>CM064486.1:934744-1007244 GCA_032716605.1 Paralithodes platypus | reverse complement strand
GATGGATGAGCGTATTTATTAAGGGGAGATGGATGAGCGTATTTATTAAGGGGAGATGGATGAGCGTATTAAGGGGAGATGGATGAGCATATTTATTAAGGGGAGATGGATGAGCGTATTAAGGGGAGATGGATGAGCGTATTAAGGGGAGATGGATGAGCGTATTTATTAAGGGGAGATGGATGAGCGTATTAAGGGGAGATGGATGAGCATATTTATTAAGGGGAGATGGATGAGCGTATTAAGGGGAGATGAATGAGCGTATTTATTAAGGGGAGATGGATGAGCGTATTAAGGGGAGATGGATGAGCGTATTAAGGGGAGATGGATGAGCGTATTTATTAAGGGGAGATGGATGAGCGTATTTATTAAGGGGAGATGGATGAGCGTATTTATTAAGGGGAGATGGATGAGCGTATTTATTATATTAAGGGGAGATGGATGAACGTATTTATTAAGGGGAGATGGATGAGCGTATTTTTTATATTAAGGGGAGATGGATGAGCGTATTTATTAAGGGGAGATGGATGAGCATATATATTAAGGGGAGATGGATGAGCATATTTATTAAGGGGAGATGGATGAGCGTATTTATTAAGGGGAGATGGATGAGCGTATTTATTATATTAAGGGGAGATGGATGAGCGTATTTATTAAGGGGAGATGGATGAGCGTATTTATTATATTAAGGGGAGATGGATGAGCGCATTTATTAAGGGGAGATGGATGAGCGTATTTATTAAGGGGAGATGGATGAGCGTATTTATTAAGGGGAGATGGATGAGCGTATTTATTAAGGGGAGATGGATGAGCGTATTAAGGGGAGATGGATGAGCGTATTAAGGGGAGATGGATGAGCGTATTAAGGGGAGATGGAAGAGCGTATTAAGGGGAGATGGATGAGCGTATTTATTAAGGGGAGATGGATGAGCGTATTTGTTATATTAAGGGGAGATGGATGAGCGTATTTATTAAGGGGAGATGGATGAGCGTATTTATTAAGGGGAGATGGATGAGCGTATTTATTAAGGGGAGATGGATAAGCGTATTTATTAAGGGGAGATGGATGAGCGTATTTATTAAGGGGAGATGGGTGAGCGTATTATATTAAGGGGAGATGGATGAGCGTATTTATTAAGGGGAGATGGATGAGCGTATTTATCAAGGGGAGATGGATGAGCGTATTTATTATATTAAGGGGAGATGGATGAGCGTATTTATTAAGGGGAGATGGATGAGCGTATTAAGGGGAGATGGATGAGCGTATTTATTATATTAAGGGGAGATGGATGAGCGTATTTAGTAAGGGGAGATGGATGAGCGTATTTATTAAGGGGAGATGGATGAGCGTATTTATTAAGGGGAGATGGATGAGCGTATTAAGGGGAGATGGATGAGCGTATTTATTAAGGGGAGATGGATGAGCGTATTAAGGGGAGATAGATGAGCGTATTTATTAAGGGGAGATGGATGAGCGTATTTATTAAGGGGAGATGGATGAGCGTATAAGGGGAGATGGATGAGCGTATTTATTCGCTCATTTATGTATATTTTTACTATTTGATTTGGTTTCCTCCCTAGACCTCCGTCAAGCTTATAAAAAAATCCTGCCCAAGACCCTCCTTCAAGATAAATTTGTACATTTTTCGATATAAAAATTTCTCGGCCAAAGGCCGGTTCCTTCTAAAATTACAGGCTTGCTATTACTCGCCAGGAAAAATTCGACACCGAAATGGCAGGAAAGTTCTAAATAATGACAGAGAAATGGGGCGTAAAGTCTTAAAATAGCCAAACTAATGGGCCGAACGTCATAAAATCTGAAAACTAGTGGGGCTAAACATGAGGAAGAGGGGGGGGGGGGGGGGGGACCATAAAAACGACCCATCTCCTCTATTAACCCCCGTGAGAAATAGCACTGCCTGTTTCCCACGTGATGAAGAACATGCAAAGAGATTGGCATTATATATTGTTTTTATTATTATATTGTTTTTATTATTATATTATTATTATTATTATTATTATTATTATTAGTGGAATAGCAGTTCGTTAACCCCTCCTGTACCGGCGACGTCTTTTTTCTATTGTACTTTAGCTATATTTAGACGATTGTGCGTACCTTGATACCTTTAGATGTGTTCGCCACTCTTCTAGCGGCACCAAGGAGCGCGACGCCCCTCGTTATGGGTGGTGATTTGGTGCAGTAGACTGTTTGAAGCGACAGCTCGCTCCCTTGCGAGGATGGGCTCGTCTGGCACTTTTTGCAGTTCGACATCTAGGGCTCTCTTGAAGTTGTCTAACGAGATGTCCCTCATGTCTCTTACTCGCCGTGGGAGTTTGTTGAAGAGACGTGGGCCTCTGTGTGATAACCAGCCCTCTCGCAGAGAGCCCATAGCACCCCTGTTATTCATCCGGGGGATTTCGCATTCCCAGCCTCTCCTATCACTGAATTTCATGACTATCGGAGTATGTAGGTTTGGTACTAAACCCTCTGCGATTTTCCACGTGTATATTATTAGGTAACGTAGCTTAGGGAAGATCTGTGGTACTAAAAAGGGTTAAGTTAGAAAGTGGAAGCCTGCTAATTCCTGAAGGCCTTTTTTTAAACTGAATAATATCGTCTAATAATAACCAGAATAAAGTTAAAAGGACGACACTGGTACTGAAAGGATTAAATATTGGAGAACAAATCTGAATTATAATGTTGATACCACAAGGGCACTTTCCCACGTGGTCAAGAACGTGCAGAACATTTGGCATTATATATTTTGTGTTCTATTATAGTTTTTTGTAAGTGGAATAAACATTATGGATGTGTTTTTGAGCCAATGAACCTGGGAGTGTATTTAATATTGGAAGAAGAAAAATAAATCTAAAATGTATAATTAGTTTGGCTTGTTCTTGCGATAATGATGATGACGATATTTATGATGATTATAATTATTGATATTGTTATTACCGTATTACTACTTTTATTACTATTATTATTATTATTAGTAGTAGTAGTAGTAGTAGTAGAAAAAAAAAAAAAAAAAACAAGTAGTAGTAGTAGTAGTAGTAGTAGTAGTAGTAGTAGTAGTAGTATCCTCTTACATATAAATAGCAGTAGTAAAGACAGGAAATATTGACAATAGTTAATTAAACTCAGCACTACTATTCACAAGAGGAAAAACCCACACTGACAGACAAAAATAACTAATTCCAAACAGTTTCGATGACAACTGTCCCCCTCACCAGTGGATAGATGGACAGATAGATTTGACCGCTTTGATTGCTACATATCCTACTAATAAGTTAAGGGGACACAGACTTTTTGTTTTGGCCTATACATTAATTCATTCATAAATTCTTAGTTTCCTCGTTAGACTTCCCTCAAACTTAGAAAAACATCCCCTAGACCTCCCTCAAGATAAATGTGTACATTTTTCGATAGAACAATGTCCCGGCCGAAGGCCGGTTCCTCTTACAATTACAGGTTCGCTATCACTCGCCAGGAAAAAATCGACACCTAAATGGCACAATAGGTCTTAAAATGTATAACGCAATGGGACGAAAGGTCCTAAAACCGCCAAACAAATGGGCCGAACGTCTAAAAATCTCAAAACTAAAGGGACTAAACACGAGGGAGAAAGGCTACCAGAAAAACGACCGTCTCCCCTTAAGCTACGTTAACCCTTTCTGTACCGGTGACATCATTTTCGTTATATTCTGGTAACGATTACACGATTTTATTCAGCTTGGGAAGGGTGTCTATCAATCAAAAGGCTTCAGACTCAATTAATCTATCAATCAAAAGGCTGCAGACTCAATTAATCAATCAATCAAAAGGCTGCAGACTCAATTAATCTATCAATCAAAAGGCTGCAGACTCAATTAATCTATCAATCAAAAGGCTGCAGACTCAATTAATCTATCAATCAAAAGGCTGCAGACTCAATTAATCTATCAATCAAAAGGCTGCAGACTCAATTAATCTATCAATCAAAAGGCTGCAGACTCAATTAATCTATCAATCAAAAGGCTGCAGACTCAATTAATCAATCAATCAAAAGGCTGCAGACTCAATTAATCTATCAATCAAAAGGCTGCAGACTCAATTAATCTATCAATCAAAAGGCTGCAGACTCAATTAATCTATCAATCAAAAGGCTGCAGACTCAATTAATCTATCAATCAAAAGGCTGCAGACTCAATTAATCTATCAATCAAAAGGCTGCAGACTCAATTAATCTATCAATCAAAAGGCTGCAGACTCAATTAATCTATCAATCAAAAGGCTGCAGACTCAATTAATTATTTTAGCTACCATACATCCTTCGTAAGCTTCATAAAATCGTCTAAATGTAACTTGAACCAAATTAAAGAGACGTCGCCGGTATAGAAGGGGTTAAGTTACCTAGACTTAGCAAGAACAATATAATAAAGCCACCATGTTATCGAAAAGGACAAAAAAAAAAAAAAAATTTTTTTTTTTTTTTTTTAATCATAATTACGACAGTAGTATCGGCCATGATGGCATGCAAGAATATCCAAGAGGCAGTTGGTGACAATTCTGCAATGATGACAGTAAGAATTGCACATTATCCATGCCAGCGGATAAAAACACCCCTTGACGAGGACCATTTGATTTTCAATGTTTCCCAAATAGTTTCTTCGGGTCGCTGTCCTTCTCGAATTTGTGTTTTTATCCATGCTGTACAAATTGAAGAGTATATTTTAACCCTCTCAAAATCCGATTACGCCTTTCGTTTTTGTTTCCTGGCTTTTATTAGACGATTATCTTCAGATTAGGAAGGGTATATGGAAGCCAAGAGGCTTAAGGGGAGGTATTTAGTTTGTTCCCTAGACCTCCATCAAGCTTAAAATTACATCCCCTAGAGTCCCTTTCAAGATAAATTTGTAAATTTTTCGGTAGAAAAATTTCCCGGCCGAGGCCGGTTCCTCTTAAATTACAGGCTCGCTATCGCTCGCCAGGATAAAATCGACACCTGAATGGCACGAAAGGTCTTAATATGGGGTGAAAGTTCTTAACATCGCTAAACTAATGGGGCAAACGTTTTATAATATCAAAAGCAATGGGGCCAAACATGAGGGAGAAAGGGGTCAAGAAAAAAATCCCTCAAGTGGAGATCTCCCCTTAATTGAGATCATCTATACCTGTATAAATCCCACAGATCCTTCCTAAACTGTATAGAATCGTCTAGTGATAGCCAAAGTAACGTCAGAACGCGTCATGATCTTCAAAGGGTTATACATCCACCAAAGTGCAGCCACATAATCGTATACTTGAGTTGTTTCGGCCTCCTCAGCGGCCTCATACCAGTACTCTACCCTCACCTCGCCACGCAAACAGTAGGATTTTCACCATAAGAACATAAGAACATAAGAAAATGGGAGTCTGCAGAAAGCCGATTGGCCTAAGCAAGGCAGATCCCTGTCCCACACAACCCCAAATCAATTACAAAGCCCAATTATAGGCTCAACACTCTAATACCCTGAGGATCATCCTACCAAAACGGTTAGAGATTAACGCAGGATTATGGGGGTCTGCAGAGCGCTGATTGGCCCAACCCGGCTGATCCCCCTTCACACCCAACCCTTCTCGTCCATATGCTTATCCAATTTTATCTTAAAGCTCCCTACAGTTTTAGATCCCACTATAGCACTTGGTAGTCCATTCCACCCATCTACAACTCTGTTACCAAACCAATATTTGCCTATATCTTTTCTGAAACGAAATTTATCTAATTTGAAACCATTGGTACGAGTTCTTTCGCTATCACTGAGCTTTAGTACATTTGTCATGTCCCCTTTGTTAATCCCGCTAACCCACTTGAACACCTCTATCATATCCCCTCTAACTCTGCGTCTCTCTAACGAATGTAAACCTAATTTCTTCAACCTTTCTTCATACGGAAGATTTCTAATATTATGGATCATTTTTGTCATTCTACGCTGTACTCTCTCCAATGAATCTATGTCCATTCTGTAATAAGGACACCAAAATTGGACAGCATAATCCATATGGGGTCTCACTAATGACAAGTAAAGTTTTAAGATAACATCAGCAACCAATGTCTACCACTAACTTCCTTGTCTTCTTCTTAAGGGGAGATTTCCACTTGAGGGATTTTTTTCTTGACTCCTTTCTCCCAAATGCTTAGCCCCATTGGTTTTCCAATTTTAAGACGTTTGCCCCATTATTTTGACGATTTTAAGAAATTTCGGCCCATTTCTGTCAATTTTAACCTGTCGTGCCATTTAGGTGTCGATTTTATCCTGGCGAGCGATAGCGAGCCTGTAATTTAAGAGGAACCGGCTTTCAGCCGGGACATTTTGCTACCGAAAAATGTACAAATTTATCTTGAAAGGGGCTCAAGGGGGTGTAATCTTAAGCTTGATGGATATCTAGAGACCAAACTAAAAACCTCCCCTTAAGGGAGCCCACCTCGCTTTTTTTCTGTCTCTCCCTCTCTCTTTGGCTTGTATATATTCGGCCCCACTCAGCCTACTGTTTTAAGACGTTTACCCCCATCCACTTGTCAATATTTTCCTGGCGATCAGTAGGGAGCAAGCATATATATTTTTCTGTTTTGACAGCAAGCTAAATTTGTACATTTTTCGAAAGAAAAATGTCTCCGGTGAAGCCGGATTTCTCCATACAATGCTGGCTCGCTTTCAAGGAAGAAATCGACACTTGGATGGGGATAAAAGTCTTAAAACAGTTGGCTGAATGGGGTCGAATGGATACAAGCCAGGGAAAGAGAGAAAAGGAGAGAAAGATAAAAAAAAAAAAAAAAAAAAAAAAAACCGGTGACCGCCCTTAATTATTAGTTATATAATCGCCATAATCAGATAATAACCCTTAATTATTAGTTATATAATCGCCATAATCAGATAATAACCCTTAATTATTAGTTAAATAATCGCCATAATCAGATAATAACCCTTTGTCTATACTGAAATAATAATTCATATTTAACAATCACAAAAAGTATATTAAGGGCAGGTTTCCACTTGAGGGATTTTTTTCTTGACCCCTTTCTCTCTCATGTTTGGCCCCATTGCTTTTGATATTATAAAACGTTTGCCCCATTAGTTTAGCGATGTTAAGAACTTTCACCCCATATTAAGACCTTTCGTGCCATTCAGGTGTCGATTTTATCCTGGCGAGCGATAGCGAGCCTGTAATTTAAGAGGAACCGGCCTTCGGCCGGGACATTTTTCTACCGAAAAATGTACAAATTTATCTTGAAAGGGACTCTAGGGGGTGTAATTTTAAGCTTGATGGAGGTCTAGGGAACAAACTAAATACCTCCCCTTAATAGGTTATATGAGATAATTTGAAGACGTACATTATTAGAACACATTATGTAACGGTATATCATTATTAGAACACATTATGTAACGGTATATCATTATTAAACACATTATGTAACGGTATATCATTATTAGAACACATTATGTAACGGTATATCATTATTAGAACACATTATGTAACGGTATATCATTATTAAACACATTATGTAACGGTATATCATTATTAAACACATTATGTAACGGTATATCATTATTAGAACACATTATGTAACGGTATATCATTATTAAACACATTATGTAACGGTATATCATTATTAAACACATTATGTAACGGTATATCATTATTAGAACACATTATGTAACGGTATATCATTATTAAACACATTATGTAACGGTATATCATTATTAGAACACATTATGTAACGGTACATCATTATTAGAACACATTATGTAACGGTATTAGAACACATTATGTAACGGTACATCATTATTAGAACACATTATGTAACGGTATATCATTATTAGAACACATTATGTAACGGTATATCATTATTAGAACACATTATGTAACGGTACATCATTATTAGAACACATTATGTAACGGTATATCATTATTAGAACACATTATGTAACGGTACATCATTATTAGAACACATTATGTAACGGTACATCATTATTAGAACACATTATGTAACGGTACATCATTATTAGAACACATTATGTAACGGTATATCATTATTAGAACACATTATGTAACGGTATATATCATTATTAGAACACATTATGTAACGGTACATCATTATTAGAACACATTATGTAACGGTACATCATTATTAGAACACATTATGTAACGGTACATCATTATTAGAACACATTATGTAACGGTATATCATTATTAGAACACATTATGTAACGGTACATCATTATTAGAACACATTATGTAACGGTATATCATTATTAGAACACATTATGTAACGGTATCATTATTAGAACACATTATGTAACGGTATATCATTATTAGAACACATTATGTAACGGTATATCATTATTAGAACACATTATGTAACGGTACATCATTATTAGAACACATTATGTAACGGTATATCATTATTAGAACACATTATGTAACGGTATATCATTATTAGAACACATTATGTAACGGTATATCATTATTAGAACACATTATGTAACGGTACATCATTATTAGAACACATTATGTAACGGTATATCATTATTAGAACACATTATGTAACGGTACATCATTATTAGAACACATTATGTAACGGTATATCATTATTAGAACACATTATGTAACGGTATATCATTATTAGAACACATTATGTAACGGTATATCATTATTAGAACACATTATGTAACGGTATATCATCATTAGAAAACAATTATGTAACGGTATATCATTATTAGAACACATTATGTAACGGTATATCATTATTAGAACACATTATGTAACGGTATATCATCATTAGAACACATTATGTAACGGTATATCATTATTAGAACACATTATGTAACGGTATATCATTATTAGAACACATTATGTAACGGTATATCATTATTAGAACACATTATATAACGGTATATCATTTTTATTCAATGTGTACATCCAATTATATAGCTCAACGATGTCCTGAATGTTCACTAACAGTTGTTTGGACTTCAACAGATCATTAGAGCATGAAGAACTCGGAATTCTGCAGGGCCAAAAACACATCCCTTATAGATCTAAACTACTGCCGGTAGCCAAAATCATTAGCTATACGAATTTGCTTGATGAAATTAATAATATTATTTCTATATAACATTGATAGCAACAGTAGTCTAACTCGACCCTTATACGCTGCGGCTGCGCTACCCTCCGACCGTGCCACCTCCACCGCAGAGCTACGATCCACCACCACCTCTACCACCACACCGCCGCCGCCGTTGCCGCTAACCACCGCGACCATATTATCACCGTCCGCCATTTTTTGCCGTGTGTACCTCCGCTGCTGCAGCCATCACCGACACTCTCACTAACCACCACCCGCCATCTTCCGCGCCACCGATACTGCAGATCCAGTACCGGTACTGTTAGCGCAATACATAAATACGGCCTGCATATTTTCATTGTTTTCTTCTACTTCATCAAATTCATATTATCACCAACCCACAAATTAACCTGGCTATATAAATGTTTGCAATACCCGTAGTAGTATTAGTAGTTGATGTATTCTCAATAAACTACTGTATTGTACCGTATTCTATAGGCTACATTATAGTCTAGTTTATTTCACCTGCCGGAATATTCAATTGCTAGGAAGCTGATTTCTCAATAATTTAAGGAAAAATATGAAACAAACGTGATTCATAATAGTGCCAACCTTTAGCAATTAAGAACTTAAATACACTACATAATGTTCGCAATATTTGTCGAGTAGGCTAATCACCATGGAGATATGGCGAGTCACAGGCCTCACAAATTTCGCAAACATTATCGTTACTATAGTTTTCGCACTACCGCCTTATTACGGTATAGTTTTCGCACTACCGCCTTATTACGGTATAGTTTTCGCACTACCGCCTTATTACGGTATAGTTTTCGCACTACCGCCTTATTACGGTATCACAATTTTTGCAATTGATTCAGTCTTAGTAAATGTATAAATAACTATGCAATTAATAAGTCCTGACTTATTGTAATACTACAAAACCTCCTAAACTTACGCAGTTAATCTAATATTTCTTTGTCACTGCAATCGCCAAACATTTTGCAATATATATATATATACGGTATATATATACAGTATATATATATATATATATAAGGTATATATATATATATATATATATATATATATATATATATATATATATATATATATATATATATATATATATATAAGGTATATACCGGGTATATATACAGTATATACATATATTTATTTTTAAATTGTATTTATTTGTTTATCTTCTTCAATATACCGGCATAGTAAGTATAGGGTATATTCTACACTTTTAGCAGAATTTTTGGTGGTCATATTGTGTTGGTAATCTCTATGATCTCTCACATAAATAGCCAGTAAGCGTTTCGCACCTTCCCCACTAAAGATACAAACAAAAACACAGTCTTTAAAAATAATAATAATAATACCAGTTCATTATGAAAGCCTTGTCGTATTTCCACGTTGGCAAGCCTTACACAATAATAATACACTAACATTTTAAGGCCGGGGTGGGGGCCCTGCCTTTTTTCTCTTTCTCTGGCTTTTATCCATTCGGCCCCATTCAGCCTACTGTTTTAAGACGTTTATCCTCATCCAGGTGTCAATTTTGTCCTGGCGAGCTGTAGCGAGCCAGCATATTATTCAAAATGTTTTTGACAACAGACTAAATTTGTAAATTTTTCGATATAAAAATGTCTCCAGCGAAGCCAGATTTTTCCATATAATGCTGGCTCGCTGTCGCTCGCCAGAAAGATATCGACACCTGCATGGGGATAAATGGAGTCGAATGGATACAAGCCAGAGAAAGAGAGAAATTTAAAAGGAGAGAAAAAAGCAGGTCACGCCCCTTAAGGGGAGATTTCCACTGGAGGGATTTTTTTCTGGACCCGTTTCTCCCTCATGTTTGGCCCCATTGCTTTTGAAATTTTAAGACGTTCGCCCTAGTAGTTTTGACATTTTAAGAAATGTTGCCCCATTTCTGTCAATTTTAAGACCTTTCGTGCCATTAAGGCGTCGATTTTTTCCTGGCGAGCGATAGCGAGCCTGTAATTTAAGAGCAACCGGCCTCCGGCCGGGCCATTTTTCTACCGAAAAATGTACAAATTTATCTTGAAAGAGGATTTAGGGGGTGTAATTTTAAGCTTGATGAAAACGTAGGGAACAAACTAAATACCTCCCCTTAACACAATCAACAATCGCACTATAGTCCATTCATCATCATATGTAGGCCAGAAATAGTGACCTCTATCCTTTGTAACTTAAAAGAGGGCTGGAGCAAATGGACTGTACATTTCCTCACTTATTCCCAGGATGACACTTCTCACATGGTACAAAGGAGTACAAAGGAGTACAAAGGAAATCAAGCAACAACATATCTAGTGACCCTTCTAGGTTGCTTGTCCTCCAAAACACTGAGGATCAAGTGTCCAAACAGTGGTTTAGAGTGGGTAAGGGAACATTGGAAAGGGAATTACTGCCCTGGAACTAATGTCCGTGGCAGGATTAGGAAGTTAGTAGAGGACAGATGAGTTAGTAACTGAGGGGGGAATAAAATAAAGTTATTCATTTACAAACGCAGTCAGTCGCGGGTTTGATGAGAGATATTTTTCTAGGCGGAGTTTAAATGAATCAACGGTGATACAGTCTATAACGTTTCGGGGAAGCCCATTCCACAAGTTGACAACTCGATTGAAGAAGAAATTCTTAGATTCGTGCGAGTTAAAAGATTTACCAATAATTTTGCAACCGTTTCCCCGCGTGGTAGAAATACTTGCAACACAGGGACTATGTTTAAGGGGAGATTTTTAGAGTGTACCCTAGACCTCCATCAAGCGTAAAATGACACCCGTTTGAGCCCCTTTCAAGCTAAATGTATACATTTTTCGGTAGAAAAATGTCCCGACCAAAGGCCGGTTCCTCTTAAATTACAGGCTTGTTATCGCTCGCCAGGAAAACATCGATACCTAAATGGCACGAAAGGTCTATATATTGATAAGGAATTCGGATGAAAAGTCTTAATATCGCCAAAATAATGGGCTGAACGTCTTAAAATCTGAAAACTAATAGGGCTAAACAAGAGGGAGAAGGGGGGGGGGGGGGGCAGAAAAAACGAACCGCTCCCCCTTAAATTCAAGTTGAACAATGGTTTAGTGACAACAAGGGTTTTTGCAGGTCGCTAAGCCGGTCACAAAGTCTGTCACCACAGTTGTTAACAATATTATTCATGGCTGCTGCTGCTGCTGTTAGGTGGACAAATACCTAGAACAAGTTTATTTTGCCAGTAAACACACACACACACACACACACACACACACACACACACACACACACACACACACACACACACTATACAAAAAAAAAATATATATATACAGTATATATATACCGGTATATATATATATATATATATATATATATACTGGAACAAGACCTCACGGGCTTCACTGTTCATTGTAAAGCGGTGAATGTTAAGGCTCTCAGCCTATGCCCGAGAGGAAGTAAGTTGGAATATAGAAAAAAAAAAAAAAAAAAAAAAACTGTATATACTGTATATAATCCTTGGCTCGTCAATAGCATGAGGACTATTAATAGCCCCCAACATTTACCGGAATAATAGTCAGTCGAGGCCGGAGAAGACCCCTACAACACGATGACGTAATACCCATCACATTCTGGTTACCATTAGACGATATTCTTTAGCTTATAATCTACCTCTAGGACTCAACACAGGTATATATGATTGCAATAAACCCTCTGAGTATCATAGATCCTTCTTAAACTGAATAACATCATCTCATTAAAGCCAGATGAACGTATAAGCTGTCACCACCATACCACCACCTGTCACCTCCCGCGCCAATGTTGTAAATCTCTGACAACATTACCACCACTACTACCCTGTTCATTATCCCCTTCAGTACCGGCGACATCCTTTTCATTATATTTTGTCAACTATTAGACGATTGTATTCAGCATAGGAAGGACATCTACCAGTTAAACGGCTGCAGACTATCTCAATTTAGTTTTTTAGCTATCATATATCCCTCCCAAGCTGCATAACATCAGCTGAATATAGCTCGAATAAAATACAAAAGTTGTCGCCGGTACAGAAGGGGTTATATAGGCTAGGTAGGCCAGTAATATGGACTCTTAAGAGGGAATGGGCGTATATATTTGCTCATTTATATATATATATATATATATATATATATATATATATATATATATATATTAGTTTCCTCCCTAGACCTCAAAAAAAAAAAAAAAAAAAAAATCCAGGAAAAAATCGACACCTAAATGACACGAACAGTCTTAATATTGACAACTAAATATGGTAAAAGATCTTAACATCCCCAAACTAATGAGCCCAACGTCATAAAATCTGAAAACTAATGTGGCTAAACATGAGGAAGAAAAGGGCACAGAAAAACGACCCATCTCCCCTTAACCTCTGTAACTCAAAATGGACTAGACAAAACAGACTATACCAACAGCAATCCCCACCACCATCACCAACCCAACCACCACCTTCCTCCCCCACCACCACCTCCCCCAACATCACCTCTACTCCCCACACCACCCCTACCCAACCCCCACCAGTACCATAGTGCCAACACCCGCTAATCGCCAGTGCCATCAAGAAGCTCCGTTTTCTACACGGCTGGCACCGCAAATCATGTTAGTATCGCAAACTATTATATTAAGGTCTCTCCGCTTTTAATTGGAAGGGGGAAAGCTTATTGCTACTCTCTCTCTCTTAAATTAGTTAAGTAGGCCTATATACAGTAGAATGGTGTTTGATGCAGTTTCTTCGTTCTCTCTCTCTCTCTCTCTCTCTCTCTCTCTCTCTCTCTCTCTCTCTCTCTCTTAAATTAGTTGAGTAGGCCTATATAGAATGGCGTATGATGCAGTTTCTTCTATCTCCTCCCTCTCTCTCTCTCTCTCTCTCTCTCTCTCTCTAATAGGGTGGGTGAGTTGAGGAAGGAAGAGCTTAGATACGGAAGAGAGAGTAGGTGAAATGTATATTCGTTGGGTAGGCCTATAAAGAATGGTACCGGTATGTGAATGTGATGCAGTTTCTTCGCGCGCGCGCGCGCGCTCTCTCTCTCTCTCTCTCTCTCTCTCTCTCTCTCTCTCTCTCTCTCAACAAGACTTGCTCCGCCCCACCTCACGCCAACATACCATCAACAGATTTTGGGCGTAGCAGGCGGCTCTAGGCCGTGACCAAAATGTGTGTGTGTGTGTGTGTGTGTGTGAAGGAGTATTATTGTTGTTGTTTTAGTTGTTCTTGTTTTGTGTGTGTGAAGAAGGTGGGATTGTTGTTGTTATTGTTGTCGTAGTGGTGTAAGAACGAACGAACAGGCAGATTGGATGTGCGAATATTGATCCAACTGATCATGGACATTGACAAACCCTGCCGTTAAAGTTCATGATTCAATTATTTCATATTGTTCTCAAAGTACAACACCACGTACTTCTTTTCATTTAAGTATTTGTTAAGCTTTTGTACATCTGGAAAAGTCCTTAATTAGTGATTGTAGTAGGTCAGCTTAGGAATGGCTACCGGTATGTTAACTAAAATCGGCGATGCGATGTAAGTTCACCCAGTTGCGTAAATATTGTCCAAATCCTATAATAATGGCTTGACACGAGACACTGGCACTAATCTATGACATCCAAAAGTACAGTCGCGAGCATTAATGGCGACGCACCCATCGAATCTGTATCGAACACAAACGAGACACTACAATGCTTTAATATAGCCCAGATGCTTCAGTACTTGGCTATATAGGTTCAAAGATTCGAAAAGGTGAAGCGTAGGACAGGAAATGCACGCGTTCTAGACAAATCGGTCCAAATAAAATCGCCTAGTCTAATAACAGCCAATAAATACCGGTACCGCACTCAAACAATAATACATACCGGTACCGCACTCAAACAATAATACATACCGGTACCGCACTCAAACAATAATACATACCGGTACCGCACTCAAACAATAATAAATACCGGTACCGCACTCAAACAATAATACATACCGGTACCGCACTCAAACAATAATACATACCGGTACCGCACTCAAACAATAATAAATACCGGTACCGCACTCAAACAATAATACATACCGGTACTAAAAAAGAGGTATTCGTGCCTGCGTAACCCAAATCAAGCGTAGGACAGGAAATGCACGCGTTCTAGACAAATTGATCCGGGGGCGCAGGTAGCAATGGGGGTACCGACTTAAATTGATCCGGGGGCGCAGGTAGCAATGGGGGTACCGACTTAAATTGATCCGGGGGCGCAGGTAGCAATGGGGGTACCGACTTAAATTGATCCGGGGGCGCAGGTAGCAATGGGGGTACCGACTTAAATTGATCCGGGGGCGCAGGTAGCAATGGGGGTACCGACTTAAATTGATCCGGGGGCGCAGGTAGCAATGGGGGTACCGACTTAAATTGATCCGGGGGCGCAGGTAGCAATGAGGGTACCGACTTAAATTGATCCGGGGGCGCAGGTAGCAATGGGGGTACCGACTTAAATTGATCCGGGGGCGCAGGTAGCAATGGGGGTACCGACTTAAATTGATCCGGGGGCGCAGGTAGCAATGGGGGTACCGACTTAAATTGATCCGGGGGCGCAGGTAGCAATGGGGGTACCGACTTAGATTGATCCGGGGGCGCAGGTAGCAATGGGGGTACCGACTTAAATTGATCCGGGGGCGCAGGTAGCAATGGGGGTACCGACTTAAATTGGCCATGGCGAAAGTAATGCCGGGATTGTTAGAGTAGCATTAGGTGTGGCGAAGTGTGATGGATTTGGGTGTAGTTTAAGGGGAGGATTCTAGTTGATTCCCTAGACTTCCATCAAGCTTAAAATTACTCCCCCTAGACCCCCTTTCAAGATAAATTTGTACATTTTTCGGTAGAAAAATGTCCCGGCCGAAGGCCGGTTCCCCTTAAATCGCAGGCTCGCTATCGCTCGCCAGGAAAAAATCGACACCTAAATGGCACGAATGGTCTTAAAATTGACAGAAATGGGGCGAGGGTTCTTAAAATCGCCAAACTAATGGGGGCGAACGTCTTAAAATCTCAAAAGCAATGGGGCTAAACATGAGGGAGAAAGGTCCAGAAAAAAATCCTCCAGGTGGAAATCTCCCCTTAATCTATCTGGGTATTTATCTATCTATCTATTTGTGTATCTATCTGTCTATCTATCTATTTGTGTATCTATCTATCTATCTATCTATCTATCTATCTATTTATATATTCGATATTGGGTGTGGTGAAGTGTGATGAATTTGGGTACATGTTAATCTATCTGGGCATATGTCTGTCTGTCTATCTATCTATCTATCTATCTATCTATCTATCTATTTATCTATGTGTTTGTGTATCTCTCATTCTATAGATATGGTAGCAAAGGAGGTAGTGACTTAAATTGGCCATGGCGAAAGTAATGCCAGGAGTGTTACGGAGTGTTACGGAGTGTTACGGAGTGGTATTGGGGGTGGCGAAGTGTGATGGATTTGGGTGTATGTTACCGGCTTTTTTTTAATCTTTCTCTCCTTTCCTCTCTTTCTCTGACTTGTATCCATTTGGCCCCATTCAGCCAACTGTTTTAAGACGTTTATCCCATCCAGTTGTCGATTTCTTCCTGGCGAGCGATAGCGAGCCAGCATTGTATGGAGAAATCCGGCTTAGCCGGAGAAATTTTTCAATCAAAAAATGTACAAATTTAGCTTGCTCTCAAAACAAAATATATATATATGCTGGCTCGCTACCGCTCGCCAGGAAAACATTGACACCTGGATGGGGGTAAAGTCTTAAAACAGTAGGCTGAGTGGGGCCGAATGGATACAAGCCAAAGAGAGAGGGAGAGAAAGAGAAAAAAAAAGCGAGATGGGCCCCCTTAATCTATCTATCTATCTATCTATCTATCTATCTATCTATTAGTCTGTATGTATCTCACTCCCTACCGGTATTTAAGGGCAGATATCCACTTGAGGGATTTTTTCCTGGACCCCTTTCTCCCTCATGTTTAGCCCCATTGCTTTTGAGATTTTAAGACGTTCGGCGTAGTAGTTTGGACATTTTAAGACATTTTGCCCCATTTCTGTCAATTTTAAGACCTTTCGTGCCATTTAGGTGTCGATGTTATCCTGGCGAGCGATAGCGAGCCTGTTATTTAAGAGGAACCGGCTTTTAGGGGGTGTAATTTTAAGCTTGATGGAAACGTAGGGAACAAACTAAATACCTCCCCTTAAATATCCCTACAGGTACCTATCTGTCTATCAATATATCTATCAATCTCTTTGTATTCATGTATGTATAATTATCTACTTACATGTTCTTTCTACCTATTGAATTACGGTATCTATCTATCTATCAATGTCTATCTATATGTCCATGTATCTATCTATCTATGTCTATCTATCTATGTCCATGTATCTATCTATTTATGTTGTTACGGTATATATCTATTAACCCCTTGAGGATTATGACGCGTTTTACCAGTTTATTTTGGCTATCATTAGACGATTTGAAGATTTTAAGACGTTTCACACCATTAGTTTGGCGATAATATTACACTTCACCCCATTCAGGTGTCGACTATATTCTGGGCGAGTAATAGCGAGCCTGAAACTTTTTAAGAAACAGGCTTTCGAAGGAATATTGAAATAACTTTGAAAAGTTGACTGAATAACTTTGAAACGTTGACAGAATGAATAACTTTGAAACGTTGACAGAATGAATAACTTTGAAACGTTGACAGAATGAATAACTTTGAAACGTTGACAGAATGAATATATACACCATATGAGGAGGAACACTTTATTAACGTTTCGCAGATGACGTGAAGAAGCTATCAGCGAAACGTTGTCAATAAAGTGCTCCTCCTCATATGGTGTATATAGTCATTCAGTTTGAAGGAAGTTTGGGAAGGCGTTTTTGTTGGCTTAGGGGACAAACTAAAATACATTCCTCGAAAATGGCGAGAACAAGTAAAATTCTCAACATAAATGAAACAAAACCTAATGACAACCCCCAAGAGGTAGGCCCAGATGAAGAGGAGTAGTAGCGGTGAACTATCGCGGGTGCGGGTAGTCGGCCGTCCATCACGCCAGATATTGGGCGTACCTGCTAAATTGGGCGGGAAAATTAAATTGAGCGGGAAAATTAAATTGGGCGGGAAAATTAAATTGGGCTACGTGATATGAGTTAGGGAGCGGAAGTGGCGGTGTGAGATGCTAGATGAATGTAATATCTTTCTATCTATCTCTCTCTCTCTCTCTGTCTCTCTCTCTCTCTCTCTCTCTCTCTCTCTCTCTCTCTCTCTCTCTCATATACACACACACGCTTTAGATAATACAATCATACAACATATGTATTACAATACTACAAACAAGACCGGGTACTATGAAGACTAATTTCACCACTGAGATCCCGTATAAAGCAATACATATACTGTATGTATTGGATAATATACAATACGTTCTTGAATGGTACAGTTGCCCACATAAGTTCTGCTCCTCGTCATGATCTTATGTAAGTGGGTAAAAGTAATATGAATTAACTTCGCGTGTGTTTTTCATTCAATAATCAGTTGACTATAGTCCGTTCATTCTAGGTTGGGGCCGAAATCGTAACCTCTAACCTCTCATAACTCAAAAACGGCTAGAGCAAATAAGCTGTCAATCTCCACATCTACTGCATACTAAACTGCACTCGTACTTCATGCTTATAATATTGCCATACATAAGATCACGGACATGAACAGAACTTATGTGGGCAACTGTACCTATAACTGTGATTCCGGGATCTGCACCTTCGACTATAAGAACCGATATCTAGGTACGGTACACTCAAAGGTTATAGTAATTATACACCCACTACAATTTGATAACACTAAACTAAGAAACATTTGATATACCAGTATTTAAAAAGCAAAACCTAGGAAACATTTGATATACCAGTACCGGTACTTAAAAAGCACTCTCTCGTTTGGGTTCGATACAGATTCAGATTAACCCCTTCAGACTCATATGACGCAGAAGTTGCCAGATTAGCAATAAGAAATAGAGTTCTCTCACTCTTATAATTACCTCTCCAAAATTAGTTTTCTGCCCACAGGTAACTCAAAGACAACTGCAGAGGTTAAAGTAACTAAACTAAAGGTTTTGAAATGCCCCTGATGGTAACAAAGGCTTTAAAGTATCCCTAATAGGCTCAAAATTGCGTCAAGAACGTGAGAGGGTTAACGCAATGTTTAGTATGGCCTGTGAGTGGAAATTATAGGCGTTCGTAAGTACGTAGTTGTAATTTTGCATATGGTTCCGTAATTTGTAGGTCATTACCGGTTTATAAAAGCGTCCGTAATTCATAGGTAATTAGATATAGGGGTCTGTAATTCAGAGGTACCGGTAATGCTAAAAGGCGTACGGAAAATGAAGGTAATTTATGGAATACGTGTGTAATTTGAAGGTTATTAAGAAGAGGGTAACGTAATTTGAAGGTTAATAGGGAGAGATGAACGTAATTTGGAGGCTGTTAGGTAGAAATGAACGTAACTTGATGGTTATTATGGAGATATGAACGTAATTTGGAGGTTATTAGGTAAAAATTAACGTAATTTGCAGATTACTTGGTAGAAATGAACGTAATTTGGAGGTCAAGTTGAAATGAACGTAAATTGGAGATTATTAGGTAGAGATGAACGTAATTTGAAGGTTATTAGGTAGAAACTAACGTAATATGGAGGTAATTATGGAGAAATTAACGTAATTTGGAGGTTATTGGGTTGAAATGAACGTAATTTGGAGGTTATTAGGTAGAAATAAACGTAACTTGAAGGTTATCAGAAAATGCGTCCATGAATTAGAGGCAGACAAAATATTATACTAAATTTAAAGTCAATTGGAATAGGCGTCCGTAATTTGGAGGTTATTAAGCGTAGCAGTCCGTAATTTAGAGGTTAATGAGTACAAACGTCCGTAATTTGGAGGTTATTAAGTGTAGCAGTCCGTAATTTAGAGGCTAATGAGTACAAACGTCCGTAATTTGGAGGTTAATAAATATATATGCCCGTAACTTGAAAGTTAATAAAGTGCGAAGTCCATTTGTTCAGGTAATTACTGTAAGTACGAACGAACGTGAAGAGCAGCACTGTTACCCTGATACAAAGCTCCAAGCGAAACGTTGTCAATAAAGTGCTCCTCCTCATATGGTGCTAATAAAGTGCTCCTCCTCATATGGTGCTAATAAAGTGCTCCTCCTCATATGGTGCTAATAAAGTGCTCCTCCTCATATGGTGCTAATAAAGTGCTCCTCCTCATATGGTGCTAATATTCATACAGTCTGTATAGTCTACTGCATTAAGGGGAGGTATTTAGTTTGTTCCCACTTTTTCATCAAGCTTAAAATTACACCCCCTAGACCCCCTTTCAAGATAAATTTGTACATTTTTCGGTAGAACAATTTCCCGGCCGAAGGCCGGTTACTCTTAAATTACAGGCTCGCTATCGCTCGCCAGGATAAAATCGACACCTAAATGGCACGAAAGGTCTTAAATTTGACAGAATGGGGCGGAAATTCTTAAAATCACCAAACTAATGGGGCAAACGTCTTAAAATCTCAAAAGCAATGGGGCCAGACATGAGGGAGAAAGGGGTCAAGAAAAAAGTCCCTCAAGTGGAAATCTTCCCTTAACGATCAAAACCAGTATATTTCACAGTATAGGCACAGGATACACACATTGTTGGATAAATAGCAATATAGGCAATAGGTAGCGCTAACGAACTTGATCATTTTCTTGACCACTTAAATGTTCATAACTCAAAGTGAATGAGAGCAATCGAGCTGAAATTTCTATCATTAGGGAAGAGCCAGCCAGGAAATAGGTGTGAGTATTTACAGCCAGTTTGCTTTAGGCACTTTTGAGTTATGAGAAGTTAAGAGGTCAAGAAAATTGTCAAAGTTCGTTGGCGATACCTATATACCAATAGTAATGTATTAGCACTCTACTCCCGGATTTGTCTAAGTAAATATATATGTACCCTAACGTAAATATATATGTACCCTAACGTAAATATATATATATGTACCCTAACGTAAATATAGATGTACCCTAACGTAAATATATATGTACCCTAACGTAAATATATATGTACCCTAACGTAAATATATATATATGTACCCTAACGTAAATATAGATGTACCCTAACGTAAATATATATGTACCCTAACGTAAATATATATGTACCCTAACGTAAATATATATATATGTACCCTAACGTAAATAAAGATGTTCCCTAACGTAAATATATATGTACCCTAACGTAAATATATATGTACCCTAACGTAAATATATATGTACCCTAACGTAAATATATATATGTACCCTAACGTAAATATATATGTACCCTAACGTAAATATATATGTACCCTAACATAAATATATATGTACCCTAACGTAAATATATATGTACCCTAACGTAAATATATATGTACCCTAACGTAAATATATATGTACCCTAACGTAAATATATATGTACCCTAACGTAAATATATGTACCCTAACGTAAATATATATATGTACCCTAACGTAAATATAGATGTACCCTAACGTAAATATATATGTACCCTAACATAAATATATATGTACCCTAACGTAAATATATATGTACCCTAACGTAAATATATATATGTACCCTAACGTAAATATATATGTACCCTAACGTAAATATATATGTACCCTAACGTAAATATATATGTACCCTAACGTAAATATATATGTACCCTTACGTAAATATAGATGTACCCTAACGTAAATATATATATATGTACCCTAACGTAAATATAGATGTACCCTAACGTAAATATATATGTACCCTAACATAAATATATATGTACCCTAACGTAAATATATATGTACCCTAACGTAAATATATATATGTACCCTAACGTAAATATATATGTACCCTAACGTAAATATATATGTACCCTAACGTAAATATATATGTACCCTAACGTAAATATATATGTACCCTAACGTAAATATATATGTACCCTAACGTAAATATATATGTACCCTTACGTAAATATAGATGTACCCTAACGTAAATATATATGTACCCTAACGTAAATATATAATGTACCCTAACGTAAATATACATGTACCCTAACGTAAATATACATGTACCCTAACGTAAATATATATGTACCCTAACGTAAATATATATGTACCCTAACGTAAATATATATGTACCCTAACGTAAATATATATGTACCCTAAAGTAAATATATATGTACCCTAACGTAAATATATATGTACCCTAACGTAAATATATATGTACCCTAAAGTAAATATATATGTACCCTAACGTAAATAAATAACGTATCGATAAGGTTCCCCAATAATGAAAGTTCACACGGTATTCGAGGATAAATACGGTTGTATGTAAACAGCTTTGCGGGGATGTAATCCTAAAGTTAATGTAAAATGAGTTATAACAGTCCTATGTGTATGAATGAGACAAAATGCAGGTTGCCTGTAACGAGTGCCTCCCCCAAAGGCAACAGAATGACAAGAGCTCAATTCAAGGGACGTAGGCTATGGCTTTGATGTTGTTGTTGTTGTTGTTTATGTGAGTGAGTAGGCCTGGGGGTGCTGGGAGGGTCACAGTTGGGTGGCGAGGATATAGGCTTAGTGCAAACAAGGCTGAGAAGATGACGATGGGGGAGGAGGGGAGAGGGGTGGGGGAGTGAATGAAACAAGTTCATTAGTTTGTACGTGTATAACTATTTTATAGTGATATGGTTGGTTATAGTAATATTTATGTGCTTATTATTTTGTATTTATATAATTAGTGATATTATTGGTTACAAAGATGTTTATGTGTATTTTATTTTGTATTTATATAACTATGATGTTGGTTATGTTGATGTATTTTGTATTTTTATAACTTTTTATTATATGTAAGTGAGGGAGACAAAAGGCAGAACTGCCTGTAACGAGTGCCTCCCCCAGAGTTGAAAGAGTGACAGTTACCCGGTAGGTCCGTTGTTATTGATGGTCAGTTGTATATTGTATTTATAACATGGTGACTATTGATTTGGTTGGTGACGATATTCTTAACGTGTCTCTTATCTTGTATTAAGGGGAGATGTCCACTTGAGGGATTTTTTTCTGGACTCCTTTCTCCCTCATGTTTAGCCCCATCGCTTTTCTATTGTTAAGACGTTCGCCCCATTATTTTGACGATTTTAAGAACTTTCGCCCTATTTCCGTCAATTTTAAGACCTTTCGTGCCATTTAGGTGTCGATTTTATCCTGGCGAGCGATAGCGAGCCTGTAATTTAAGAGGAACCGGCTTTCAGCTGGGACATTTTTCTACCGAAAAATGTACACATTTATCCTGAAAGGGGCTGAAGGGGGTGTAATGTTAAGCTTGATGGAGGTCTAGAGACCAAACTAAAAACCTCCCCTTAGTGTTTATGCATGTCTAATTGTTTTGTATTTTGTTTTAACTATAGATACTGTTAGTTACGTTGTTGTTAATAATAATATGTATGCGTTGCTTACTGTGTAGGCCTATTTGTATAATTATTGATAGTGTTGAAGCCAAACTTGATCTACGACACACATTCTTGGCGCCCGTGCTTACACATGTTTTAAGGGGAGGTTTTTAGTTGATTCCCTAGACTTCCATCAAGCTTAAAATTACTCCCCCCTAAACCCCCTTTCAAGATAAATTTGTACATTTTTCGGTAGAAAAATGTCCCGGCTGAAAGTCGGTTCCTCTTATATTACAGGCTCGCTATCGCTCGCCAGGATAAAATCGACACCTACATGGCACGAAAGGTCTTAAAATTGACAGAAATGGGTCGAAAGTTCTTAAAATTGTCAAAATAATGGGGCGAACGTCTTAAAATTAGAAAAGCAATGGGGGCTAAACATGAGGGAGAAAGGAGTCAAGAAAAAAAATCTCTCAAGTGGATATCTCCCCTTAACTAATTTATCTGAAGAAATATCCTATTTTGTATTTACATAACCTATTGATATTCTTGGTTAGATTAAGGGGAGGTTTTTAGTTTGTTTCCTACTCCTCCAGCAATCTAAAAATGTCACCCCCTTGACCCCCTTTCAAGATAAATTTGTACATTTTTCGGTAGAAAAATGTCCCGGCCAAAGGCCGGTTCCTCTTAAATTACAGGCTCGCTATCGCTCGCCAGGATAAGATCGACACCTGAATGGCACGAAAGGTCTTAATATGGGGTGAAAGTTCTTAAAATCGCTAAACTAATGGGGCAAACGTTTTATAATATCAACAGCAATGGGGCTAAACATGAGGGAGAAAGGGGTCAAGAAAAAAATCCATCAAGTGGAGACCTCCCCTTAAGATCTGTACCGGTATGTGGTAAGCCAGGTTCGAATCCAGGGAAAATCACACGCTTTTATTAATTTCATTGGAAGGTGTTTGGTGTTGGGGGTGAAATCAATATAGGCTATTAGGTTATTGTTGATGTCTTGTGTGTCTTGGACCGAAAGTTGATCAAATACACGAATTCTTGCCCGTGCTTACACATGTCTAGCGAAATCATTAGCTCTTGTTGTGTGAGTGGTGTTCATGGGGTTTATTGTTGTTTGTTTTGTTGTTGGTGTTGTTTACGTGAGTGAGTGTCGGTCTGGGAGGTTCACAGTTGGGTGGGGAGGATATTATAGGCTTAGGGCAAACAAGGGTGTGGGGATGATGGGGATGTGGGAAGGAGGAATTGCGGAGTGACAGAGGAAGTGAATGGAAGGAGTGGGATTGAGACAAGAGGAGGAATTGGGATAGCGGGAGGGAGAGAGGTGAGGGGGAAAGGGGGATGGACAATGGGAGTGAATGAAAGGAGTGGGATTGAGAGGGAGTGGGATAGATGGCAGGAAGATGGAAAAGAAGAAGAGAGGGAGGGAAGGAAGGAGAGGAGAATAAGGACAAGAAAAAGAGAGAGAGAGAGAGAGAGAGAGAGAGAGAGAGAGAGAGAGAGAGAGAGAGAGAGGAGAGAGAGAGAGAGAGAGAGAGAGAGAGAGAGAGAGAGAGAGAGAGAGAGAGAGAGAGAGAGAGAGAGAGAGAGAGAGAGAGAGAGAGAGAGAGAGAGAGAGAGAGAGAGAGAGAGAGAGAGAGCGAGAGAGAGGAGAGAGAGAAGAGGAGAGAGGAGAAGAGAGAGAGAGAGAGAGGAGAGACGAGAGAGAGATGAGAGAGGAGGGAAAGAAGGAGAGAGAGAGAGAGAGATGACCTTATATATTCTGTCATTTACTGAGACAACTAATGCTCACGCACCAGACTACCAGGGGGGATGAGCTAAGTGAGACAGGAGAGAGAGGAGGGAGAAATGTCCCCGTCCGGGAGGACGTTCTCTAACGTGGGAGAGAGAGAGCTGGTCCGAGTGGATGCTTACGCTCGAGCTACCCACACACCTGAGAGCGAGGAGAGTGAGCATGCTTATCGCGAGAGCCTGAGGAGAGAGATGAGAGAGAGAGAGAGAGATTGAGAATGAGAGATGACGAGGAGAGAGAGGCGCTCCAAGCCGAAAGAGACTCCCGTCGAGATAGAGGGAGAAGAGAGAGTTAATTCGATATAATATTATCATGTACATCAGCATCATGTTTGGGAAATCACTATAGATGACTCTGTCTATGTCTAGTCAAGTAAGCCCCACCTCCCCAGCCACTATAGGCTATATGCAGTATACCTTATATATTACTGTATTTACTGTACATATAAAATGCTCACCCAGACTACCTTCAAGCTAAATGTTTAATTTGTCAATATAGAAATGTCCCGGCCGAAGGACGATTCCTCTAAGTAACAGGGTCGCTATCGCTCGCTCAGAATACCCAACACCTGAATAGGGTGAAGCGTATTGTTATCGCGAAACTAATGGGGTAAAACGTCTTAAATCGCCAAACTAATACAGCGTAACAATGGCGCTCCAAAAAGACCTCCGTCGAATTAAATACGAGTTAAATTCGATATAATATTATCTGTATACATCGTTGATCATGTTGCAGGCGATATAATGACTGGTGGTGAGTGAGCTACATCACGATACTGGTGCCGATATTTACCTTGTATCAGAGTTGGAAGTTTTTGTAATGAGGTGTATGTACCCGGTATTACTGTACCGGGAACTGGATTTGGGCGACTTATATTTTATTGTAATTATTATTATTATTTGTATTATTATTATTATTATTATTATGATGATGATGATGATTGTACTACTTGTTGCTCTTATAATTAAACATTACACTTCTACAATCAGTTAATATTGATTATCATTATTATTACTATTATTATAACAGATATATTAATTTACTAGGGTAAGGTACGGTACCGTTACCGTTACTTGTTACGTTTAATATTTACAATTACAATTCTAAAATACTGGTAAGAATTTCGTGTCCTCTTTACCGTAATAGTTATAAATATTTGACCATACAAATTGTAACGAACACCATATTCTGTTAACCCCTTCTGTACCGGCGACGTCTTTTGTACTCTATTCTGGCTAATATTAAACGATGTTATTCAGTTTAAAAGGGTCTCCAGCAATTAACAGACTTCGAACTATCTCACTTAACCCTTTTTACTCCCACAGATCCTTCTTAGGCTGCACAAAATCGTCTAAATATAGCTAGAATAAAATTAAAAAGACGTCGCCGGTACAGAGGGGGTTAAAATATTAAAATTACATATAATACAAATCACCGGAAATACATAGCACCCGCCAAAATACATAGCACCCGCCAAAATACATAGCACCCGCCAAAATACATAGCACCCGCCAAAATACATAGCACCCGCCAAAATACATACCGTAGCACCCGCCATAATACATAGCACCCGCCAAAATACATAGCACCCGCCAAAATACATAGCACCCGCCAAAATACATAGCACCCGCCAAAATACATAGCACCCGCCAAAATACATAGCCCCCGCCAAAATACATAGCACCCGCCAAAATACATAGCACCCGCCAAAATACATAGCACCCGCCAAAATACATAGCACCCGCCAAAATACATAGCACCCGCCAAAATACATAGCACCCGCCAAAATACATAGAACCCGCCAAAATACATAGCACCCGCCAAAATACATAGCACCCGCCAAAATACATAGCACCCGCCAAAATAGTATCAGTACGGTACGGTACCCGTTAAGGGGAGATATGTCGCTTTTCTAGACCCCCATCTCCCTCGTGTTTAGCCCCATATGTTTTGAGATTACAGTATAGCGCTAAGACGTTCTCTCTATTAGTTTGGCGATTCTAAAATCTTTCACCCCATTTCGTTGTCAATTTTAGGACCTTTCGGGGGGGGGGGGGGGGGGGGGGGGGGTCTAGGGGGCGTATTTGTAAGATTGATGAAGGTCTAGCGAGGACACACAAAACTAAAGTAATAAATATATTCATAGATCAAATAACAAGCACTGCCCCCTTCATATATACAAATGGCATATATATATATATATATATATATATATATATATATATATATATATATATATATATATATATATATATATATATATATATATATATATATATATATACTGTACAAATCACCGGAAATACATCGCACCCGCCCAAATAAATCGGTACCCGTTGATTATTTATATCACATACCGTTCACGGTAAAGTGTTTCCCCCTCATACATAGCCCCACTAGTTTTGATATTTTAAGACGTTCGGCCCATTAGTTTGGCGAATGTAAGATGTTTCGCCTCATTTCCTTGTCAATTATAAGAGCTTCCGTGCCACTTAGGTGTCAATTAGGTGTCAATTATAAGAGCTTCCGTGCCACTTAGGTGTCAATTTGTTTTCCTGGTGAATGATAGAGAGGCTGCAATTTAGGAGGAACCGGCAAGGGCCAGGGTAATTTTTCTACCGAAAAATACACAAATTTATCTCAAAGTGGGGTCTAGAACTCTAGATGGTATTTTGTTTTAAATTTGATGGAGTTCGAGGGAGAAAACAATAAAATAATAATATATAAGCAATCTAATAAATAAATATATCAATCTCCCTGTATCTATATTTTATCTATATTTTATCTATATTTATCTATATTTTATCTACATTTTATCTATATTTATCTATATTTATCTATATTTATCTATATTTATCTATATTTATCTATATTTTATCTATATTTATCTATATTTTATCTATATTTTATCTATATTTATCTATATTTATCTATATTTTATCTATATTTTATCTATATTTATCTATATTTTATCTATATTTTATCTATATTTATCTATATTTATCTGTATTTTATCTATTTTTATCTGTATTTTATCTATTTTTATCTGTATTTTATCTATTTTTATCTGTATTTTATCTATTTTTATCTGTATTTTATCTATATTTATCTATATTTTTAGCCGACTCATAATACATGATTAAACACTAATTGCATGTACCGGTACCGCCTATATTTACTGACATTACCGTACATAGTGTCTTAATTAATGCTAATTAATTATATTGGTGTTAAGATTAGTGGTATGATATAATTTGCCTAGTAACTCATTTGACAGTATATAATCTGAATAGACTACACACATACCCTAGGAAAACCATGTTGTGTGGTTGACGAGCGCAGGTTCGAATCCATTGGGTCTAGTTAAAATTCAATAAATATAAACGCTTGTTCACACACACACACATATATATATATATATATATATATATACAAATAAAAAGGGACGTCATCGTGCTGAAGGGGTTTTAAGGGGAGATTTCCACTTGAGGGACTTTTTTCTTGACCCCTTTCTCCCTCATGTTTAGCCCCATTGCTTTTGATATTATAAAACGGTTGCCCCATTACTTTACCGATTTTAAGAACTTTCACCCCATATTAAGACCTTTCATGCAATTCAGGTGTCGATTTTATCCTGGCGAGCGATAGCGAGCCTGTAATTTAAGAGGAACCGGCCTTCGGCCGGGACATTTTTCTACCGAAAAATGTACAAATTTATCTTGAAAGGGACTCAAGGGGGTGTAATTTCAAGCTTGATGGAGGTCTAGGGAACCAAGTAAATACCTCCCCTTAAGTAAATAGCATATACCGGTACAGTATATTGACCACACCAAAGCCTCACTATTTATAAAGGTCATTTATAATCAACTATATCCTGTTCCAAATAGCTAGACCAGAAATCATGCACCCTAACCTATGTAACTCAAAAGGAACTCGAGCAAATGGGCTGTATATTTCCACACCTATTACCTGGCTGACCCTTCCCAAATAATAGAAATATTAGCTCGATTACTCTAGTCGCTTCCGAGATATACTGTATATAGAGGTAAATTGTCAATAGTTTTGGCTTATTTACTTGGAATAGGGTAAGTCTACGGTACAATAGAATGGTTGTACTTGGAATAGGGTATAGTCTACGGTACAATAGAATAGTTATATTTGGAATAGGGTATAGTCTACGGTACAATAGAATGGTTGTACTTGGAATAGGGTATAGTCTACGGTACAATAGAATGGTTATATTTGGAATAGGGTATAGTCTACGGTACAATAGAATGGTTGTATTGTATTATGTATTATACAAGTAACTATACCGGCATGTATTTCTAATGTACATGTGTTTAACCCTTTCACGCTTTTATGACGCAGAGGTTGCCAGATTAGCAATAATCAATAGAGTTCTCTCACTCTCATAATTACCTCTCCAAAATTAGTTTTCTGCCCACAGCTAACTCAAAGACAACTGCAGAGGTTGAAGTAACTAAACTAAAGGTTTCTAAATACCCCTGATGGTAACAAAGGTTTTAAAGTATCCCTAATAGGCTCAAAATCGCGTCATATGCGTGAAAGGGTTAACAATAATATCCCTTTTAAACCATTATAGCAACTAGATGGTAGTATTAAAATGTATTCTGGTTACCATTAGAGGATGTGTGTAAGCTTAGGCGGAAGCACTCGGAACCAGATTAGTAATAGAGACGTTAGTACGGTAGGCTTAATTTAAGGGGGGGGGGACCTGCTTTTTATTATTTCTGTCCTTTTCTCTCTTTCTCTGGCTTGTATCCATTCGGCCCCATTCAGCCAACTATTTTAAGACGTTTATCCCCATCTAGGTGTCGATTTCTTCCTGGCGAGCGATAGCGAGCCAGCATTATATCAAGAAATCCGGCTTCGCCGGAGACATTTTTCTATCGAAAATGTACAAATTTAGCCTGCTGTCAAACAAAAATAAAAAATATGCTGGCTCGCTACCGCTCACCAGTAAAAAACTTGACACCTGGATGGGGATAAACATCTTAAAACAGTAGGCTGAATGGGGCCAAATGGATACCAGCCAGAGAAAGATAGAAAAGGCCAGAACAAAAACAGGTCACCCCCCCCCTTAAACAACTATTTCCCTTCGCAGCTACTTTAACCCCTTCTGTACCGGCGAGGTCTTTTTCGTTTTATTCTAGCTATTATTAGATGCTTTAATTCAGTTTACAAAGTGCCTCCAGCAACTAACAGGCTTCAAACTACCCCACTTCACCCTTTGTACTGCCATAGATCATTCTTAAGGGGAGATTTCCACTTGAGGGATTTTTTTCTTGACCCCTTTCTCCCTCATGGTTAGCCCCACTGCTTTTGATATTATAAGACGTTCGCCCCATTAGTTTGGTGATTTTAAGAACTTTCGCCCCATTTCTGTCAATTTTAAGACTTTTCGTGCCATTTAGGTGTCGATTTTTTCCTGGCGAGCGATAGCGAGCCTGTAATTTAAGAGGAACCGGCCTTCGGCCGGGACATTTTTCTACCGAAAAATGCACAAATATATCTTGAAAGGGACTCAAGGGGGTGTAATTTTAAGCTTGATGAAGGTCTAGGGAACAAACTAAATACCTCCCCTTAAGACAACTTAATTCCGTTTAAAAGGAGACTCCAGCAATTAACAGGCTTCTTACTATCTCACTTAACCATTTTCACTACCACAGATCCTTCTTAAACTGCACAAAAACGTCTAAACATAGCTAGAATATAAAAATGACGTCACCGGTACAGAAGGGGTTAAGAATACAAGCGTTACAACCAATATTAATACTATTTACTTTATTTACTTATAAATTTCCAGTTCAGGTCCATTAAATCCAGTACCGGTACACTCTTAACATCAAATGTAATTAGAGTTCATTACAAGATATTAAGGGGGGATGGGCGTATTAAGGGGGGATGGGCGTATTAAGGGGGGATGGGCGTATTTATTTGTTCATTTATGTATCTTTTTATCATGTTTATAGTTTCCTCCCTAGACCTCCATCAAGCTTTAAAAAAAAAAAACCCGCCCAGGACCCTCCTCCAAGATAGATTTGTACATTTTTTTATAGAAGAATGTCCCGGCCGAAGGCCGCTGTCTATAAAATGATAGGCTCGCTATTGCTCGCCAGGAAAACATTGACACCTAAATGAGACGAAGTCTTAATACTGACAACAAAAATGGGGCGAAAGGTTTTAAAATCCCCAAACTAATAGGCCGGATGTATTATAATCTGAGAGCTAATGGGGCTAAACATGAGGAACAAGAGGGACCATAAAAACGACCCATCTCCTCTTAAAGTGCTAAGCCTTTCTGTACCAGCAACGTGTTATATTTTATGCTAGCACTGTTGAGACGATTCTATGCACCTGAGGAAGGATCTGTGGTAGTTAAAGAGGTAGATTGAGACCGTTCGAAGCCTGATAATTGCTAGAGGTCCTTCCTAAACTTAATACAATCGATTAATAGCAGCCAAAATTAGAACAAAACAATTTCGACGGAACATAAGAACATAAGGACATAAGGTGGTTAACAACGGTACTGGGGAAGAAATAACACCGGGAAAAAAAAAAACGACTCTACTCAATTTTTCTCGGGAATATAAAATTAACGTTTTTATATTATTATTATCTGTTATTTTTTGTTTTTGCTATGCACGCAATCAAGGTGTCAAACGAAAGCCGAGTCCATTCTCTTTAGTCTTTATCATTGCTTATATAAAGATGAAATTATGGTAAATGGTTCAAATTATGTCATAAAAAGTGATAAAATGCATGCCAAAACAAGGCTATTTCTTGTCAATTTTCTCGTATTCCTTTTCATTCAACACACAACATTGCTCCGGTTTGACACTCTGCACGCAATAACAAGAATGCACTTTTTGCTATGAACGGCTAGACAAGTACCGGTATAGGTTATATAATATAATTTAGGTACCGATATATTTAATGCTAGATTGTTCCTGCATTCGGTAACAATAATCTGATAATAGGACTATACAACTTGTGGGTTATACTTACATGCAATACAAGATTTTTTTTTTTTTTAGTATCATAGGGTACGTTAGGTTCCCGGACATCTCAACCAGTAGACCATTTCAACCAGTGTTAAATCAACCAAACCAGTGCCAAAATATAGTACTAACCTAACCGCATTGGTTGATTTGGTACTGGTTGAGAGCTACGGTACTGGTTGAGTTGTATGTTAGGTTATATATTTCCTGCACCTTTTATGTCCTATACATTCGTTAGCACCTACAGACAAGGTGTCCCACGAACGTCAAATACATACCTTTTACTCTTTATTATTGTATATTTATAGGTAGAATCATAGTTTCTAGTTCATAGTATGTCTTTGGAAGTGATCAAATGTACAAAACAAGTCTGTGTCATGGTAATGTTATTGTATCCCTTCTCATATCCATTCTAATCATTAAACAACTGTTTTTGTTTGACCCCCTGCCTACAGATCAACTTCCACATACATTTTCCTCCTACTACTTCCTCCTACTACATACTTGTGCAGATAATATCAAATTATCCTCTATCAGTTATAGTGATTCGCAGGCACTTCAACCAATTACCAACAATTGAACCATAATTTACTGAACCACTTAACAAGCTGTCACTGATAATTCAAGAAGCATTATCAGCCAACTACCGGTACCAACATTCAGACAGGCAATTGAACCAATTGATACATCAACATAAATACTTCCAGATACTACCAACGATCACAATAACAATTTAACCATAATTCTTTACAACTAACATAATATATCCGCAATTCACTAGCAAATACCAACATTAAAACATCACAAATAATTAACATTTAAACCACAATTCACAACAAACGCATAAAACAACATTCGCTAACATAAACAAAACACAATTCACAAATACATACGGTACTAACATTTGCTAACATAATATAACGACTCGAAGAACTGTAATTAAAATACAATAATAACAATCTATCAACATTAATAAAACAATAGCCTACTCACTTTTCTTCTCCTGCATGGTTGGTGTATGATGAGGTGCTAGCTATAACACATCCACCCCGCCGCTGCCACCACCACCACAACTACCACCATCACACATCGTAATATATAGTATCACCACAATCCAAACCACACCATATTTCCACTATTTAACACTTATTTACACTTCATAAATACACCATACACTTCACAGAGTCGTTTTCGCGGGCATGTTTCAGTATCGTGGTACTTGTATCACTTCACTCGCAATCACGGTCATTGGTACGTATGTAAAATGACTGATGACTTGCCACTAATTGAATCATTCGGTGTTATGGTCACTGGATATCTCAATTAACTCCCTCCCTCTCGGGCTTAATAGAGACGTCTGAATTAGAGCTGGGATTATATAGCTGGTGGGTTTAATTATATGGATTAACTTGGGATTATCTCGTGGCGGGTTAGAATGACTTAGTTAGGAGGGAATTGAAGGATAGACAAGATGTGAGGGAGAGATGAGACACGAACTTTACCAGCTCCCTAGTCCTCAGTACGCCAGTTGAGGGGGCACTGGGAGAGGGAGGAGGGGGAGAGAGCGAGAGCGAGAGCGACAGAGAGGCACGAGAAAAGAGAGAGATGGGGGAGAGAGATGAGGGAAGGGAAGGTAGGGAGGGGGGTGGGACGAAAGAAAGAGAGATGTACGGGTGACTAGGCTACCAACCAACCCTCATTCCATAGCCCTTCCCCGCTTAATATCCCCAGTAAGCATGCCTAGGTGACGGAGTAAAGTGGGTGGAGAGGTTCATCACTACCCAATCTACGAGGTGTATAATTGATATTGCAGGAGGTTGCACGATCAAGTGGCAAATCCGAGCATTAGTTTTGCCTCCCACACCACCCCCAGGGCTAAGTTGCCACGCGCCACCATTTTCACCAGACCAGCATCAGCTTCTGCCTCAATTAAGTCTTCAAATAGATTCCACAGGCACATATACACGACTATAACTATATTAATATTTATGACAAGTTATATATATTTTATCATACTGCCTAATGGTGTTATCAAAGGCTGGTTTGGATTAATTCATTGGGTAATTGTTAATCCATCCAGCGGAGTCTGGCGCTCCGCCTGGGTGATTGTTGCCATACGAAATAGGGCTACCCCCGAAAACCCAGGAATTCTACCCATCTATTCCTTATTCATGGCCACCCCAGGGACGATCTATCCACGTCCGATATTTGGGGTGGTGTCCGAATGTCTGGTCAGGGAATCAGGCCTCTCGTAAGGATAGGTCGGGGGCGGGAAAAGCTTGAGAAATGGCGTTAATTATGATGTCCAAACTGGAGATGCCACGAGTCTTTTAACACCTGACTTGGCCGAACCAAATTCAGCAGAGAGAAAGAGAGAGTAACAAGGAGTGGTTATCCTCTCAAAGACCTTGCTGTCCATTTCGGGGAGATAATCAAAGTGGAGAGACAGTTTGTGCAGAGAGAGAAAATAAGGTGGGAGGTTGTCTGCCTTGCTATTTTGACAAGAAATGTTCGCAAAGGACAAACACTCATTAGGCCCTTATGATTAGCGCATATCGGTAGCATCAGTACTAGGATGCTCCTTTGTTAACAATATTAGTTTATGACATCCAATAATTGGACAAATATATATAATATAGTGCATTCTTCTATATATATAATATAGTGCATTCTTCTATATATATAATATAGTGCATTCTTCTATATATATAATATAGTGCATTCTTCTATATATATAATATAGTGCATTCTTCTATAGCCTAAGTTTAGTCATCTATCCAAGAATTTCCAAAGTAGGCTACGCATGTACGGTCGCGCTGCTAAGTCATGTCCCAGGTGTCATTACGTTTAGCTTGCACTGTGATGTATTAATGTCTGTCAGTTGTTGAATTGGGTGAGTAAGTGTAGGAATAGGTTTGTATATTTCACTCGATATGAAGAAATGAAGCTTAGATAATGCTGATACCAATTATTGGTCAAAACATACTTGGTGCCTAGACATCACTTATTAGCGCGATTGTACAGTACAGATGCATAGGAATATAAAGGAATTCGAACAACAACATACAAATGTGTCCCAACGAGGCTGTTCGCTTTTAAGTACAACGGTAAATATCATGTGTGCATGATTCATCCCACTTAAATTACTCCTTTGTGAATTGAACTAGGTGAGGATTTGATTATACATTTGTCTAAGCATATTTTGAAAGTCGAGTCTCAAAATGTTTAACCTTTTCAGTACCAGTGCCGTCCTTTTAACTATTATGGCTGCTATTAGACTATTAGACTACGATTTAATCAATTAATTAATTATTTTATCATTCCCTCAAGCAATTATTATACTTCAAAGTATCTCACTCACCCCTTTCTACTGCGGTACCACAGATCCTTCTTAAGCTGCATAAAATCACCAATTTCGTAGTTTGTTCTGGCTATCAGCTCGCCACACTATATAGATTACGAACGACCCCTTGGAATCCAAGGTGTACCGGTACAAACAACCCTCAGACTCCTACAGATCCCTCCCAAACAACCCTCAGACTCCTACAGACCCCTCCCAAACAACCCTCAGACTCCTACAGATCCCTCCCAAACAACCCTCAGACGCCTACAGACCCCTCCCAAACAACCCTCAGACTCCTACAGATCCCTCTCAAACAACCCTCAGACTCCTACAGACCCCTCCCAAACAACCCTCAGACTCCTACAGATCCCTCCCAAACAACCCTCAGACTCCTACAGACCCCTCCCAAACAACCCTCAGACTCCTACAGATCCCTCCCAAACAACCCTCAGACTCCTACAGACCCCTCCCAAACAACCCTCAGACTCCTACAGATCCCTCCCAAACAACCCTCAGACTCCTACAGATCCCTCCCAAACAACCCTCAGACTCCTACAGATCCCTCCCAAACAACCCTCAGACTCCTACAGATCCCTCCCAAACAACCCTCAGACTCCTACAGATCCCTCCCAAACAACCCTCAGACTCCTACAGATCCCTCCCAAACAACCCTCAGACTCCTACAGATCCCTCTCAAACAACCCTCAGACTCCTACAGATCCCTCCCAAACAACCCTCAGACTCCTACAGATCCCTCCCAAACAACCCTCAGACTCCTACAGATCCCTCCCAAACAACCCTCAGACTCCTACAGATCCCTCCCAAACAACCCTCAGACTCCTACAGATCCCTCCCAAACAACCCTCAGACGCCTACAGACCCCTCCCAAACAACCCTCAGACTCCTACAGATCCCTCCCAAACAACCCTCAGACTCCTACAGATCCCTCCCAAACAACCCTCAGACTCCTACAGATCCCTCCCAAACAACCCTCAGACTCCTACAGATCCCTCCCAAACAACCCTCAGACGCCTACAGATCCCTCCCAAACAACCCTCAGACTCCTACAGATCCCTCCCAAACAACCCTCAGACTCCTACAGATCCCTCCCAAACAACCCTCAGACTCCTACAGATCCCTCCCAAACAACCCTCAGTTGTTAATTAGTCTGCAATTAATTCAGAAGCTTCTTTTACAAATATATCCTCATAAAACCACAGAATATCCCCTGCACATTATTAACTATGGATACTGCAAAAATTAACCTGTCGATACCTTCTGCCACCACAAACCACCAACAAATACGATAATAATATTGATGATGATTATGATGAAACTAATAAAAATGTGGTAGGCTTATGAACATGATTTTATACCAACAATGTAGTAGGCTTATGAACATGATTATATACCAACAATGTGGTAGACTTATGAACATGATTTTATACCAACAATGTAGTTTTGGCAAAGTATATATCTGAAACTACAACATTGCTCAAAGATTGTAGGCTTATAAGAACATAAGAACATAAGAAAATGGGAGTCTGCAGAAAGCCGATTGGCCTAAGCAAGGCAGATCCCTGTCCCACACAACCCCAAATCAATTACAAAGCCCAATTATAGGCTCAACACTCTAATACCCTGAGGATCATCTTACCAAAACGGTTAGAGATTAACGCAGGATTATGGGGGTCTGCAGAGCGCTGATTGGCCCAACCCGGCTGATCCCCCTTCACACCCAACCCTTCTCGTCCATATGCTTATCCAATTTTATCTTATATATTCAAAATGACCAAATTAACCAGAGCCCATGTTACAAAACCTTTGGTAACCTTTGGACACCACCTGTCACCCCACAGTAACAACAACCCACCTATCACAATATAACTAGTTTAATATGTCTGTAATTAACACGGATGAAGTAAGAGAGAGAGAGAGTGTGTGTATGTGAAAGTTTATATAGGTTTGTGTGTGTGCGCTCGTGTGGATGTGTATCTGTGCTTTAGTGTGTGTGTGTGTGTGCTTGTGAGTGTGTGCGTGTGAGTGTAAATGTGTGGGTGAGTGAAGAATAAAGAGATTGTTCGGAATTTACGTAAATACACACTACATTTTACATTGTTTTCCCAGTGACATTGTTGCATGTAATTTTAAAATAACCAATCTCGACCCGATGTAAATGTTTGGTAACAATTATATTAAACAAGTCATCATAAACAGATGTCAGTATCCAGTTAAAATAATAAAGTCCCAAATGTTACATAATTTAGTTTGTTCCCTAGGCTAACAAAAGTCGTCTTCCCAAACTTCCCTCAAACTAAAAAAAATACCCTCCCAGACCCTATTCAAGCTAAATATGTATATTTTTCGATAGAAAATGCCGTCCAACAGCCTAGTTCTACGAAGTAAAAGGCTCGCAATCGCTCGCCTACAAAATAATTGACACCTGAATGGGGTGAAGCGTCTTCTTGTCGCCAAAGTAATGGGGTGAAACATCATATAATCGCCAAAATTATAGGGTGAAACGTCATATCGCCAAACTTAGGGCAAAACAATGACTCAATGACACTCCTGTCATTGCTTCTCTCTCTCTCTGACTATAGTGAAAGAGATGGATGGTAGGAATGGTCGAAATTGAAAAGTGATGATGTATCTTTCACACACACACACACATAAACACACACACACACTCTCAGGATATAGTGGAAGAGATGGATGGTAGGAAAGGGAATACATTAAGAAAGGGGTGATGTCACGGGCTAAAGTTAACGACATAAAGCTCAGGGTGTCTGAAAATAGCTGTATCTTAACACCTATCCCAGAGAGAGCGAGAGATTTACATAGATACACTGGCCACACAGACCTTACGATCCAAACGAGGTGGTCAGGCCTTATTCTAGTAGAGATGGCATATTCGATAGAAAAGGAAAGTTGAAGGAAAAGATAGAAAAGGAGAAGAGAGAGAGAGAGAGACCCTGTTGTACAGTGCAGAATGTCGTGTTAATAAAAATGGTGAAGGTGAGTACGATACATCTATATATATATATATATATATATATAAATGGTGAAGGTGAGTACGATACATCTATATATATATATATAAATGGTGAAGGTGAGTACGATACATATATATATATATATATATAAATGGTGAAGGTGAGTACGATACATCTATATATATATATATATAAATGGTGAAGGTGAGTACGATACATCTATATATATATTATAACAAGATATATAATATTTCTATGTTAGTAATTTGACTATTAATGCCGTGTGCTTATGTGTTTTTGGGTATAATGCGCATACATATTTAATTTATCATATATTGGTGTGCATGAACAGAGATCTGATATTATGTGTTTGAGAGTGTCAGTATGTTTGATCCGTGTGTATGTGTGCGCGCGTGTGTGTGTGTGTGTGTGTGTGTGTGTGTGTGTGTGTGTGTGTGTGTGACGCTATATACATAAGCGTCATGTGTTCTATAAACAAACTACGTACAATGAATTGGCTTTAACACATCCGAATTATTATATTATTAAAATCATTGTGTGTTTGTTATTTAATCATATCAACAAACTTGTTTTATGTTATATCGTCTGTTCTTAGTTCCTGTACAAAACCTGAAATGGATACCACCAATACTTCACCAATATGTTTGTCTCTCAGATCTGGGTATTAATGACTATTAACCATTTGCAGATCATGACGTACCGGGTATTTTGAAAGTATTCTGGCTATCATTAGACGATTATATACAACTAGGAAGGATCTGTTGCCATTCAAAGGGCAAAGACTATCTCAATTAATCCTCTGACTTCCATAAAGGCCTACCCTTCCAAATCTGAATACAAGCGTCTAATACTAATACAAGCGTCTAATACTAATACAAGCTTCTAATACTAATACAAGCGTCTAATACTAATACAAGCGTCTAATACTAATACAAGCGTCTAATACTAATACAAGCGTCTAATACTAATACAAGCGTCTAATACTAATACAAGCGTCTAATACTAATACAAGCTTCTAATACTAATACAAGCGTCTAATACTAATACAAGCGTCTAATACTAATACAAGCGTCTAATACTAATACAAGCGTCTAATACTAATACAAGCGTCTAATACTAATACAAGCGTCTAATACTAATACAAGCGTCTAATACTAATACAAGCGTCTAATACTAATACAAGCGTCTAATACTAATACAAGCGTCTAATACTAATAAAAGCGTCTAATACTAATACAAGCGTCTAATACTAATACAAGCGTCTAATACTAATACAAGCGTCTAATACTAATACAAGCGTCTAATACTAATACAAGCGTCTAATACTAATACAAGCGTCTAATACTAATCATACTAAACTGTCAATAATGCGTCATGATCCTCAAGGGGTTAATGCACAACAGTCTACGGACTAATCATGCATATTATTTATTTATTTTGTTTAAATCCTTTATTCACATATGATTTGTTTTCTATGGCAAAGAATCCTAGCCTGAAGTCGAATGGGGATCTATAATTAAGAACAAATGAAGTGATACAGTAAAAAGATTCAATAATAAAAGTTAACTCGAAATAATAAAACAAAAAATTAATTGGGTAAATATTTGATAAGACGGTTTTACAGTTAAATGTGAATTAGCTATTTAGGAAAAGAGGGGGAGATATCGTAGGGAGGATAAAGCAAATGATATACCAAAAAGGGGGAGATATTGTAGGGAGGATAAAGCAAATGATATACCAAAGAATATAAGGAAATATGGTAGGTTAATATATACAAAAAAACGGTATTTAGGTGTGAATGAGAACATAAGAACATAAGCAAATGGGAGTCTACAGAAAGCCGATTGGCCCAAACAAGGCAGATCCCTCTGAGTGAGCTTAATTAGTGAGCTTAATTAGAGAGAGAAAGAAGGATATCGGAGAGAAGGATGGAAAAAACAAGGCATGGAAGAATAAAGCTGCATGGATAGAAGGGTATGTATAGAATGAGGGAAGGAAGGAGGAACGAGTGGAAAGCCTGATAAAGAGTGAGGGGGTAAAAGGACAGAGACATATGGGATATCAGAAAATATAGACGGAAGGAGGACAGGAAAAAATGATCGAGAGGCGGAATTAGACAAGTTAGGAGGGAAAACAGAGAAAATGGGAAAAGGGAAGGAATGATAGAATTATATAAGGTAGGAGGGAAAACAGAGAAAATGGGAAAAGGGAAAGAATGATAGACATAATTTGATATGGTAGGAGGGAAAATAGAGACAATGAGGGAAGAGAAAACATTATATAGAGAGGAAATTAGGGAAAACAGGAGGGAAAACAGAAAATGAGAGGGGAAACAAGGAAAAGAATGATGGAAGGTAGGAAGGAAAACACGATAAAATTAAGAAAGGGAAAGAATGATAGAGGGATGGAATTAGAGAACGTAGGAAGGAAAACAGAGAAAATTAAGAAAGGGAAAGAATGATAGAGGGATGGAATTAGAGAACGTAGGAAGGAAAACAGAAAATTTGGAAAGGGAAAGAATGATAGAGGGATGGAATTAGAGAACGTAGGAAGGAAAACAGAAAATTTGGAAAGGGAAAGAATGATAGAGGGATGGAATTAGAGAACGTAGGAAGGAAAACAGAAAATTTGGAAAGGGAAAGAATGATAGAGGGATGGAATTAGAGAACGTAGGAAGGAAAAGAGAAAATTAAGAAAGGGAAAGAATGATAGAGGGATGGAATTAGAGAACGTAGGAAGGAAAACAGAAAATTTGGAAAGGGAAAGAATGATAGAGGGATGGAATTAGAGAACGTAGGAAGGAAAACAGAGAAAATTAAGAAAGGGAAAGAATGATAGAGGGATGGAATTAGAGAACGTAGGAAGGAAAACAGAAAATTTGGAAAGGGAAAGAATGATAGAGGGATGGAATTAGAGAACGTAGGAAGGAAACAGAGAAAATTAAGAAAGGGAAAAGAATGATAGAGGGATGGAATTAGAGAACGTAGGAAGGAAAACAGAAAATTTGGAAAGGGAAAGAATGATAGAGGGATGGAATTAGAGAACGTAGGAAGGTAAACAGAGAAAATTAAGAAAGGGAAAGAATGATAGAGGGATGGAAATAGAGAACGTAGGAAGGAAAACAGAAAATTTGGAAAGGGAAAAGAATGATAGAGGGATGGAATTAGAGAACGTAGGAAGGAAAACAGAGAAAATTAAGAAAGGGAAAGAATGATAGAGGGATGGAATTAGAGAACGTAGGAAGGAAAACAGAAATTTGGAAAGGGAAAGAATGATATAGGGATGGAATTAGAGAACGTAGGAAGGAAAACAGAGAAATTAAGAAAGGGAAAGAATGATAGAGGGATGGAATTAGAGAACGTAGGAAGGAAAACAGAAAATTTGGAAAGGGAAAGAATGATAGAGGGATGGAATTAGAGAACGTAGGAAGGAAAACAGAGAAAATTAAGAAAGGGAAAGAATGATAGAGGGATGGAATTAGAGAACGTAGGAAGGAAAACAGAAAATTTGGAAAGGGAAAGAATGATAGAGGGATGGAATTAGAGAACGTAGGAAGGAAAACAGAAAATTTGGAAAGGGAAAGAATGATAGAGGGATGGAATTAGAGAACGTAGGAAGGAAAACAGAGAAAATTTGGAAAGGGAAAGAATGATAGAGGGATGGAATTAGAGAACGTAGGAAGGAAAACAGAGATTAAGGAGAGAGGGGAAGCAGAGGGGCAGAATTATACAAGGTAAGGAGGAAAATAGAGGGAAGGATGGATAGGATAGATGGAGGTAAACACGTGAGAAACCTAGTGCCATCCAGTAAAGTGTGGGTCATTACTTTTGTTGCATGACTCTCTCTCTCTCTCTCTCTCTCTCTCTCTCTCTCTCTCTCTCTCTCTCTCTCTCTCTCTCTCTCCCTCTCTCTCTCTCCCTCTCTCTCTCCATCTCTCTCCATCTCTCTCCATCTCTCTCTCTCTCTCTCTCTCTCTCCTCTCTCTCCTCCTCGCTCCCTCTCTCTCTCTCTCGCTCTCTCTCCTCTCTCTCGTTCTCTCTCTCTCTCTCTCTCTCTCTCTCCCTCCTCCCAATCTCTCTCTCTCTCTCTCTCTCTCTCTCTCCTTCCCTTGTGATTGGTGTTTATGTTCTAGGATTGATACCAGAACTGGATTTGGCATTTCATTATAAAGACTCTCAGCCGTTATTATTCAACTTTAGATGGATTTCTTGGTTTCACATAGTTAAAAATAATGTTTCTCGGTTTCTCACTTTCGTCTATTCATTCTAATTGATACCAAATAAACTTGGAACAGTAGACAAAATGAGCCTGATGAACCTACATGCGAAACGTTGTCAATAAAGTGCTCTTCCTCACATGGTGTATATAACTATGCATTCTAGTTGCTTCCTTTAGCAGTGGTTCCCTATCCAAATCACCTTGCAACAAACAACATAGAGGTCAATAAATCTGGATATAAAATCGTCGTCATGTACTTACCCTTTCAGTGTCTTGATTGTGTAATGGTTAGAGTGTCTAAGATATGTATGTGTTAACCCAGGTTCTAATTCCAGGAAGATCACATCTATTCTATCTATCTATTGCCCGACGCCGTGATCCCCGAAGGGGTGGCCACGAACGAACCGCCCCCATGCACCTCTGTCCCCAGTCAGTCGACGCCCCTCCCCCCAACCAGCACCGCCTTCGTTCATGTACTTCCTCACTCCATCCTTCCACCTCTCATTCGGTCTACATCTCCCTCTCCCTCTCTGTCCCTCCACCTCGCTCTCGTACACCCTCTTAGTCATTCTCTCGCTTTCCATACGTTCCATATGGCCGAACCATCTCAAGTTGTTCCTTTTCACACTTTCCAGCACATCTACCTCCACACCACACCTCCTTCTTACTTCCTCATTAGTCTGTCTATCCCTCCATGTAACTCCGCACCACGCACTTCTTAAGTAATTCATTTCCACTGCTCTCACTCTTGGTCTGAGTCTCTCAACCAACGTCCATGCTTCGCTTCCGTAAGTCAGTGTCGGGATTACCACACTGTCATGCAAGGACTTCTTCACTTCCATACTGACCACCCTATTTCTTGTTACTGCTTTCAGCGTTCCTACAACCCTCTTCCCCTGTTGTACCCTCTCCCGCACTTCTTCATCCATAGTCCCATCTTTACTCAACACACTGCCCAGATACTTAAAAGAGTTGACGATCTCCATAGCCTGACCGTTCAGCTTCACCTCACATTCTGTGACTTCACCCCTTTCGAAGACCATAACCTTGCTCTTCCCAGCATTTACCTTCAAATTCCGTTTTTCGCACACTGTTCCAAACTCATTTACCAGACCCTGCAACTCCCATTCATTATCACTCATCAGAACTGTATCATCCGCAAACAGCAGTATAGGTAGCTTCCACTCAAGTCCCTCCCTTTTCAGCGGTACACCAACAACCACTGCTCTTGATAGTATTTCTTTCATGACTCCATCCATATATACAGTAAACAACCACGGGGACAGGAAGATCACAAAAAACAAAACTTTCATTAATGCTTTCATTAATTTAATTGGGAGAAGTTTGGTGTTGGGAGTTAAATTAAATTCATCTTTTTTTCTTTTTCTATATAACCTATATGTACTATGCATTATCATATTATATAGTATTATATATATAGTATTATATATTATATAGTATTCAAGCCACTGTGAGAAAATTACAATGCCATACACACTTGAGGGGACAGTATACGAAACAAATAAAAGTCTGGTTTGTAAATACAGCAGTTTCGGCTTCTTTTCTTTTAGTCCTCTTAAACAATGCAAACAGCTTTTTCGTCGTGTGGGTATAATTCTCTCTCTCTCTCTCTCTCTCTCTCTCTCTCTCTCTCTCTGTAGCTCTATGTAGCTCTCTCTCTCTCTCTCTCTCTCTCTCTCTCTCTCTCTTTTTCTCGGTTAAGCATCAGTAGTATATATATTTCTCAACTTCATTCTTTACTATGAATTTCCCAGTAGAAATTGTTCTCATTCTGCTGGGGGACTTGTTTCCCCAACTATAATTTCATGCCGACCAACGGTCAGTGGGAGTGGTGGATGTGGAGAGAGCATTCTGCTTTACTATCCTTGCCTTCCACTTTGTAGCAAATTCTATTTTAGCATTAAGTTCGGACTGCCTAGTAGGGGCCGCAAGGCCTGTGCAGCCTGTGTATCTATGTAACTATCTCTCCCTGACATACCCACACCACCACCTCCCGCAGCTACCACCACCACCACCGCTCCCACGCTTTTCACAACACCACCTCTCCACCACACGCCAGAACAACACCACAGCAATTATAACCCCACAGGACACACACCCTTTTACAATGACCCTGGTTCGATGCCCGGGCGGGGAAATGGCATAGATGATTATCCGGGAATTGGCGAGAGAGGGGAGTGTGATGCGAGTTGGGGTATCGGGGGGTATGTGGCATCTCTCTCTAACCTCCCTCATGCCCTCCCTCCCTCCCTCAGTGCCCGTGCCCGCAGGTCCGTTCGCTCGTAGGACTTTTCACGTTCCCTTTTGAAATTCCCGTTTGAAATTTGAAAGGAAGTGTTAGGTAGAGGACAAGGTTAGCATATGATGAGCTAAGATGGCGTTAAAATTTAAATATACTGCATGTAATAGATTAGGCTGCGTTCAAGTAAGATTAGCACAAAATAGGTTACATTTAGTTTACATTAGGGCTTAATCTATAACTATGGTAAAGTGTGGTAGGGATAGCTTAAACTAAATTTGAGCAAGAATACAATTTGGTTAGGGTAAGCTAAGTCAAAGTTATATTAGGCTAATAGTAAATTAGGTTAACCTTATTTACTTGTGTTATTAGCAAAACATACAGTATATAATAGTAAATATATATGGATACCTTAGGTAAAAGTAAGTTAATTTGAGTTCAAGTTGGGTAATCGACTAAGCATACAGACCAAGTGATAAAAGGGCGAAATAATCTGCTGGCGAAAATCCCATAAACAAGTCTCTCTCTCTCTCTCTCTCTCTCCCTCGCCGTCTTCAAAATGTCTTCATTAAGGCGGAGTCACACGAACGCATTTTCCGGCAATTTTCGTGCGGCATCTTTACTTTTGGGGGCAATAATTTGGCGTTTTTTCTCACCGGTATCGGGAAATTTACTGGCGTTAAATTGTTATATGGATTGTTTAGTTGTTTGTGTAGTTACTTTACTCCTTGAGGATCATGGCGTATATTGACAGTTCATTCTGGCATCTCTCTCTCTTGCTCGCTCGCTCGCTCTCTCTCTCTCTCTCTCTCTCTCTCTCTCTCTCTCTCTCTTGTAATCTATTCTAGGTAGGAACTATTTACAGTATATGTAGCCTACATGTTTACCGACACTGCTTATGAAAGATTAAGATGTATTATGTTTAAAACTATATTATTATATGAACAGCAATTGTATAATTATTTAATTAACAGAAATATAATAATCTGAATCTGAATCTCTCTCTCTCTCTCTCTCTCTCTCTCTCCATTAAGCAAGTTGTCAGAGGATTTCGTCCACTTGCCACGGAGGTTCGCCCTTAAGTCCATTGTCGACCCTTTGCCCTAAGTCCCCACTCAGTCCCTCGCTCGCTTTAATCCTCTCTCGCTCCCTCTTTCTTTCTCTCTCTCTCTCTCTCTCTCTCTCTCTCTCTCTCTCTCTCTCTCTCTCTCTCTCAGATCTATGACAAAAGTGGATAACAGAAATCAAAACAAGATGCCAATGTATGTTCTTATATTCTTATGTAATCTAGGAAGGGAGAGAACATGGAAATTAAGAGAATGGAGACAGCGATAAGCCTAGTCAATAAAAACACAGTATATATATTAATTTAAAGATAGAGGTATAAACAAAAAAAGGTATATAATAAGATCAAAGAGAGGGCAGAGATGTCGAATAATTTTAAAGATTGTGATGGGGATAAGATTACAAAGAATGGAAGAGAGAGAGAGAGAGGGGGGGGGGGGGGGGAACTGGGGTAGGAGGAGGGAAGGACAAGGGTATTAAGATGCAATTGTTCTCCGAGTTTAATGTCTTCATCAGGACCGTGAGAGAAAGAGAGAGAGAGACTGTAATAATAATAATAATAATAATAATAATAATAATAATAATAATAATAAACGGTTTATTAAAGAAGTGTGTGTGTGTGTGTGTGTGTGTGTTACAATGAGTTACAATTAATAGATAGGATAGCAAAAATGCATCATAGTGTAGTACATTAATTACACATTGTTAAAATAGGTAACATAGGACTTCAGAGGCTATCAACCCTATTGGATTATTAAGCCAGCACACTGTAAGTCAAGAATAACGTCGGGACTGGAGCCTCATTTCGAGAACTCCAGTCCCTTTGTACATATTGTCTAAATTAATATATTTTATCAATGCAAACTGCTCTACTGAAGAAAAACTTACAATTTATGTCAGGTAACAAAGCATATATAGTTTGCTGTCTCTAGCTCTCTACCAAGAACGATAGAGAGCTTCAAGATAAAACTAGATAGGGCAATGGATGAGACAGGTTGGATGTGAAAGGGATCTGCCTTGTGTAAGCCAATCGGCTTTCTGCAGGTTCCCGTTATAGTGTGTGCTTATGTTCATACACTACGGTTATAGTGTGTGCTTATGTTCATACACTACGGTTATAGTGTGTGCTTATGTTCATACACTACGGTTATAGTGTGTGATTATGTTCATATACTACGGTTATAGTGTGTGCTTACGTTCATACACTACGGTTATAGTGTGTGCTTACGTTCATACACTACGGTTATAGTGTGTGCTTATGTTCATACACTACGGTTATAGTGTGTGCTTATGTTCATACACTACGGTTATAGTGTGTGCTTATGTTCATACAATACTGTTATAGTGTGTGCTTATGTTCATACACTACGGTTATAGTGTGTGCTTACGTTCATACACTACGGTTATAGTGTGTGCTTATGTTCATACACTACGGTTATAGTGTGTGCTTATGTTCATACACTACGGTTATAGTGTGTGCTTATGTTCATATACTACGGTTATAGTGTGTGCTTATGTTCATACACTACGGTTATAGTGTGTGCTTATGTTCATATACTACGGTTATAGTGTGTGCTTATGTTCATACACTACGGTTATAGTGTGTGCTTATGTTCATACACTACGGTTATAGTGTGTGCTTATGTTCATACACTACGGTTATAGTGTGTGCTTATGTTCATACACTACGGTTATAGTGTGCTTATGTTCATACACTACGGTTATAGTGTGTGCTTATGTTCATACACTACGGTTATAGTGTGTGCTTATGTTCATACACTACGGTTATAGTGTGTGCTTATGTTCATACACTACGGTTATAGTGTGTGCTATGTTCATATACTACGGTTATAGTGTGTGCTTATGTTCATATACTACGGTTATAGTGTGTGCTTATGTTCATACACTACGGTTATAGTGTGTGCTTACGTTCATACACTACGGTTATAGTGTGTGCTTATGTTCATACACGACGGTTATAGTGTGTGCTTACGTTCATACACTACGGTTATAGTGTGTGCTTACGTTCATACACGACGGTTATAGTGTGTGCTTACGTTCATACACTACGGTTATAGTGTGTGCTTACGTTCATACACGACGGTTATAGTGTGTGCTTATGTTCATACACGACGGTTATAGTGTGTGCTTATGTTCATACACGACGGTTATAGTGTGTGCTTATGTTCATACACGACGGTTAAATCGTTTTAGATCTAACATTCGTGTTGCATTCTCATCGAGGTTAAAAATCTTGTTGTAGATGTAGAGGGACACAGACATGGTTGTGTGTTGTATTCATATTGAGACTAAAATAGTAGATGGAGATAGAGTGCATGCGAGTGGGTAAATAGCTCCGGAGCGTTAAGAGAGACCTAATGAACAGTGAGAGTCAGATAAAGCAAGCGAGAGAGAGTGAAAGTGAGTGTGAGTGTGAGAATGCGAGAGTGAGTGAGAGTGAATGAGTGAGTGAATAAATATCACCATAAAAAAACACCCCCCCACGAACAGATATATTCATATGAAGCAAGAGAGAGTAAGTGTGGGAGTGGGAGTAAGAGTGAGTGAGAGTGTGATAGACCCCACGAACAGTGATAGTCAGATGAAGCAAGAGAGAGTGAGAGAGAGTGAGTGAGTGAGTGAGTGAGTGAGTGAGTGAGAAAGAATGAGTGAATGTCTGAGTAAATGGCAGCATTAAAACCACCCCCACCAACAGAGATAGTCAGACGAAGCAAGGTGGTACTTGAAGAGAGATACCGAGGGTGTTAAAATTGGACCTTAGAGAGAGAGGGAGAGAGAGAGTGAGTGAGTGAGTGAGTGAGTGAGTGAGTGAGTGAGTGAGTGAGTGAGTGAGTGAGAGCGAGAGCGAGAGATAGATAGAGAGAGAGAGAGAGAGAGAGGGAGAGGGGGGGGGGGGAGTCAGTAAAAGGTGAGATACTGTTAAAAAGGGGCAATATTTCCAACTCCTTCAAGTCGAGAGGGCCTCCCTAAGATGAAAACTCTGGTCTTGTCAGCCAGACAGTCAGTGAGACAGACGTCCCGAAATACCTGAACAGGCCAAGGGTGGAAAGGACAAGAAGGAAAATCATATTTGGACAAGAAGTTTTACTATTATTATGGTTACTTTTGTAGTCGCATTGATAGAATTATGCCAGGCTTAGAAAACATCATTCCTAATATACTAAATCCTATAACAAGTGGGTAGGTAGAATTGCATATGAAACAGTAGTGGTGGAATTGGCTAAATGTCTAACAATGCTTAGCGTGCGTATAGAAATTAATGTCTATATTGCAACTTTGCATTTTAAAACGTTCATCAAACTAAGTGTTTGAGTTGTCATTATGATTAAATAGACCACGGTTTGAATATTACACGCTAATATGCCAATTACTGGCTAGTAAGTCAAGGCTATTTGTTAGCAATATTACAATTACAGAACATTTATATTCAATAATGATGGTGTGGAAACATGAACATTGATCAAAGTGTTCTCATGTTCTTTTTTTATTTTCATTCATAAATACGCATTTTCTGATTTAAATAAAAAATGCCTGTGTCAATCATGTCATCTGCCCATTACTTTTGACCGCTCGCAGACTTCCGAGAGCTACTTGTGTAATGCGTTCCTAATCCTTCCCCACCCTCCTTCTTTCATACCGCCTGACGCGTCTCGTAAATCTAGCCAAGTGCCCGCTATAATTGAAGAAGTTCAACAGAAAACGGTAGCCTCTGACAACACGGGCACAAGGCACGTCTGTCAAAAAGAATACTGCATCAACAGACAGATCACTCTTACTTCCTTACTAAAAGAATACTGCATCAACAGACAGATCACTCTTACTTCCTTACTCAAGCTCTCTTATTTAAACTTACACTTACTAGTTCAAGCTTAAGGGGAGGTATTTAGTGTGTTCCCTAGACCTCCATCAAGCTTAAAATTACACCCCCTTGAGTCCATTTCAAGATATTTTTGTACATTTTTCGGTAGAAAAATTTCCCGGCCGAAGGCCAGTTCCTCTTAAATTACAGGCTCGCTATCGCTCGCCAGGATAAAATTGACACCTGAATGGCACGAAATTCACGGTCACGGTGGCCGAGCGCGCTTAGTACTCTGTATTGGGAGCACTAGCTCTGGTGTCGGGGGTTCGATCCCACGCGCCGGCAGGGGAAGTTCTCTCAAAAACTTTCCCTGGCCGTGAAGGCAAGATCTGGGCGGATCGTCTCGGGGGACCCACAAAGTCTCCTGCCCACGTCCTACTCCCTCGGGAGTATGTAGGCGCTCTCGTTAGCTGCCCGGATCAGTCTGTTGATCCATTAGGATAAGATCTAGGTTAAGTCTGTGTATTTTCAGCCCCATTGGCTGCCGGCTTGAAATAAACCGATTATTATTATTATTATTATTATTAAATGTCTTAATATGGGGTGAAAGTTCTTAAAATCGCTAAACTAATGGGGCAAACGTTTTATAATATCAAAAGCAATGGGGCTAAACATGAGGGAGAAAGGGGTCAAGAAAAAAATCCCTCAAGTGGAGATCTCCCGGGGGATGGTAATTGTTTTGGTCGATATTTTTCATTTATTAACAATTTTTCTAGTTTCCTCCCTAGCCCTCCATCAAACGTAAATAAACAACCCAAGGATCCCCATTCAAGATGTATTAGTACATTTTTCGGTAGAAAAATGTCCCGGCCCCTCCTAAATGTCCCGGCCCCTCCTAAATGTCCCGGCCCCTCCTAAATTACAGGCTCGTTATCGCTCGCCAGGACAAAATCGACACCTACATGGCACGAAAAGTCTTAATATTGACAAAGAAAAAAGGTGAAAGGTCTTAAAATCGCCAAATTAATGGACTGAACATCTAAAAATGTGAAAACTAAAGGGGCTAAGCACGAGGGAGAAGAGTGTCCAGAAAAAAAAGCTATCTATCTCCCCTTAATATCACTCCTCAGTCAACCTCAAGGAAAAGCTATACATATCACTCTTCCTAATCACTTAAGGGCAGATATCCACTTGAGGGACTTTTTTCTTGACCCCTTTCTCTCTCATGTCTAGCCCCATTGCTTTTGAAATTTTAAGATGTTTGCCCCGTTAGTTTGGCGATTTTAAGAACTTTCACCCCATTTTAAGACCTTTCGTGCCATTCAGGTGTCAATTTTATCCTGGCGAGCGATAGCGAGCCTGTAGCTTAAGAGGAAACGGCCTTCGGCCGGGACATTTTTCTACCGAAAAATGTACAAATTAATCTTGAAAGGGACTCAAGGGGGTGTAATTTTAAGCTTGATGGAGGTCTAGGGAACAACCTAAATATCTCCCCTTAATTTTACCTATTCAACCTCACTCATTTTAACTTCCTCTTACTCAACCTCAAGGTAGATCAAGTTAATTGGTCAATTCTCACACTCTTTCCCAGTGGCTGAGGGCATTGAGTCACTGTACTTTAGTCGCTTGGTTCAGGTTGCTCTGTCCCACGGGTTCGAAGTCAGTTACCTGAGGGGGAGATTTCTGTCAAAGACTGTGGAGGTTAGGTGTGGATGCGCCACCTCTGGGTTCTACCTGGTTCCCTGCCCACATCCTACCCCTTCTGGAGGTATGTAAGCTTTCTTGTGGCAGCCAATGCCAACCTGTTGACTACTTTGGGTAAGTTAGGTTAACGAATTGAGTTTATTCAGCCTTATTGGTTGTTGTTTCGAAATAAACCGATAATTATATATTATTCTATACCATAATTTCGTCTCATAAATCTAGACAAGTGCCTAGTCTAACAGAGGAGGTCAATCAGAAAACGGTAGCCTCAAACAACACTGCACAAGGGCTGGTGATGGGCTGGTCTATCAGAGTGAGAACTGAGCGATCTCTGCCATACCCATAGCTTACTCTGACTGTTCCTTTTACTTATATATTTTCTAGATCTCAAGTGACGGCGTCCCTTCCGTGGATTGACCTCCCAATCTACCAAGATTGGAAGCCAAAGCGTCACATTTTTCCTTTGCCCCTCAACTTTCTCTTCATAATTGCTGAGGGGCACAGGGCCCTGGGTGGGGCCTTGGTTTCCCGGGCGTTTCCGCATCCTCCTCAGCTCCCCGCCATGGAGTGGCTTCGGTCACCCAGGCTTTATTGTGGTCGGCAGGGAGGGTTCTGTGGGGGCGCTCGGTTATGGCCTTGGCCTTGCTCGGGGCTGTTCGGCCAGGCAGCTTGGGGAACAGCAAAAACAACAACAACACTGCACAAGGGCCTTCTGTCTACAGTTTGGAGGAAGGATAGGGAGGAAGTGTCAGGGCAAAACAGTGAAACCAACTTCACGCGCTTCGAACTTCCAGTACCTTAATGAATATATACACAAATATCAGCTTCGAGTATATATCACAAAGGAATATACACCTTTATTACATGTTACCATAATATTATAGCCTATCATTATTTTTGCATATACAGTATATGTGAGATATTATAGTCAGTGTTAGCCAGCTTCATCAGTACCTGCCAGTTCTTCTCTGGGCTTCACACTCACATAGGGTACGCTCTATCTCCCTATCCCTCCCCTTATTTAACCTCCTTGTTACAGACAGCTCATTCCGAGAGTATCCAAGATCTTCTACTCACATCTTGGGTAAATCTTGAAATTATTCAAAAGTATCTACCCTCTATCCTCACTCTCACTCTGTATGTCTGTCTGTCTGTCTCTCTCTCTCTCTGTTCAGCTGATAATGTCCTCTCACAGCCTTTAGTTTGTCGCTAAATAGGTGGGGTAATGTTGAGAGAGAGAGAGAGAGAGAGAGAGAGAGAGAGAGAGAGAGAGAGAGAGAGAGAGAGAGAGAGAGAGACTAGGAATAGGGTGACTAGAACAAAACTTTCATTATACTCCACTCAATATACTGTAGGTAGCCCAGAAATCGTGGAATTTAACCTCTGTAACTCAATGGGGCTAGAGTAAATGGGCGGTACATATCCACGCATACAGGAGAAATGCGAGAAAGAGAAGACAGGGGAAATGAGAGAAAGAGAAGTCAGAGGAAAGAAGAGAAACGAAGTGAAGACAGAAAAGAGAAAACAAGAGACAGGGGAGATAACAGAAACAGCATTAATGAGAGAAAGAGAAGAAGAGAAGAAGACATCAAAGAGAGAAGGATTTATTTACCAGAATGTTGAACAGCCCAGCCTGCACCTCACATACCTGAAACAAAGAGAAACAATTAATCCACTCATATTGACACTGGATAATGTAAACACTCTCTGCCATGATTGCGTAATGGTTAGTGGGCGGACTTTCGGTGTGAGTATCCTAGGTTCGAATCCTTGGAGTGCCACATGTATTCATTGGTTTCATTAATTAGGCATATTTGCAAATGTGAATAATGGTGGATTGGAAATATTAATCGAGAATAATGGATATGCAAAAGAATAATTAGACAAATATCATATAGACAACACACAAACCTAACCAAATATATAACAAATATACAACAAAAGAGGAAAACTGGTAAATATGAGCACTTATTGACCTATATAATAATAATAATGGATATGTAAAAATATAATTAGACAATTAAAATATATAGACAACAAACAAACCAAACACAAAATGTTATAGCAAATATACAAAACAGAGGGAAACTTAATAATATCACTTACTGACATAAATAATAATTTATATATTGTTGGGGGCCTTTTCAAACTGAATAAAATTGTCTAATAGTAGCCAGAATAAAGTTAATAGGACGGCAGCGGTACTGAAAGGGTTAATAAAGGCCCCAATAACACACTAAACATAATATCTTACACACACACACATAACAAACACACACACACACACAACACATAGACACACACACACACACACACACGCACACACACAACACATAGACACACACACACACACGCACATATACACACAGCCATACATATAAACACACACATAACACACACACACACACAACACATAGACACACACACACGCACATATACACACAGCCATACATATAAACACACACACACACACACACACACATTCCAATTCTCTTTCTAATTTACATCAACGACATAGATGAGGGTCTCACCTGTACAATCTCAAAATTTGCTGACGATACAAAAATTGCAAATAGCGTACTCTCAAAAGAACAAGTTGACGATATGCAACACAATCTAGATAAGTTGTCATGTTGGGCCCAAATTTGGCAAATGAGTTTCAATGCGGATAAATGTAAAGTACTACATATTATCGGATACCAAAATGAGAAAGCAAACTATTTGATGAATGGCACTCAGCTTAAGAATGTAAACAGAGAAACCGATCTGGGAGTAACAATATCGAGTAACCTAAACCCGAGTCAACAATGTTCAGAAGTTGTTAAGAAGGCAAACAAAATAATTGGCTTTATAGGCAGGTCATTTGAGCATAAATCCAAAGACGTTATCCTAACCCTTTACAATTCCTTAGTCCGCCCTCTTCTGGAATACTGCGTTCAATCCTGGTGCCTTTATTACCAAAAAGATATAGACAAGCTAGAACGAGTTCAACGTAGAGTTACCAAAATGATACCTAGCCTAAAGAACAAACCATACGAGGAGCGTCTTAGAGAATTAAATCTATTTCCTTTAACCCAGCGCAGATTAAGAGGCGACTTAATTCAAGTGTTCAAAATCATCAAAGGCATCGACAATATGAACTGTAGTAAGTACTTCACTATCGACCAATCTAATTACACGTGGGGAAACGGGTGCAAAATTATTGATAAATCTTTTAACTCACACGAAGCTAAATATTTCTTCTTCAATCGAGTTGTCAACTTATGGAATGGGCTTCCCCGAGATGTTATAGACTGCATCACCGTTGATTCATTTAAACTTCGCCTAGACAAATATCTCGCATCAAACCCGCGACTGACTGCGTTTGTAAATGAATAACTTTATTTTATCCTCCCCTCAGTTACTAACCCATCTGTCCCCTACTAACTTCCTAATCCTGCCACGGACATCAGTTCCAGGGCAGTAGTTCCCTTTCCAATGTTCCCTCACCCACTCTAAACCACTGTTTGGACCCTTGATCCTCAGTGTTTTGGAGGACAAGCAGCCTAGAAGGGGCACTAGAGCTGTTGTTGCTTGATTTCCTTTGCACTCCTGTGTACCTTTGTGCATACAGTATATCATGCTATCCTCCCTAACATACTTTTCTTATGTTTTGTTATGTTCTTATACAGTATAATTCCTTTTAGTGTGAATGGTAGGGATAAAAGTTCATAACACGCAACAATTGAACGAAACTAAGAAGCATTATAGTATCAGATCAGATCAGATGAAGTATTGAGGGATAAGCCTTTACAACGGCACCTCGTATTTACATTCTACTTTTCCTATTTTTCTGAAGCGTGTAGAGAGGGGAGAAGGGGTGTTGGAGAGAGAGGAAGCTGTTGGAGTGGCTTTGTTATGTGTGTTTAGTCTGTATAGTATAGTCCATATTTTCAGTCTTTATTGATGTATATGTGAAGATAAAATTATGGTTTATAGTTCAAATTACGTCTTTGGAAATGATCAAATGGCCAAAACAATGCTATTCCATTTGAATTTGCTTGTATTTCTTCTCATATTAAATCAAATCTTCAAACAAAATGGCTCCGGTTTGAAACCCTTTATAGACGTAGGCTTGTGAGGTAGTTAGATGAAGTGCAGGTGAGGTACAAAGGAAATCAAGCAACAACAGGTCTAGTGACCCTTCTAGGCTGCTTGTCCTCCGAAACACCGAGGAGCAAGTGTCCAAACAGTGGTTTACAGTGGGTAAGGGAACATTGGAAAGGGAACTACTGCCCTGGAACTGATGTCCGTGGCAGGATTAGGAAGTTAGTAGGGGACAGATGGGTTAGTAACTGAGGGGAGGATAAAATAAAGTTATTCGTTTACAAACGCAGTCAGTCGCGGGTTTGATGCGAGATATTTGTCTAGACGAAGTTTAGATGAATCAACGGTGCTGCAGTCTATAACGTCTCGGGGAAGCCCATTCCATAAGTTGACAACTCGATTGAAGAAGAAATGTTTAGCTTCGTGCGAGTTAAAAGATTTACCAATACTTTACCGTTTTCCCGCGTGTAATTAGATTGGTCGATAGTGAAGTACTTACTACAGTTCATATTGTCGATGCCTTTGATGATTTTGAACATTTGAATTAAGTCACCTCTTAATCTGCGCTGGGTTAAAGGAAATAAGATTTAATTCTCCAAGACGCTCCTCGTATGGTTTGTTCTTTAGGCTAGGTATCATTTTGGTAACTCTACGTTGAACTCGTTCTAGCTTGTCTATATCTTTTTGGTAATAAGGGCACCAGGATTGAACGCAGGTAAGAGATGGGGAGAGAGAGAGAGAGAGAGAGAGAGAGAGAGAGAGAGAGAGAGAGAGAGAGAGAGAGAGAGAGAGAGAGAGAGAGAGAGAGAGAGAGAGAGAGAGAGAGAGAGAGAGAAACAGGTGAGACAAAAGATGGGGGTAAGGAGGTCAGCAGTGGGTGTTTGTCTGAGGTGATTCGTTCGTTCCTCCCCTCCTTCCTTACCGTCAGACAACAAAGATGTTTACCTCACACTCCCGTCACAAAAGGGGGAAGGGGGGGAGGGAGGGGGAGTGTTATGGAGAGGTAGGTAGATAGATAAAATGATAGATAGATAGATAGACTGTTGGATAGCTAGATAGAATGCTGGATAGATAGGTAGGATGCTGGATAGATGGATCGGCTGTTGCATAGATATGATGCTGGATAGATAGGTAGGATGCTGGGTAGATAGATATAATGCTGAATAGAAAGATATAGTGCTGGATAGATAGCTATACTGCTGGATAGAAAGGTAGGCTTCTGGATATATAGATAGATCGATAAATAGAGATACATACAGTATAGGGATTCACAGGGAATATAATTTACATATTGTAGGCAAGTCGTGAATCCCAAGATACATTAACACTATCTGGTCCGAGGTGTTGTAGCTTATTATGATATTTGGTTTAATAATTAATTAGGACTTTGCTTGATTTTGCAATTTCCGAGCATTGCATTCATATTGTCCCTTAGACTAACAAAAATGCGTCCCCAGGCATTCTTCAAACAAAATAAAGCCCTCACAGACCCCCTTCAAGCTAAATTTGACCATTGATCGATAAAAAATGGTTCGAAGTTACAGGCTTGCTATCGCTCACCCAGAACATTAATCGACACCTAAATGGGTATGAAGCATATCAAACTAATAGGGTGAAACGTTATAAAAAAATATATATATATTTAGTGCGAAAACGCTTTCTGCTTGCTCCTCTTTCATTTGCGTGGCTTCCCTGACTGTTTCTATTTGAGCTTCACCTAGACAGAGAGTAATCCAGCTAACTCTCAGAAACACCTCTGCCTCCTACACTAGTCTTGTCAAGCACACCACACTTTTTTCCAACACTTGGACCAACTAAATGACGCATTTAATTGATTAATAGTATTCCTCAGGTACTTGAACACCATATAGTATTATCTCCCTCAGCCTAACATGTCCTATACCCACCCAGTAATCGACCAACTGCGCATTTCTGGCTATAAGGATGTTGGAGCTGTGGTCATCGATATTTAGCTGAATGACCAACTAAACTACGGTTGTATTGCATATAAAAACACATAAAACCAAATTCAACATCCTTTCCATCCATCAGAAAGCAACATTAGTCTTGCAGTTAGGTTCAATATCAATGCTTACGGCTCCAACTTCCTTATAGCCCGAAACTTGCAAGTAGTCAATTCCCTCCACTACGTAAAATACCGTAAACTGTAAATAAACAACCTCAATTAATTTTACAGACAGATAGATGTCGTCATAAGGTACTGTACAGTTGGCCACATAAGTTTTGTTCCTAGTTGTGATCTCTTGTATGAAAGTCAAATAGTATGGTGTGGATTCTTATAATTATCAGTTGATAAATCAGATGAGTATATTTAGGCCAAATAGACCTATTTTTGTATTTGGATTTTTTGTGTTGAGTATTGTGTTTTCAAGGGAATGTATAGATTCGTCTCGTCGTTGGGATTCCAATGGTATATGAATTTTTGGATTTAGACCATTTTGTAGGCCCAATAGGCCTAAAATCACTGCATCAGAAACTGCACTCGTAATTCAATCATGTGCATTATATTCCCATGTATAAGATCACGGAAAACAACAGAACATATTATGGCCAACTGCATGGTGGCGCTAATAAGTCATGTATCAGCTGCCATTACGTTTGGCTCGCTCTGTGCTGTATAAATGTCTGTCAGATGTTGAATAGGGTGGGTAAGTGTAGGAACATGGTTGTATATCTCACTCAAAAAGAAGAAATCCTGTGTAAATATTGCTGATACCAATTATTGATCAAACATAATTGGTGCCGAGACATCACTTATTAGGCCGACTGTACATGCCCCACACTTTCAAGGCGTGTTATGACAGAAGAAATGTGCCTAGTATAATACCCTGTGAAGTAAATATTAATGTCATCCCAAGATACCTCCCTCACAACCTCTGTACAAGTTTTTTGTTTTCTATCTACTATCCATCTAGCTAGCTACTATTAGACGATATAATTCAGTTTATATACGGACTCCAGCAATTTACAGGCTTCGAACTATCTCCCTTAACCCTTTTTACTATCACGTATCCTTCTTCAGCGGCACAAAATCGTCTAAATATAGCAAGAATATGATTAAAAAGACGTCCCCGGTACAAAAGGGGTTAATAACAACAACAATAACAATAAAACAAGAATAAAAGCCCCCAATAATAAAGGTGTTTGTAAGTTATGACCCAAGAGATACATTATGACAGGTTAGTTGGCACAGAAGGTTGAGCAGTAAACTGGTTGACATCGTAAATTATACACACAGGCGTCAAGCGGTCACACCCAACGCATAATGTGATACCAGCGTCACACGAGCACTTTTTGTTTCTGAAAAACGAAATTTGTGGTAATGAGTTTTGTTTATAGAGAACTTACGGATTTGTTTTGTGTATGAAGGAGACAAAAGGCAAAGCTGCCTGTAACATGTCTCCCCCCCAAAAAAAAAAATTGAAAGAGTGACTAGGGAGACAAACTCAAGGTATGTTAGAATTAAAATGTCTGGACAGGCGGAGCTTGAAACAGACTAAGTCATAGCATGAGGGAGAGAGTTAAAGCGTTTACTTGTCGAGTGGAAGAAAGACTGGGAAAACCGGTTCACTCTCGGGTTAGAGAGTTGGGTATCCCAATTATTATTATTATTTTATTTTTCTATATTTCAACTACTCCCTCTCGGGCATAGGCTGATAGCCTTTACACTCTACCGCTGAACACGGTGAGGCCCATCAGGTCTTGCTCCAGTCTAGGGAGTGAGACATGCGAAGCTTCAAGGCTCGAAGCAACTCCATCTCTGAAGCCGCCTCACCTCTGCGCTTCACAGTCTCATCCCCCACACTCGGACCCTCACTCTCAGAACGCCACCTATTGAGCAATTAACTCACTAGGCATTGCCCCCCTGTAACATATTTTGAATATGGAAATATTCATACAATGATATTTAATCAGGGAACAATGAGGGTATTTGAACCTCTAACTCTGACAGGTTCATCCTAATTGAATAATATCGTCTGGAGGTAGCGAAACCAAAACCTAAACAGTAGCTTAGACTGTTTTAAGCTTCGTGTGTCCAGGCATTTTGACCCCAACGTACAATGAAAAAAAAAAAAAATCAATAAATAACTGTCTATGGACATACAGTAGGCCTAATACAAGTAATGTTTTCTTTTCTGTAAATCTAAAATGGTTTACTTAAGGGGAGATTTTCCACTTGAGTGATTATTTTCTGGACCCCTTTCTTCCTCACGTTTAGCCCCATTGTTTTTGAGATTTTATGAATTTCGCCGCATTAGTTAGGTGATTTTAAGAACCTTCGCCCCATTTCTGTCAATTTTAAGACCTTTCGTGCCATTTAGGTGTCGATTTTTTCCTGGCGAGCGATAGCGAGCCTGTATTTTAAGAGGAACCGGCCTTCTGCCGGGACAATTTTCTACCGAAAAATGTACAAATTTATCTTGAAAGGGGATCAAGGGGGGGGTAATTTTAAGCTTGATGGAGGTCTAGGGAACAAACTAAACACCTCCCCTTAAGAATGAGAAAGGGGTGGGACCTTCCATTTTTTAATTGTTTTATATTATTAATGAACACATGGCTCTCTATCACACTTCTGGCTCTGGGGGAGACACTCGTTACAGGGAGCCTGCATTTTGTCTCCTTCATACACTTAGGGAAAACAAAGAAAAAACAAATTCTATATGAAAGAAAAACAGAGTATAATTATACAGCCCAAAACAGGTAAATGCGAAACTCACTCACTTGGTCACTTGCAAAGCTCATAACCTCGGACTTAATACCACGCTTACATGTTTAGCAGTGTCATCATAATATTTAGCAACATAATTATCTCTACTTAAATACTCGAGCTAACTAAATACCCCCAATGAGGAGTAAGTTGTAGAGGTGTATATAAGCTTAATGATCTCTCTCTCTCTCTCTCTCTCTCTCTCTCTCTCTCTCTCTCTCTCTCTCTCTCTCTCTCTCTCTCTCTCTCTCTCTCTCTTTCCCCTTATTTTTGTTTGAAATTCTGCCATCCCATCTAGAATTAAGCCTTAACCTCTTCGCTAGGATCGTAAGGTCTGTGGGATCAGTGTAAGTCTATGTTTGTCTGTCTGTCTGTCTGTCTGCTCCCCCCCCCCCCCCCTCTCTCTCTCTCTCTCTTATCTCTCTCTATCTCTCTATCTCTCTCTCCTCTCTCTCTCTCTCTCTCTCTCTCTCTCTCTCTCTCTCTCTCTCTCTCTCTCTCATAGTAAACACCACAGCGGAAATGGACCAGGTAGACAACAAATTATCCAAGATAATCCCCCATATCTGGTCCTCTTAGGCTCTCTCTCTCACCCTCTCTCACTCTCTCTCTCTCTCAGTGTTTAAAAAACTTCGATATTCTTCCTTCTCATTTCGCTTCACTCACTCTCACTCACACTCACTCTCTCTCTCTCTCTCTCTCTCTATTTCTATCAAATTAAGGCTTCGATATTCTTATATATTTCTTATTCTTCCTTATCATTTCACTTCACTCACTCTCACTCACTTACTCTCACTCTCTCTTTCTCATAGTGTTTCAATGGCTTCGAGTATCTTATATTTCTTATTCTTCCTTCTCACCCCCTTACACTCACTCACACTCACTCCCCCCCCCCCCCCCTCTCTCTCTCTCTCCAGGCAATAAATACCAATTCTCACTACCTTGTCAAGTATTTACACGGGACTCTATGGTGGCAACGGGTAACGGTATGATGTGTTGGTGGTGTAATGGTTTAGATGCATATGTTCTGGGTGTGGTGTCCCGAGTTCGAATCCGGGAGGACCATATGCTTTCATTAGTTTATTCAAGTACATTGGGGTCTTGTAAGGGATGATTAATGTTAACCCTTTCACGCATTTATGACGCAGAGGTTGCCAGATTAGCAATAAGAAATAGAGTTCTCTCACTCTTATAATTACCTCTCCAAAATTAGTTTTCTGCTCACAGCTAACTCGACAACTGCAGAGGTTGAAGTAACTAAACTAAAGGTTTCTAAATACCCCTGATGGTAAAAAAGGCTTTAAAGTATCCCTAATAGGCTCAAAAGCGTGTCATATGTCAGAGAGGGTTAAGAACGGGGTGTTCTTTAATAACATAATAACACCAAACATTAAACCGACATAGGAACAGAATACTCTACTCAAGGTCAAACTGACAATATAGGAGAGAGATCTTTACAATAAAACCCATCTGATATATCTACGCGAATTTCCGAAAATTTAACTTAATCATCATCATCATTATATTCAAACATAATCTTTCAAATTGAATTACTTACGATTTAAATTAACCCCTTCTGTACCAGCGATGTCTATTTAATTGTATTTAAGCTGTATTTATTTGTTTCCACATAGCGATTTTGATCATTTAATTTGACTTTATATTGTCCTTGTCCCAATTTTGGTTTGTTTAGTTTGCAGTTTTACATTTTAATTTAGACGGTTTTGTGCAGTTTAAGAAGGATATGTGGTAGCCAAGAAGGATCTGTGGTAGCCAAGAAGGATCTGTGGTAGCCAAGAAGGATCTGTGGTAGCCAAGAAGGATCTGTGGTAGCCAAGAAGGATCTGTGGTAGCCAAGAAGGATCTGTGGTAGCCAAGAAGGATCTGTGGTAGCCAAGAAGGATATGTGGTAGCCAAGAAGGATCTGTGGTAGCCAAGAAGGATCTGTGGTAGCCAAGAAGGATCTGTGGTAGCCAAGAAGGATATGTGGTAGCCAAGAAGGTTGACTGAGATAGTACGAAGCCTGCTCATTCCTGGAGGTCTTTTTTGAACTGAATAAAGTCGTCTAATGGTAGTCAGAATCAAGTTATAAACACGTCGCCGGTATGGAAGAGGTTAACCATAAGAATGCTGGTTTCCTGAACAAAGATTAATGTATATAATTATGTGAAATAAGCCTGGGATTTCCATAGTTATCCGAAGTATGGCTAACATCAATGTTGAGATGGAGAAAGCTGGTGACACACGAACGTTATTTACCGGCAATTATTTCAGGCAATTGTGGTCTGGCATCTTCTGAAGTATAGTTGTTTATTATTTCAATCTCTTAAAATCATAAACAGTCAGTCTAGTTGGCGATTCCAGTGCAAAAATGGCAAGAAATAGTACGAGAAAAAAAATACTTGTTCATCGGAAATTGACGGAAAATGCCCTAGTGTGGCATCGCCTTAACCATATGAATGCAGATATGTTCTAATTTTATTAATTAACTATCATCTCTCTTAAACCATACTCTCAAAAAACGCAACCATATCAGATCCATTAAAATACTTACCATGGGAGTGAGAAGTGGTCTTTATTAGCCTAGCGCGCGGGCGTGCGCGTGTGTGTGCGTGTGTGAGAGAGGGGGGGGGGGGTGTATATACGTGTGGGTGGGTGTTACTCAGTTACTTGTTCGTCAAGGGGAATCCACGCAATGCGAGCTAAGCTCATTATTATCGCGCCTCCTTAACTGGGAATGTATTGCGTGAAATGCATGTTAAGTGTTTTATGTACTGTTGGAATGGCTGTGGATGTGTGTGTAGTCTGTATTTTAGCAAATTGGCGACATAGGAAACGAAGGCTTAGGGTGGATCTGTATGGTACCATTCTCACTATAGACGGTACCGTCTCGCCGAAGGCTTAGGTAGCCATCAGCTTAGGTGAACCATATGATACCCATCTCGCCTTGTACCATTTTTGCCAACCCCAGATGGGACGTCACAACGTCGTCCACTTATTCCAGGTACCTATTTACAGCTAGGTGACCTGAGGCTAACACATGAAAGGAGACAAGCCCAATTTGTCTCCGCCCGGCCGGGGATTGAACCCCTGACCCCTCGTGTGTGAGACGAGAGCTCTACCTACTAGGCTACGGGCTGTGTATGTGTGTATGTGTGTATGTGTGTGTGTGTGTATGTGTGTTAACCCATTGGCTGCGGCCATGTTTGGGCTATTTAGGGCATATTCAGGCACTCCTGAATGATAAATCAAGCATCTGCATTAAATGAAGTGTATTCTGCCGAAAACTAGGCGAGAATAGCTTCAAAACGACACCAGAACGGGCCCCGTACGTGGTCTGGTTCCCTAGGCAGTGGTGCCAGTGAAACGTGGGAAACCCGCTATTATGTAACACTCGCTCGCTTGGCTACACTGTTGGGAGACACAGAGAGAGACTCGCGCGAGACACAGTCAATCTCAGTGAGCCGCTCGGTGCTCTGAGGGTCGGAGGTGGGCCCCTCACGCTTCCGCCCACTGACACTCGATTTTTACGGTTTTTACAGGCTTTTAAAGCCTGGAAATTGCTGTAACTTGCCAGGACGTTCCAGAACGTCACCCGCAGTGAAAGGGTTAAGGGGGTGTATGTGTGTTAAGGGGGGGGGTGTATATACGTGTGGGTGGGTGTATATACGTGTGGGTGGGTGTATATACGTGTGGGTGGGTGTATATACGTGTGGGTGGGTGTATATACGTGTGGGTGTGTGTATGTGTGTTAGGGGGGGGGGTGTATATACGTGTGGGTGGGTGTGTATACGTGTGTGTGTGTGTATGTGTGTTAAGGGGGGTGTGTATATGTGTGGGTGGGGTGTATATGTGTGCGTGTGTGTATGTGTGTTAAGGGGGGGGGTGTATATACGCGTGGGTGGGTGGGTATGTGTGTATGTGTGTTAAGGGGGTGTGTATATGTGTGGGTGGGTTGTATATGTGTGTGTGTGTGTGTGTATGTGTGTTAAGGGGGGGGGGTGTATATACGTGTGGGTGGGTGTTGCGTGTGTGTGTATGTGTGTTAAGGGGGGGGGGGGTGTATATACGTGTGGGTGGGCGCGTGCGCGTGTGCTCGTGTGTGTGTGTGTGTGTGTGTGTGTAATCTTTTACACTACCGTATTATCTATTATTCACTATACAGTTTTTATTCATGTTCTGTTTGCGGGTGTGAGAGAAAGAAAGAGAGAGAGAGAGAGAGAGAGAGAGAGTACAAAGGAAATCAAGCAACAACAGGTCTAGTGACCCTTCTAGGCCTGCTTGTCCTCCAAAACACTGAGGATCAAGTGTCCAAACAGTGGTTTAGAGTGGGTAAGGGAACATTGGAAAGGGAACTACTGCCCTGGAACTAATGTCCGTGGCAGGATTGGGAAGTTAGTAGGGGACAGATGGGCTAGTAACTGAGGGGAGGATAAAATAAAGTTATTCATTTACAAACGCAGTCAGTCGCGGGTTTGATGCGAGATATTTGTCTTCGCGAAGTTTAAATGAATCAACGGTGCTTCAGTCTATAACATAAGAACATAAGAACATAAGAAAATGGGAGTCTGCAGAAAGCCGATTGGCCTAAGCAAGGCAGATCCCTGTCCCACACAACCCCAATTACAAAGCCCAATTATAGGCTCAACACTCTAATACCCTTAGGATCATCTTACCAAACCGGTTAGAGATTAACGCAGGATTACGGGGGTCTGCAGAGCGCCGATTGGCCCAACCCGGCTGATCCCCCTTCACACCCAACCCTTCTCGTCCATATGCTTATCCAATTTTTTCTTAAAGCTCCCTATCGTTCTTGATCCCACTATATCACTTGGTAGCCTATTCCACCCATCTACAACTCTGTTACCAAACCAATATTTGCCTATATCTTTTCTGAAACGAAAATTTATCTAATTTGAAACCATTGGTACGAGTTCTTTCGCTATCACTGAGCTTTAGTACATTTGTCATGTCCCCTTTGTTAATCCCACTAACCCACTTGAACACCTCTATCATATCCCCTCTAACTCTGCGTCTCTCTAACGAATGTAAACCTAATTTCTTCAACCTTTCTTCATACGGAAAATTTCTAATATTATGGATCATTTTTGTCATTCTACGCTGAATTCTCTCCAATGAATCTATGTCCATTCTGAATAAGGACACCAAAATTGGACAGCATAATCCATATGGGGTCTCACTAATGACAAGTAAAGTTTTAAGATAACATCAGCAGTTCTGTTACTCACACTCCTAGAGATGAACCCGAGAATCCTGTTTGCCTTATTACGAACGCTTATACACTGTTTTCTAGGCTTCAAATCATTGCTAACAAACACACCTAGATCTTTCTCGCAGTCTGAATTTTCTAATTCTAAATTAGCTAGTTTATATTTAACATTTGTTTGCATCTTCCCTATCTTAATACCTTGCATTTGTCAATGTTAAACTTCATCTGCCAATTTACTGACCATTCATGTAAGGTATCTAGATCCCTTTGGAGGCACTCTATATCGCTATCTGAATCAATTGATCTCCCCATTTTAGTATCGTCTGCGAATTTACTTATCCTACTAGTTATACCTAAATCTAGGTCATTTATGTATATAAGAAACAAACAGGGGACCTAATACCGATCCCTGGGGGACACCACTTTTGACTGCTCCCCACTCTGACTTGGTACCATTTATGCTGACTCTCTGTTTCCTACCAATTAGCCATGACCTAATCCATCCCAACAACGACCCTCCTATTCCATGTGCCTCAACCTTTCTCATCAATCTCTCATGAGGGACTCTGTCGAAAGCTTTACTGAAATCTAAATATATAATATCATATGACTTGTCACTATCTACTGCTTCATATACCTCTGAGAAAAAGCTAAGCAAATTAGTAAGGCACGAACGTCCCTGAGTGAATCCATGCTGAGAAGAATTTATTAAGTTAAATTTTACTAAGTGGCTTCTAATTTTCCTAGCAATAATAGACTCTAGCACTTTCCTATGATTGATGTGAGACTAATGGGACGGTAATTGGATGCTATCGATTTATCACCTTTTTTGAAGATCGGAACTACATTTGCAAGCTTCCAAGCTTCTGGAACTAAACCTGTTTCTAATGACTTGTTAAATATAAATGCTAATGGACTACTTAACTCATCTCTGCATTCTTTTAATACTCTAGCATATACCTCGTCAGGACCAGGCGATTTTTGAGGTTTCAGTCTGTCAATTTCCTTAAGCACATCATTTCTACTTATACTAACTGTACTTAACATATTTTCTATACTATCACTATATACCATATTGACTTCTGGAATCTGTGCCAAATTTTCATTAGTGAAAACGGAAAGAAACTGACTATTTAATGTACTGCACATTTCTAAATCATTTTCTGTTATTTCTCCTATTGAAGTTTTTAGGGGGCCTATTACATCTCTAACTTTAGATTTATATAGTTGGTAAAAAGCTTTAGGGTTATTTTTTGAGTCGCTGGCTATCCTTATTTCATAATTATTTTTGCTTTCCTGATTCCTTTTGACCTGTCTTGATAGAGTCTGATAGTATATATGTAAATGATTTTCACCTTTCTTTATTTTTCGATATATTCCTTTCTTTTTTACTATAAGATCTATTAGCTTATTAGTCATCCATTTTGGTTGGTTCTGCGTCGATCTAAATCTTCTTTTAGGGCTATATTTATTTTGAGCATTGTGGAGTGAAGCAATAAACTGGTTATATGTAGGTGGCAAGTTTAACTCTGGCATATCCTGACTTAATCGCTTAACAATAGGGTCCACCCTTAAGTCTCTTCTTAGCCCACCATAATCGGCTTTTCTGAAATCTGGGATAAGTGTCGTATTCTCTTTAGCATTCCCTGTCATTGTATATTAAAATAAATAGATTTATGATCGCTATTTCCTAGGTGGTCACCAATCTCTACATTATTTATCATATGTTCATTGTTACTGAAAACTAAATCAAGAATATTAATACCTCTAGTCGGCGTATCTATGAATTGAAATAAAAAACTATCTTGTACTACCTCTATAAACTCTACTGAATCGGAGTCGCCTATTTGGTGCTGCCAATCAATGTTCGGAAAATTAAAATCCCCCATAATGCACACATTGCTAAACCTTGATGCTATTTTAATTTCCTCCCATAACGATTTTCCGCCATTTCTACTCATATTAGGCGGTCTATATATAACTCCAATAACTATGGTCTCACTACCTCGTTAACCTCTACCCAAACACTTTCATTATCATTATTTATTCTAATACCTGATTTAATACAGCTTTTTAATGTACTCCTGACAAACACTGCTATACCCCCGCCCCTCCTACTTGTTCGGTCATATTTAAACAAACTATATCCTGGAATATCAAATTCTGCTAAAAAATGCCTAGATTCTGTATTAATCCACGTTTCAGTTAGCGCTATTATGTCTATATTTTCTGTGCTAACGAGTGCTCTAAGTTCGTTCATTTTGTTACATAAACTCCTACAATTTGTATAATATACCCTCAACCTATTACTTTTATTTGCAACTAATTTTCTATTGTGTTTAGCTAACTTATTATTTCCTGTTGAACTACTAGCTCTAGACGGAAATTCTACTTTATCAGTATTCTCATCTTTACTATCAGTTACATGTGTAGTGTTATCGATACTACTATTACACATCACTATATCCGCACTATCTTGACTGATTATTTCTATTTTACTCACTGGTTTGTCACATGAAGTACCTGCTCCATATGGAGACAGTATTTTACTTACACACCCAGGTTTTTTTAACGAAACCCCGCAACAATCTTGTCGAGTGAGCTGGCCAAGGTCGAAACTCCTAGTCGAGAGAGATGTACTCCATCCTGGGCATACAGTTCATCCTTACCATAAAAGAGGGACCAGTTATCCAGGAATGGAATAGTATTTGCCTTACAATACTTCTCCAGCCGGCTATTTACACCAATAGCCCTGGAGGACCATTCCTTCCTTACCCCTCTTCTAGGCAAGATACTGTTTACCACAGGAACTCCACCTTTTTCCTTGATCCTCTCCAACATTTCCTGATACTTGGAGAGCAACTCCTCAGTCCTGCATCTCCATATGTCGTTGCTCCCTGCGTTGAGGAAGATGATGGGGTCCTCCCACTCACTTCCATGACAGCATCTATCTTCTCAGCCACCCTCCCGACTCCGGCACCAGGCACGCAGAAAACTTTACCAACCTGAGTGTTTGTTGCCCTGCCAAGGTATCTAACCAATGAATCACCGACAATGAAAACAGACTTAGCTTTTTCCTTTTGTCGGCGTGTAGCAGCAGTTGTTGCAGCAACAGCAGCAGACTTCCCCCCCTCCCCTCTCACTGCCTCGATGATCGCCACTTCATCGCCATCACTCTCATCAGCCAAGGTGCTGAAGTTGTTGTGGGTCTTGACTGGCTGCCTTTTCAGCTTGCAGGCCGTTGCACTAGTTGACACCACTTTCCAAGGGGCTTCACGATCCCTGGGAACACTTCCGGTAGCCTCACACTTCTTCTCCGCCATAGCTAGTCTCAAGGCCAAATTTTCATCTTTGAGACACTGAATCTCCTGCTCCACACTCTCCAGTCTCTCTTGCAAAGCAAGACAAAGCTGGAGAGTATGGGAGGAGACAGCAGACTCATCAACAACAGCCATCACTATGAAAGTTCACTAGGACCTCACTAAGGGTAAACAGGTTCACTAGCGGTCACTGGGGACGTCCGCACAGGTCAGGGGTCAGAGAGCAACTCTCGTCTCAGCAACTCGTCTCGGGGAAGCCCATTCCACAAGTTGACAACTCGATTGAAGAAGACATTTTTAGCTTCGTGTGAGTTAAAAGATTTACCAATAATTTTGCACCCGTTTCCCCGCGTGTAATTAGATTGGTCGATAGTGAAGTACTTACTACAGTTCATATTGTCGATGCCTTTGATGATTTTGAACACTTGAGTTAAGTCGCCTCTTAATCTGCGCTGGGTTAAAGGAAATAGATTTAATTCTTTAAGACGCTCCTCGTATGGTTTGTTCTTTAGGCTAGGTATCATTTTGGTAACTCTACGTTGAACTCGTTCTAGCTTGTCTATATCTTTTTGGTAATAAGGGCACCAGGATTGAACGCAGTATTCCAGAAGAGGGCGGACTAAGGAATTGTAAAGGGTTAGGATAACGTCTTTGGATTTATGCTCAAATGACCTGCCTATAAAGCCAATTATTTTGTTTGCCTTCTTAACATTGTTGCACGGATTTAGGTTACTCGATATTGTTACTCCCAGATCGGTTTCTCTGTTTACATTCTTAAGCTGAGAGAGAGAGAGAGAGAGAGAGAGAGAGAGAGAGAGAGAGAGAGAGAGAGAGAGAGAGAGAGAGAGAGAGAGAGAGAGAGAGAGAGGTGGGGGAGGGGGGACTGAAGCAAGAGAGAGAGAGAGAGAGAGAGAGAGAGAGAGAGATAGGGGAGGGGCGACTGAAGCACTGTATGTATTACTAAGAACCCATAATTATTTGTATGCAAATATATATAATTAGACAGCTGTTAAAATTAATGCAGATAACATTACACCATTTACACACGCTTTATAAAAAACATACCCAATTATAAACAAAATATTATAATTAGACAGCTGTTAACATTAATGCAGATAACGTTACACACGCATTATTAAAAAACATACCCAATTATAAACAAAATATTATAATTAGACAGCTGTTAACATTAATGCAGATAACGTTACACACGCATTATTAAAAACATACCCAATTATAAATAAAATATACACAATCAAACGTTCTTTATAGTTTTATTATAGGTATTTAAGTCTCTCAAACTATGTCTCTGTGACAAGTTGACTGATTTATGACTTCCGATGGCGCTCAAGGTATCATAGTTTTTGTTTAGGGTGGAATACAACCATTATATATATATAAGTATTAAACAAAACATATTCTCTGGCATGCTCTCTCCAACAATAAGTCCTTTATTGGTCCTTATTGTTCTGAGGTACGATTGTCTATCACTCTATATCTAGAAATTTATACAGTTAACCTTTTCAGTACCGGTGACGTCCTTTTTATTATATTCGGGCAACTATTAGATTATTGTATTCAGCTTAGGAAGGACCTCTAACATTGGACAGGTTACAATTGGAATTAATCCTCTGAGCTAGCACAGATCCCTCCTAAGCTGGATATAATCGGAATTAATCCTCTGAGCTAGCACAGATCCTTCCTAAGCTGGATATAATCGGCATTAATCCTCTGAGCTAGCACAGATCCTTCCTAAGCTGGATATAATCGGCATTAATCCTCTGAGCTAGCACAGATCCCTCCTAAGCTGGATATAATCGGAATTAATCCTCTGAGCTAGCACAGATCCTTCCTAAGCTGGATATAATCGGCATTAATCCTCTGAGCTAGCACAGATCCTTCCTAAGCTGGATATAATCGTGTTACAGAATAAGATGCAAAGGACGTCACCGGTACTGAAGGAGTTAACATTTGATAATCTTGCTTTTATTCTAAGGTTCTTTATTTCTCCACCGCAATGTGACTGTCTGTTACAGTCCCGTGTTGTCTAGTGGCTAGGATACGCGGCTCTCACCCGCGAGGCCCGGGTTCGATTCCCGGCACGGGAAATATTTTTGTCGGAAGTAGGATGGTGGAATAATTGAAAACATGCTAGTCCGATCACACGCATGCAATTGCCAACTTGCGAGTTTCGTTCTATAAGGAAGTTGGAGCTGTAGACAACGATATTTAACAGAATTTACATGAAAAATATGGTCAATGTACATTTATAAATAAATAACACCCAATTCAACATACCATTTATCCATCAGAAACGTACATAATTATTGCGTTTCTGTTTAATATCGATGTTCACTGCTCCAACTTCCTTATAGCCTGAAACTCGCAAGTGGTTAATTGCACACCCACACATGCCCGCACGAACACACAAGCACGTACAGTAGGCTATATACACATACACATACCCACACATGCCCGCACGAACACACACAAGCACGTACAGTAGGCTATATACACATACACATACCCACACATGCCCGCACGAACACACAAGCACGTACAGTAGGCTATATACACATACACATACCCACACATGCCCGCACGAACACACAAGCACGTACAGTAGGCTATATACACATACCCACACATGCCCGCACGAACACACAAGCACGTACAGTAGGCTATATACACATACACATACCCACACATGCCCGCACGAACACACAAGCACGTACAGTAGCTATATATACACATACACATACCCACACATGCCCGCACGAACACACAAGCACGTACAGTAGGCTATATACACATACACATACCCACACATGCCCGCACGAACACACAAGCACGTACAGTAGGCTATATACACATACACATACCCACACATGCCCGCACGAACACACAAGCACGTACAGTAGGCTATATACACATACCCACACATGCCCGCACGAACACACAAGCACGTACAGTAGGCTATATACACATAAACATACCCACACATGCCCGCACGAACACACAAGCACGTACAGTAGGCTATATACACATACACATACCCACACATGCCCGCACGAACACACAAGCACGTACAGTAGGCTATATACACATAAACATACCCACACCATCGCCCAGCCCAGAAACACACAAGCACCGTACAGTAGGCATATTACACATTAAAACATACAACACATGCCCGCACCGAAAACACAAGCACGTACAGTAGGCTTATTATACACCATAAAATTACCCATTTTGTATTATATTCGTATTAACTCTATATTATTTAGTAATTAAAAGTTAATAAAGAGGCGAGAATTGTGGACACAGGAGA
>CM064486.1:926737-934644 GCA_032716605.1 Paralithodes platypus | reverse complement strand
ATTTAAACTCCGCCTTAGACAAATATCTTCGCATCAAACTTCCAGCAACTGACTGCGTTTGTAAATGACTAACTTTTATATTATCCCCCCCCCGTCATTTACTAAACCCCTCTGTCCCCTACTAACTTCCTAATCCTGCCACGGACATTAGTTCTAGGGCAGTAGTCCCCTTTCCAATGGTCGCCTTACCCACTCTAAAACCACTGTTTGGACACTTGATCTCCAGTGTTTTGGAGGACAAGCAGCCTAGAAGAGTCACTATAGACCTGTGTGTTTGCTTGATTTCCTTTGTACTCCTTTGTACTCCTTCATACAAACAAATACAAACGCCACTAGAATTGAATGTTTCTTGGTGGGGGGGGGGGGGGGGGGGGGGGTGTTACGTGCGAAAACATATCACGGTGCTTAATTTATTCATGGGCAGCACTTGAAGAGCCAATGATATGTGTTATCAAGTGGTACCATCAGTATCCACAGCACTACGCGCCCTTCAACGATCTCACAGGCTAGCATAACGGTGGTAAAGAGAGAGACACGTTAATACACCGAATATGGACAACTACCCACATTTTTGGATCCTGTTCCTAATTCCTATATGGAATCATTGAAACTTTCGATTTTGCCCAGTGTTAAAGCTTTTTCAAGAGGGATAAGGGAGAGGGATGCCTCTGGAATAATTTTGCAATAAACACTAATAAACACTGAAATATATTCGATGATAAAAATTATAGGCACTAGTATTTCACTATTTGTAGTTGACAATAAAAGGTAACATTAGAATGTTTCAGTGAAAGATTTCAGCTAAGGACCGGCCACAAAGGTGTTCTTGGGCAGCATGCTGTGCGGCGGACACTAGACAGGATTGGGAGACTGACATAGTATACGAAATCTGATATTACCTAGGATTTTGTTTTTCTTGAATGTTATTATGGTAAAACCTAATGGGATGTTATAAACTAACCTAGAATATTGTCCCTAACCAATAATACCTGTACGGGACCTTAATAAGCTAACAACCTAATATTAGTTCCCGTATATGGTTCCCTTGGTACATAAGCTGTCAAAATCTCCATATTGTAAAACTCTCTATCAATCATAGCAATCATACCCCCCTTAGCTCACCCCGCGCCCAGTCACACGCACAACACAACTTTCATTCACAAACCCGGGAGCCAATGAGATGCGCGGGGTTCATTGACAACACAGAAGTCGTACTCCTTTGTTTACATTCCCACCCACCTTGGATTTGCCCGGCCCGCCATCTTGGCTACCTGGGTCAGTGGGCTATTACCAGTGGCTATTACAAGCGCTATAACTCCACTTCTTTTAGTTAGACAGCGATATTTACTGCCAACAATTCCACCAAGGCTTTCTTCTTCATAGTCTATTCTACCTATCAGGCCTATGAACAGTTCAGATCATCTAAAAGGCATAGCTTTGGATGCTAAAGGGGGGTAACAAAAAGACCCTTTCAATTGCCCTTTACTTATAGGAACCTACACATGCTAAGCATGGCTACGAGTCTTAATAAACGAAACGTATATTCAAAGGGGGGGTGGAGATTGCTATGAATTAAGGATGCAGGGAGTACGAGTCTTAATACATGCAACGCAGACTCGTAAGAGCTTGCGAATGATATAAAATGGGGCCATAACATATGGAGGTCTTTATATATGCAACGTAAACTCTAAGAGGTTGTTCATGGCATGAGGATTGCATGGACAGTTTATATAAATGCACACGTATAGCAGTCGTTTATAAATTCAACGAACGAACTCACAGAGGGTTGGCAATGCTATGAAGTTTTGTGTGAATAGGAGTCTTTATCAATGCAAACGCACTATATGGATGCTTATACTAAAATTCAAAGTAGACTAAAAAAAGGTTGTCCACAATTATGCCCTATATCCGGCACTAACACTCTGCCATTTTTGACACACGCCCTCTGGCCGCCGTTGAGTCAACACCTTGGGGGAGTCAACTCAACAAAACAGTTGGGCCGCAGCCAGTATCGGAAGCTTCCTCCAACACACCACACAAACCCACCACCCACACCCACACCCACACCACCATCCACACACAAGCACATCCCCTCCACGCTCGTGTCAATACTGGACATATAAACTACCCAACTCGACCTCCATTAACAAAGTAGTAGCAGGAAAATTAGCCTGCAATTAGGAAGGAATAACCTATTGAGATAATGTTGACTCACATCTCACACACACACACACTCTCTCTCATCTTAAATGTTTCAAGTTTAACTATTTCACACTATCAACCATAGAACATTTGTGAACAGTCGATTATAATTTTGAAGGGCAAGTTCTGGTCTTTAGATTATTATATTAAACCAATTAAAACACCACCTTATACACCATTTTTGGGGGATTATTAACACAATAATAGTACCGGTGAGATTTTCTTTTCATTACATTCTGGCAACTATTAGACCCCGATTTTATTTCAGCTTAGGAAGGACGTTATTATAAACACCATTAAAAAGGGTACAGACTCATCTCAATTAATCCTTTTAGCTACCATAACCTTCCTATAATTTTCCATATGTCAGTCTGAACATCTAAGTAAACAAGACGTCACTGGTCACAGGAATAGGCATAACCTTCCTATAATTGTCCAAATGTAGCTGACATACTACGTAAACAAGACGTCACTGGTACAGAATAAGGCATAAACCTTCCTATAATCGTCAACAATGTAAGCTGACATCTAAGGGTAAACAAGCACGTCGACTGGTACAGAATAGGCATAACCTTCCTATAATTTGTCCAAATGTAGCTGACATCTAGGAAAATGTAAAAAACAGAAAAAAGGATAGATGGCGAAGAGTAGAGGACAGGGTCACTGGTACAGGAATAGGCATAATAACCTTCTCTATAATTTTTACCAAATGTAGCGCACCTCTATAAGTAAACCAGACGATCAATGGTGACAGAATAGGCCATAACCTTCCTATAATTGTCCAAATGTAGCTGACGATCTTAAGTAAACAGGACGTCCACTGGTACAGAATAGGCATTAACCTTTCTAAGCTATTGAATTGACACTTGTCTATTGTCTCCTCTCACAATGACAGAACTTCTGCTTATCAGAATTCATTTATCCCCAGAGCTACTACTCTTTGGAATTGCACTTCCCGTCGAAATTTGCTTTTCCACAAACCTATACAATCTACAAAGGTGTTTCAAAATCCCATTTGTTACAACAACATTTTATGAATGGTGGATGCCTTTAGGCCTATGGACCTTTTTTGGTTTATGTCTTTGTATTTCCTTCCTCCATTCATTGTCTCTTTCATCAAACAACAAAAAAAACAAAAAAAAAAAAATATATATATACTTAACTGTCTAACTGTCAAGGTAGCATGGAAATGAAGTCATACACGAAACGTCATCCGGTACAGAGGTTGTAAGGGTTAAACTATAGACCTCAAGAGAGGGTCCTCAAAATTAACTAATCCCCAATCGTTCCCCTCCTAATCTCACCCCCCCCCTCCCCCCCCCATCCCCCCCACCTGCCGCTGTACGATTAGTATAACCCACAAAAGTCAACATCTTGGTTCAACTCCGTAGTTTGCCCAGCCGGTGTATCGGAAGTTTGGGTCCGAAAAACGCACACACAACACAACCACAGACACTACACACACACCACACCCAGACTCTCTCACTCACCAACCACACACACACATCCGCACGCTTGGATCCAATACGGAAACAAGTTTACTCTACTTTTATTACTCTATATCATAATACTTTAAACAATTAGCACTGGACCAGTTGAAGATCATGCCAGGCGTGTACACTATCCCCGCTCCTTTCCGTTCCTTAACTCCATACTTAGTTAAATTAGTGACTTTAGAGGCTATCAATCCTTCTGGATGATTAAGCCAACACAATCGCAAGTCGAGAATAGTCGTCAGAACTAGAGGCCCCTTTTCAAGGAATCAAAAATCCCTTGCCTTACACCATCAAAAATTATAACTATATAAGATCAACACGGGCTGATCACTCTCAAGGAGTTAACAATTTCGGCCTGATGTGGCAAACATTTCTTAATTCTATTGAAACATTGATATGATGCCCTACGACAAATTGGATTACTGTAGACAGTGGTCAAACTCGGCTGCTATACCCCGTTCATTACAAGGTAGGCCAAAATGTGTCTCTATGCCTCTTTAACTGTAATATGTGTTTTTTCTTCTCCTGTCAACCCTCTTTCTTCCTTTCTTGTGTCTCTGCTGATCCTCCCCTAACCTTTGTGGGGGTAAGGGTCCTGATTACTGACTGACCTGACTGACTACCCTATGTAACTCAAAACCGTGCTAGAGCAAATGGGGTTTTAAACTTGTTTTCAACACTTATTCCCTAGCTGACTCCTTCCCAATCGGGTAGACAAAATTAACTCAAATTACTCCTAGGCGCTCTTTGAGTTACAGAGGTTAAGAGTTAACAAGTCTTGGCCCTACCAATACATGAATGGAATAGTACAAATACTACTCGATTTGTAAACTCACTACGCTCACCCTGTTAATGTCTGGGTCTGGTCTGTTTCTCTTGGTCTCTCTCCCACACACACTCCGACCATTTCTTGAAATTTATGAGGTCGGGAGCAACAAACACCGGGAGCAGTGGGGCGGACTTTACAGGTTTCTCATAATCTAACACGCATAACCTCCACAACCACTGACATACTAACCATACACAAATACTTTGTTTTTTTTTTTGCTGAACATCACTGGCAGGGCACGCACACACACACAACACACAACATCACACACAGTGCTATTCTCTCTCTCACGCACAATCTCTATCCTGACATACAACCTCACTAACACATAAGCCTACCACTACCTTTGACTCTCAAGACACCTGGCAGGCACATGGATACATACATACATATACACACACACACACACTCTCTCTCTCTCTCTCTCTCTCTCTCATCTCACACACACACCACCCCACACAACACCACACATCACAACGACACACACATCCACCACACACCACCCAAAAACCACACACAGCACACACCCACCCACACCTCACACACAAACCACACACAACACAAGGATCCAAGTGAGTTTTCTAAATAATGTTCCCTCCCATAACTCGCAAGTTTTCTGACATACACACACTTATTCACACTGACAGCACAGCACACCAACGCACATACACATAAGTAATTTATAGCAGTCACACACACACCCCACTACACCAACCACACACACACACAGGATCAAGGGAGTCCTTCTCAATAATGTTTTCACTCCCATAACTCGCAAGTTATGACATACACACTGTATTCACACTGACCAGGGCACACGCACATGGACACACATCAACAGTCACACACACACACCAACACACACACACCCACACACACAATAACCCCATTCACACAACACCTCCACATACAAAACTATTACCAGTGTAAAAACTAAACTCACGGAGAAAAGTATATGTACAATGCGCAAAGAATATTTATAACTAAATTTAAAAGCTAACAATAAACAGGTTAAAGGATAGTAATCAATAAGTTTACCCAAAGAAGAAGAAGGAAGAAAGAAGGGAGACAGAGAGAAGAGAAGGAGGCAGAAGAAGAAAGAAAAGGACGAAGAAGAAGAACAGAAGAGAAGAAACAAAAACACATAAGATCGATGGAGGAACGAGAGTAAGAAACCAACCACTCGTAAACCAACAAGTGTGAAACATATCAATTACCAAGAGGTGAAGAATGGAAGTGGGTGGGAGAAGGGTTAGGGAGATATGCATATTAGGAGGAGCGAGCCGAGGAGGAGAGCGGAGGAGGAGGAGGAAGGAATACAAAAGGAATCACAAAGGAGAACGAAACTGCAACAGACCCTATTGGTCCTTAATGGGGCAGTTTGGATTTATCCTTAAAAACTACTAAATCTATTGACTACGATGCTTACGAGAAACATTATAGCAAAGAAGAAGGCTCCTCCCCCACCCACCACTCCTGGAAGGAAGAAGGAAGAAGAAGGTATTGAAATGTATACTCCAATAATGTGAACAAACGGTTGGGTTGTTGTTTGTTGTTGTTGTTGTTGTTCCCCAAGACTGCCTGGCCGCGAACCAGCCCCAAGGCCCTGAGCAAGGTCAAGGCCATAACCGAGCCCCCCCACAGAACAGGTTTGGTAAAAGAGGATGGGTTGATTAACTACACTAACATATTTGACAAATATATCCCATTAATGAAGTACAAAGGAAATCAAGCAACAACAGAATCTAGTGACCCTTCTAGGTTGCCTTGTCCTCCAAAACACATGAGGATCATTGTCCCCAAAACAGTGGTTTAGAGTGGGTTAAGGGGACCATTGGAAAAGTTAATTACTGCCCTGGCAACTAATGTCCGTGGCAGGCATTAGGAAGTTTAGTAGGTGACAGATGGGTGTAGTAACTGAGGAGGGGATAAAAAGAAAGTTATTCGATTTACAAATCGCTAGTAGCTACATGTCTCGCGGGTTGCATTTGATTGCGCAGATAGTTGTCCTAGGCGAAGTTTTTAAATGAAATCAAAGGTTGATCGCAGTCTATTACGTTTCGGGGAAGCCCATTCCACAAGTTGACAAACTCGAATTTGAAGAAGACAAATTCTTAGAATTTCGTGTTGTAGTTAAACAGATTTTACCAATAATTTTTTGTGCAACCGTTTCCCCGCGTTCGTAATTAGATATGGTTCCCGATAAAGTGAAGTACTTACTATAAGTTTGTTCATATTGTCCGAATGCCATTTGATGATTATTGAACACTTGAATTAAGTCACCTCTTAATCTGCGCTGGGTGTTAAAGGAGATAGATGTTGAATTCTCTAAGAGGCTCTTCGTATGGTTTGTTCTTTAGGCTAGGTAATCATTTTTGGCTAACTCTACGTTTGAACTCGTTCTAGGTCATTGTTTATATCTTTTTGGTAATAAGCGGGCACCAGGATTGAAACGCGCAGCTCATTCCCAGAAGAGGGCGGCACTAAGGCAATTGTAAAGGGTTAGGATAACTTCCTTTGGATTTGTATGCTCAAATGACCTGCCTATAAAAGCCAAGTTTATTTTGTTTTGGCCTCTTAACAACTTTCTGAGACATTGTTGACTAGGTTTTAGGTTACTCGATATTGTTTACTCTACCCAGATCGGTTTCTCTGGTTTACATTCTTAAGCTGAGTGCCCATTCCTACGAATAGTTTTTTTGCCTTTCTCATTTTAGGTATCCCGGGGATAACATTTGTAGTACTTGTTACAATTTTATCCCTGCCTTGAAACTCAATTTGCCAAATTTGGGCCCAACTATGACAATTTATCTAGATTGTGTTGCATATCGTCGAACTTGTTCTTTTGAGAGTACGCTATTTGGGCAATTTTTGTATCGTCATCAATTTTTTGAGCTATTGGTAACAGGTGAGACCCTCATCTCTATGTCGTTTGATGTAAATTAGAAAGCGAATTGTGTCCTCGTACCGATCCACATGGGGTACCCCGGCTACGTTACATTGGTCCATTAGGATGCCTTACCGTTTAATGACTACTCTTTGCTCTTGCTGTCCGGCTGAGCCAATTTTTCCTATCCATTTCAACACCCCGTCTTGTAGTTCCATGCGCTTTTAGTTTTAGCAGTAAAATTAAGGAGAAGGGAAAGAACAGAAAGGACCAGCCGAAATATGAGAAGAGGGAGGAGGATGAAGAACAAAGAGGATGTAACAGAATATGCAGGAAGAGGGAGGGAGTGGGACAAAGGAGAGGATCGGGGGAGGGGGGAAGAACAGAGCGTATAAGCAGAAAAGGAGAAGAGGGAGGAGGATGATGAACAAAGAGGATAAACAGAATATGAGAAAAAGGGAGGGCAAGGAAGAATGAAAAAGGGATAAGCAGA
>CM064486.1:866737-921737 GCA_032716605.1 Paralithodes platypus | reverse complement strand
ATATATATATATATATATATATATATATTGAGAATATATCACAAATACACGTGAGCCACTAAATGTTTCTAGTCTCTCAGTGGGGATCGAACCATCGACCATCAGAACGATAGCCGACGCTTAATCAATTACACCACGGCAGTCTAAAAGACACTCAGCCTTCTATCCTATTTATGTTAGGGAGAAGGGAAACCCACTAGGCGAATATATTTCAATTCAAACCTAGTTGTAGGATCCATATTTCCAGAATACCATACACGGATTTTTGAGTGTCACGACGCAAATCGGGTTGAAATTGATTTCATTTAATTCTAACCCACAAAGCATGAGAGTTATTCTCAATATTTGTAACTCTCATGCTGTGTGGGTTAGAATTAAATGAAATCAATTTCAACCCGAGTTGCGTCGGGACACTCAAAAATCCGTGTATGGTATTCTGGAAATATGGATCCTACAACTAGGTTTGAATTGAAATATATTCGCCTAGTGGGTTTCCCTTCTCCCTAACATAAATAGGATAGAAGGCTGAGTGTCTTTTAGACTGCCGTGGTGTAATTGATTAAGCGTCGGCTATCGTTCTGATGGTCGATGGTTCGATCCCCACTGAGAGACTAGAAACACATATATATATATATAATGACGAGTCTAGACATTGTGACCCTTAGGTTCTGGAACAAACGGGGTGTAAACTTCTGCCCCCTTTTTGCTGGTTGACTCCTCCCAAATGGTAAAAATATAAGCTTGACTAATCACATCCTTTGTTTTAGCTATGAGAGGGTAGTCTACCGATAACTAATATAAACGGAAATAAAAGCGTCATCGTACAGTTCCTCAAATTGTGTCAGTCATGTAGATAAGAAATCTGGTCTCCGGGTCTCTCTATAAGCATCTGTGGTGTGTGGAAGGCCTTTCAGGATCTCCATACCTCGCGAGTCCGAATGATGTAAACAATGCCAGGGGGTCATCTTTAGGTATATATGACTGTATTTCATCATCACTACTACCTGAAACATCATCATTATCATCACCATCAACATCATGCTTCTTCTCATCATCATAATCATCATACAAATCACCACAATTACCACCATTTACTACCCTACTACCATCACTATCACCACCACCATCCTCATACTACTATTACTACTACTACTACTAATACTACAACAACTACTACTACTACATGATGATGATGATAATAATAATAATAATAATAATAATAATAATATCAATAATAATCTTTCTCATTCATTCATTCATTCATTCATTGGTCTGTGTGAGGTCTCAAGGTTCTCTAAAGTATCTGTGGCGTCTAGAAGGCCTCTGAGAATGTCCATACCTAGCGCGTCAAAAGGATGTAAACAAAATTGTTCAGTGGGTCATCTTTAGCTATATATCTGTAATTAACATGCATCATTGTCACAACTATCACTCTCACTATCGGGAATATCATCATTAATCATTGTTCTGCTTCTCATCTTCATCATACGAATCATCATAATTTCCATTTCCGGTTATCTGCAGGTATATACAATTCATAGCAAATGGCTCTGAAACAATTGATATAACATAATTTTAATTGGATTTATAATGTCTATATTCTACTGTTAGGTCAAGTACTTTGAAATGTTAATGATATCAATTTATTGTAGGCTTAGCACAATAATAGGTTTATACTGCACTATGTATAATGTTTAAAACTCTCTTTTCCCTAGAAGGGGTCGTAAAGTAATATATATCTTTGAACCTTTGGAAACCACTGTCATCACCACCACCATCATCATAATAAAAAAATAAACATACAAAAATAATAATAATAATAATAATAATAATAATAATAATAATAATAGTAATAATAATAATAGTAATAATAGTAATAATAATAATAATATTAATAATAATAATCATAATCCTGCTATCCATTCCATCGTCTGTGTGAGGTCTCAGGGTTCTCCAAAGTATCTGTGGTGTCTGGAAGGTCCTTTAAGAATCTCCATACCTCGCGAGTCACAATGATGTACATATTTTTCTATGTTTTTGTTTTCTTTTCGTAAAGGGGGTCATCTCTAGGCATATGACTATTTAATATATATCATTGTTCCTATTATCACCACCACCTTCGGGAACACCGTTTTTTTTTTTTTTTTTTTTTTTTTTATGTTGGTGATCTCTAGGCATATGACTGTATATAATTTGTATCATTGCCACTCTTATTACCAACACTATCGGGAACGCCTAGTGTCACATTACACATGTAAGGATTTACCAGATGTAATTTCATCTCTATTACTGCAAACATGAAAATGATTGTACCTTATGCAAAATGTAGAGTTGGTACACGAGTGGTATAACAATTATTTGGACATTTTGTTCAATAAATGAGCCCCACCGCCCCCCCCCAAAAAAAAAAAAAAAATCTCTATAAGTAGGCCTAAACACGCTTTTATTGTGAACGGGGTTTATCTTGGAATCTTATATCAAGAAACTATACTGTCTGTATTGACGCTATGTTTAGTAAAGCACATAGCTTAGACATTAATTAAAATGTAAAACTTGCAAACAAAGTCAACCCAAAACTGGGACAAAGACAATATAAAGTCAAAACAACATATCAAAATCGCTATGTGGAAACAACGCTTACTAAAATAAAATGTATGAAATGAAAGAACACAATCTACCACATAGGGTGTACATTACTACATGAGCAAGTTAATCTGGTTCCCAAGCAAACTAATCGCACACATAACAACGCACTATCGTCACGTTCAGGGAATTAGTCAATTTGGGAAGTCCGGGACGTTCTGGCAAATATTACTAAACTCTGCATGAATAAAAGAAACTACAATTAGTGTTAACATTTTATATTAAAATTAAATTTGCAACTTGACAAGACATTAACCCTCTCACGACCATAGTCATTACCAGTAAGCATAGAATTCTAGAGTATCCTCACTCTCAAAATATTGTTTTCTGCCCACACTACCAAAGTGTTATACACTAACTAAAGGTTTATAACTAAAAGTATCCCTAAAGGTTTAATAAACAGTGAGGGGCTGGTCAAAAAAGAGGCCCGGCTAAACATAGTATCAAATAAAAATTAAAAAGATATATACAAATATTAAATATATATTACAAAAAACATACAATCACTCTAACGATGGCTATCGGGTAGGTAGGTAGGTACCTGTAAGCATAGCATGCCTCAAGTGACCCCTATCAATAACTACCCTACAAATAACCTACATTTATCGTACAAATAAACTAAGGAAATCGCAAAAGTAAGCAATTGATGCTATCGACAATGAATAGATATAATATAAAGACAAATAATTACGAAATATGAAATAGTAACAACAGATTTAAACAAAGAGTACTCTTTTAACAAGAACAATCAATTAAAAAAAAATCATCGTCAATATTAATAATAGAAAAAGATAAACAATAAATACAAACAGACACAAAGTAAGCAGAGGTTATACAAGAAACTTCACGTTAAAAATGCTTGATTACAATTATTTATGTCAAATTTTAGAATACTGGTACAGTCACAGTAATTGACCCAGTTCAGTTCAGTTCAGTTGGAATTCGGAAAGTTTAGCCTTAGCGTCGGCACTTCCCTAAGAGGTTTTGTTATTTTTCTTTTTGTGACTTTAAATTAAATGTATGTAACAATTTACTTGTCTCATAACCTCTGTCTACTAAGAGTCTGTATAGTAACCTAGCTCTAGCCCAAAAGTCATCTACTTTAGTGCAAATTTTACAAAATCTTATTAACTGGGAATAAAAACAATTATAAGTTATCTTACTATCGATATTACTACTAGGGAAAGGAAAGTTTATTACGTTAAAATTAAAATCATCAACTTTGTGATATACTTTAAGTATGCACTGTTCATTAACAATCTCTATATTTATATCAGGAACATTTTCAACTTCATCATTTCGTTACAATGTGTGAGGGGAATAGAATTAGGATAAATAAGTTTAGCAACTTGATTAAAATTTAACAAATTGCAAACGAGAATATCATCAATATATCTACTATTATTACTTAACAATTTAGCAAGTGCTAATTTTTCTGGGATTTTATTTTTCTTGCTACTGTCGACTAAGTCTTTTATATATTTAAATTCGAAAGCAAGCAAGAATAAATCTGCAATTATTATGTTCCTTCCAACAACCAACTCTACTCCTAAAATCGATTAATGAAATTTACAAATACATGTGGCAGTCCGTGGATTCGAACCCAGGACGCTCACACCGAAAATCAACACATTATGCATCGCACCACGAAGACCGTAAAGGATGATGGACACTGCCTACGATTTATTATGCAACTTCGAATCCTGCATATCAATCTAAGCATGTACACACATCCCAACTGCAACTCACGTAGGCTATGCATATGTGAATGGAAAGAGCAATTAATGGGGCCTTAACCACTAGGGAAGTCCTCTCGATAAATTACTCCTGAACCAATATCAATTATTATGTTCCTTCCAACAACCAACTCTACTCCTAAAATCAATTAATGAAATTTACAAACACATGTGGCAGTCCGTGGATTCGAACCCAGGACGCTCACACCGAAAATCAACACCTTATGCATCGCACCACGAAGATTAAAGGGCTAGCATTTCCACCCATAGGAATTCCTAATATTTGTTTGAAAATGTAAGGCCCGAATCTAACATAAGTATTGAAAAGGAGGAATTTAGGGGCATCTTTAAGTTTAGTTCTATCAAAATATACTGAACTAGTGGGAGTAGAGCTAAGTGATGCATTATTAAAATATGTATAAACTTTTATGAAATAATTACCATTCCTAACGAATCTGTCAAAGTGCAAATCTATAATAAAGCAAAGCTCTGAATATACTAAATCTAAAGGCAAATTGGTATGCAAAGTCGAAAAGTCGAAGCTATGTACCGAGGTAACTTTCGGCATGGTATTTATTTTATCAATAACTTCTAACGAATTGTCAACACTCCAAAGAGTGCCCTATTGTAAGTTAATTATTGTATCACAAACATTTATTGTATCAAAATGTATTATTGTCTGCCCAGTTCCAGTCTGTGGGGCGGTAAATATAGGTTATTTTGTCAAGTCTCTCTCTGTCTGTCTCTCTCTCTCTCTCTCACACAGTTCAGTAGAGCAGTTCAAGAAGAGAGTAGATAGTATTTTGCACACTCTGTGATGAGTGTAGTGCACTAAACAGTCTCTCATCTTCCACTTCGAGTATCTCCTCAGAATGGATCGCACGATCTGTGAGATACTAACTAGGCTATTCCTTATAACCCCTTGTAACTATCTCTCTCTCACTCTCACTCACGCTCTCTCTCTCTCTCTCTCTCTCTAGTTTCCTCTTCTTCATTGCTATCTCTACTAGAATTAAGTCCTCGCTGGGATCGTAAGGTCTGCGTGGTCAGTGTATCGATGTAAATCTGTGTAAATCTCTCTCTCTCTCAACCTATCATTCCTGCACCCTCACATATCCAGGTTACTTTATGTCTCTGCCCGGCGTGGTGGTGGTGGTGTTGTGTGATGGTTTTTGTCGGGAGGCCATTTATTTTCTCGTTTCTGTGAGGCGGGTTTAATAAGTGCGCGCTGACAATGCAACTACCGTCTTAATTACGGGTCCTGTAGATGAGACGCGAGCTTCGTATATCGTTAATTACAGGCGTTGTTGTGGTGGTGATGGTGGTGATTATGGTAGCGTTGGTGGTGAGAGGAAGGATTGTGGTGGTGATGTTAATACTGGTGGTGATTGTAATGGTGGTGGTGTTGTTGGTAGTGATTGTGTTGGTGGTTATTGTGGTAATGGTGGTGTTAATTGTGGTAGTGATTATGCTGCTATTGGTAGGTAGTAGTGATAAGAAGGATTGATGGTGATAATAGTGGTGGTCAGAGGAAGGATTGTGGTGATGGTAGGGATTGTGGTAATGATAAGTATGGTATTGATTGTGGTAGTGATGGTAGTGGTGGTAGGAAGAAGGATTGTGGTGGTTATGTGAATGGTAGTGGTAGTGATGGTAGGGGTAGTGGTAGTATTGGTAGTGGTGGTAATACAATATTGACCTTGTACACGGGTACATCAAACAGTACTTTGTATTACACCAGATAATACAAGTTGCATGTCTGTCCCCGTCATATCTAGCTCTATCTCTCTCTCACACACACACACACAAACACAAACCAACATAGACACACACTCAGACCCGCACATAATAAGCGAAAAGGCATATATTATACCTAAGAAACACACACACACACACACACACACACACACAGACAACCTCACGAGCACATACGATTTAACACACTTCGACGTATGTGTATGTGTGTGTACCACGATGTACACTTCCTCGCCCGCACACAGGTACACGGATACACAAGGTAATAGCCTATATAGAGGATATGTGTGTGTGTGTGTGTGTGTGTGTGTGTGTGTGTGTGTGTGTGTGTGTGTGTGTGTGTGTGTGTGTGTGTGTGTGAGGGATATTAATTATGTTTTGATTGCATAAAGCCATTTATTGTAAGGTAGCAACAAAAACAATGCCTGATGTTCTGTATTTGATTATCTTTCTTTCTCTCTCTCTCTCTCTCTCTCTCTCTCTCTCTCTCTCTCTCTCTCTCTCGCTCGCTCTCTCTCTGTATATATCTATACATGTATATCACACCACACAAGATCGAGAAAGGAGGAAAATTAAGTAATAAAAAGGGAGAGAGAGAGAGAGAGAGAGAGAGAGAGAGAGAGAGATTAAGTTAAAATAGGACTTCAGAGGCTATCAACCCTTCTGGATTAGTAAGCCAGCACACTGTAAGTCAAGAATAGCGTCAGAACTGGAGCCCCTTTTCGAGAACTCCAGTCCCTTGATAGAAGGAGGGTAGGGAGGGAGTGAGGGAGGCGACAGAGAACCAAGGGAGGGAGGGAGAGAGAGGGATGGGAGGGAGCGACAACGAGGGAGGTAGGGAGGAGGAGAGAGAGGGATGGGAGGGAGCGACAGCGAGGGAGGTAGGGAGGGGAAAAGAGAGGGATGGGAGGGAGGGGGAAAGAGAGGGATGGGAGGGAGCGACAGCGAGGGAGGTAGGGAGGGGGAAAGAGAGGGATGGGAGGGAGCGACAGAGAGGGAGGTAGGGAGGGGGAAAGAGAGGGATGGGAGGGACAGCGAGGGAGGTGGGAGGGGGAAGAGAGGAATGGGAGGGAGCGACAGAGAGGGAGATAGGGAGGGGGAAAGAGAGGGATGGGAGGGAGCGACAACGAGGGAGGTAGGGAGGGGGAAAGAGAGGGATGGGAGGGAGCGACAGCGAGGGAGGTAGGGAGGGGAAAAGAGAGGGATGGGAGGGAGCGACAGCGAGGGAGGTAGGGAGGGGGAAAGAGAGGGATGGGAGGGGGCGACAACGAGGGAGGTGGGGAGGGGGAAAGAGAGGGAGGGATGGGAGGAGCGACAACGAGGGAGGGTAGGGAGGGAGGGAGAAAGGGGGAGGGAGGGAGCGACAACGAGGGAGGTAGGGTAGGGGAAAAGAGAGGGAATGGGAGTGAGCGACAGAGGGGAGGTAGGGGAGGGGGGAAAAGAGAGGAATGGGAGGGAGAGCGACAGAGAGAGGGAGGTAGGGAGGGGGAAAGAGAGGGATGGGAGGGAGCGACAGCGAGGGAGATAGGGAGGGGGAAAGAGAGGGGGATGGGAGGGACGACAGCGAGGGAGTAGAGGGGGAAAGAGAGGGATGGAGGGGGACAGCGAGGGAGGTAGGGAGGGGGAAAAGAGAGGGATGGGAGAGGGAGCGACAGCGAGGGAGGGAGGTAGGGAGGGGGAAAGAGAGGGATGGGAGGTGGAGATAGCGACAGAGGAGATAGGGAGGGGGAGAGAGGGATGGGAGGGAGCGACAGCGAGGGAGGTAGGGAGGGGAAAAGAGAGGGTGGGAGGAGGGGAGGAAGGATGGAGGGAGCGACAGAGAGGGAGATAGGGAGAAGGGAGAGGAGGAGAGAGGGATGGGAGGGAGCGACAGCGTGAGGGAGGTAGGGAGGGGGAAAAGAGAGAGAGGGATGGGAGGGAGCGACAGCGAGGGAGGTAGGGAGGGGGAAAGAGAGGGATGGGAGGGAGCGAAAGAGAGGGAGGTATGGAGTTAAGGTTTGGAGGGAGAGAGAGAGGGATGGGATGGAGCGATGAGAGTAGGGAGGGGGGGAGGGGAGAGAGAGGGATAGGAGGGAGCGATCGAGGGTGAGGTAGGGAGGGGAGAGAGAGAGGGATGGGAGGGAGCGACAGCGAGGGAGGTAGGGAGGGGGAAAGAGAGGGATGGGAGGGAGCGAAAGAGAGGGAGGTAGGGAGTTAAGGTTTGGAGGGGAGAGAGAGAGGGATGGGATGGAGCGATAGAGAGGGAGGTAGGGAGGGGGAGAGAGAGGGATGGGAGGGAGCGACAGAGAGGGAGGTAGGGAGGGGGAAAGAGAGGGATGGGAGGGAGCGACAGCGAGGGAGGTAGGGAGGGGGAAAGAGAGGGATGGGAGGGAGCGACAGCGAGGGAGGTAGGGAGGGGGAAAGAGAGGGATGGGAGGGAGCGAAAGAGAGGGAGGTAGGGAGTTAAGGTTTGGAGGGGAGAGAGAGAGGGATGGGATGGAGGGGAGAGAGAGAGGGATGGGATGGAGCGATAGAGAGGGAGGTAGGGAGTGGGAGAGAGAGGGATGGAAGGGAGCGAAAGAGAGGGAGGTAGGGAGGGGGAAAGAGAGGGATGGGAGGGAGCGACAGCGAGGGAGGTAGGGAGGGGGAAAGAGAGGGATGGGAGGGAGCGAAAGAGAGGGAGGTAGGGAGTTAAGGTTTGGAGGGGAGAGAGAGAGGGATGGGATGGAGCGATAGAGAGGGAGGTAGGGAGCGAAAGAGAGGGAGGGAGAGAGGGACGTAAGGAGTGTAAAGAGGGATGGGGAGAGGGAGAGAGCGAGGAAAGGAGAGAGGGGAAGGAGAAAAGGAAGTGGATAGAGGGAGGGAAATGAAGGTAGGTAGGTAGGTGGAGGTAGGGAGGGAAGGGAGGGGGTGAAAATTGCTATGTCTGGAGGCAGTGGTGACGGGTGGTAAATGTGGATATCTCTCTTACTGGGCTGCACGAGAGAGAGAGAGAGAGAGAGAGAGAGAGAGAGAGAGAGAGAGAGAGAGAAAGAGAGAGAGAGAGAGCGAGAGAGCGAGAGAGCGAGAGAGAGAGAGAGAGAGAGAGAGAGTGTGTGTGTGTGTGTGTGAAAGAGTGAAAGTAAGAGTGCGACTGAGTGATTGTGCTTGTGTGTATGTATTACCAGAACCATTTAGTATATTAAAGACCTTGCGGCCCAATCCAGGGAGATATTTTTGGCGAGAAAAAGATTTCATATCACGCAGACACTTGCTTAATCAATCAGGAGTGCCTGAATGAGCCCGAATATGGCGGAAATATCCCCGCAGCTTGCAGCCTGTTAATTGCTGGAGGCCCTTTTTTAACTGAATAAAATCGTCTGGCAGTATCCCGAATATGATGAAAAGGACGTCACCGGTACTTAATGGGTTAACAAACCCTTTGAATAACCTAGGACTGTTTTCAACTACATAAAGTCGTTTGTTGTTAGCCTGAATAATTGATACAAAAGGCGTCCTCGTGTGGAGAGAGAGAGAGAGAGAGAGAGCGAGCGAGAGCGAGAGCGAGAGGAGAGAGAGAGAGAGAGAGAGAGAGACAGACTAGATCTGAAATCATCTGATCCATCTGATAAAACTGTTCCCCCAAAATCTTATCTGTCAGTCCTGGCACGCTACCCACCAATCACAGAGCGGCTCTCATCCACCCCCGGCCCACCCACCAATCACAGCCCACCTTGGTGTACATACAGATTGATGGGGGGGAGATAGATATATATATATATATATATATATATATATATATATATATATACAGTATATCCAGGCATTTTGGCTCGAACGTCAATTGATTTTGGCCCTGTCACTCTTTCAACTATGGGGGAGGCACTCGCTATAGGCAGTTCTGCCTTTTGCCTCCCTCAATCACATAGAAAAAAAAATATATAGATAGATAGAGACACTGAATTGATTGATTGATTGATTGATTACAATAGATAGATAGACATATAGATAGATATATAATAGATAGGTCTATGTAGGTAGGTCGGTAGGTAGATAGATGGATAGATACATTAGATATATATATATATATATATATATATATATATATACCGGTATATATAGATAGATAGATAGATAGATAGACCGATGGGTGTAGGTAGGTAGCTAGATGGATAGACAGAGATAGATAAATAGATAGATGGTTGTAGGTAGGTAGATAGATAGACAGATGGATAAATAGAGATAGATAGATAGGTAGATAGATAAATAGCTATATAGACAGATAGATATATAGATAGCTAAATGGATAGACAGATACGCACCGTAAGTAGGTGAAGACAGATTGAGTAATAAAGAGACAGTTTGTTATATTAGCCTAACAGAGAGAGAGAGAGAGAGAGAGAGAGAGAGAGAGAGAGAGAGAGAGAGAGAGAGAGAGAGAGAGAGAGAGAGAGTCTAGCCATTACTATTTATAAGTATAGAAGTAAACTAACAGTAGTATTTCTATGGCATTTCAAACAGTGTTATCTGTTGAACCTATTTCAAAGAAAGATAGAGAGAGAGAGAGAGAGAGAGAGAGAGAGAGAGATAAATAAAGAGAACGAGAGATAGAGAGAGAAACACAAATTATCATCAAGCCATTACTATATTAGAAGTGTAGAAATCGACTAACAGTACTATTTCCCTGACATTTCCAGCAGAGTATACAGTACCCAGCGAACCTCTTTTTATACCAGGGTTCTGTCAGGGCTACAGAATCATATAATTATCACGAGTAGCCTGAAGTCTGAAAAACACAACAATTGCACCACTACACAAAGGAGGAAGTAAAGCTCAGCCAAAAAACTACCGCCCAGTAGCACTAACATCTCACATCATCAAAAAATTACACCCAGTAGCACTAACATCTCACATCATCAAAATCTACCACCCAGTAGCACTAACATCTCACATCATCAAAATCTACCACCCAGTAGCACTAACATCTCACAATCATCAAAATCTACCGCCCAGTAAGCACTAACAATCTCACATCATCAAAATCTACCACCCAGTAGCACTAACATCTCACATCATCAAAATCTACCACCCAGTAGCACTAACATCTCACATCATCAAAATCTACCACCCAGTAGCACTAACATCTCACATCATCAAAATCTACCGCCCAGTAGCACTAACATCTCACATCATCAAAATCTACCACCCAGTAGCACTAACATCTCACATCATCAAAATCTACCACCCAGTAGCACTAACATCTCACATCATCAAAATCTACCACCCAGTAGCACTAACATCTCACATCATCAAAATCTACCACCCAGTAGCACTAAACATCTCAACATCATGAAAACTACCACCCAGTAGCACTAACATCTCACATCATCAAAATCTACCGCCCAGTAGCACTAACATCTCACATCATCAAAATCTTTGAAAGAGTACTACGAGGAAAAGTCTCGGAATACATGGAAGAAAACGGGCTCCACAACTCAGGACAACACGGGTTCAGAGCAGGAAGATCATGTCTCTCGCAGCTACTAGAACACTATGACAAAGTTCTAGATGACCTGGAAGAGAAAAGAAACGTGGATGTCATATACACAGACTTTGCCAAAGCATTTGACAAGTGTGATCATGGAATTATAGCACATAAGCTGAAAGAAAAAGGTATCATCGGAAAGGTGGGGAGGTGGATCTATAATTTTCTCATTAACAGAAGACAATCAGTAGCAGTAAATCAAGCGGTATCGGAAGGTTCAGAGGTTAAAAGCTCTGTTCCCCAGGGTACAGTGTTGGCACTGTTACTCTTCCTAATAGTAATAAGTGATATCGATGTAAATGTACAACACAGCAGCGTCTCATCATTTGCAGACGACACAAAACTAAGTATAGGAATAACCACAATAGAAGACAAAGAAATCTTGCAAGCAGACATGAACGCTGTATTTCGGTGGACCAAAGATAACAACATGCAATTTAACGAAGAGAAATTTCAGCTGATAAGGTGTGGAGGAAATGGAGAAATTAAAAGAACCACAATCTACTTAACAGAGTCACTCCTGCCAATCCCACGAAAATCAGAGGTTAAAGATCTTGGGGTAATAATGTCAGAAAACATGTCTTTCAAAGAACATAATCAGGCCAAGTCAGTAGCGGCAAGGACATTTGTAGGTTGGATACTGCGCACTTTCAAGACACGAGAAGAACGGCCAATGATAACACTTTTCAAATCGTTGGTGATCCCACGACTGGAGTATGCAGTGTGCTGACATCTCCACACAAAGCCGGGGAAATATACGAAATAGAGAGTGTTCAAAGAAGTTTCACGTCCCACATCAGCTCGGTAAAACATCTTCATTACTGGGATAGGCTGAAGGCTCTTAACTTATATTCACTGGAGCGAAGAAGAGAGAGATACTTGATAATTTACACATGGAAAGTTATCGAGGGTCTAGTGCCAAACCTTCACACCACAATATCATGGAACTGGAGTGACAGAGGGGGTAGGTATTGTAACATCCCACCCCAAAAGTATAGGGGAGCTCTGGGAACACTGAGGGACTCCTGGTTGACAAACAGGGGACCGAGCCTCTTCAACAAAATGCCAGAGAACGTGAGAAACCTGATGGACGTGCCAACGGAAGTGTTCAAAAAAGCCTTGGACAACCATCTCAAGTCCGTGCTTGATCAGCGTTACTTCGCGGGGGGGAGGGGGAGCTGCCCTCTCGAATAGCCTGCTGCATCAAACACTGGCAGCAAACATACTCGCGGGGGGGGGGGGGGGGGGGGGGGGGGGGCAACTCTCGCCGAGGCCGCTGAGGAGGCCGAAACAACTCAAGTAAACTCAAGTAAGTAAGTAGTAAGTACAATCACCTAGAAAAATGTGTGGATCTCTCATGCTTTTTTTTCTGTAGGCAAATACAATTATGTGATTGATTTATACGTGTATCTTATATCTTATAAGAACATAAGAACATAAGAAAATGGGAGTCTGCAGAAAGCCGATTGGCCTAAGCAAGGCAGATCCCTGTCCCACACAACCCCAAATCAATTACAAAGCCCAATTATAGGCTCAACACTCTAATACCCTGAGGATCATCTTACCAAAACGGTTAGAGATTAACGCAGGATTATGGGGGTCTGCAGAGCGCTGATTGGCCCAACCCGGCTGATCCCCCTTCACACCCAACCCTTCTCGTCCATATGCTTATCCAATTTTATCTTAAAGCTCCCTACAGTTTTAGATCCCACTATAGCACTTGGTAGTCCATTCCACCCATCTACAACTCTGTTACCAAACCAATATTTGCCTATATCTTTCTGAAACGAAATTTATCTAATTTGAAACCATTGGTAAGAGTTCTTTCGCTATCACTGAGCTTTAGTACATTTGTCATGTCCCCTTTGTTAATCCCACTAACCCACTTGAACACCTCTATCATATCCCCTCTAACTCTGCGTCTCTCTAACGAATGTAAACCTAATTTCTTCAACCTTCTTCATACGGAAGATTTCTAATATTATGGATCATTTTTGTCATTCTACGCTGTACCAGTTTTGCATTTGTTTTGCTCTCTCTCTCTCTCTATATATATATATATATATATATATATATATATATATATATATATACTGTATATAATGTATATATAATATATATATATATATATATATATTATATATAGATATATATATATATATATATATATATATATATATATATATATATAATATATATATATATACAGGTATATTATTATATATATATAGAGAGAGAGAGTGAGTAAAACATCAGTGGGTGATCTGGGACACCGCAATTTTGTTTTTATTTTCGTTTTCGTTCTTACTGGTACTCTGTGTAGATATATTAGTTCAATGTTAGTGTTTGTTAGTTGCTCTGATATCTCCGTGGGTAAAGGACGGTCCAGTGAATAGGGTATGTTTGTTATGTGTTTGTACATTTCTTGGCTCAATTTTAGTTATATTTTAGGTTTCACTATTGATTTTCTGTTAACTTTTCAAAAATAACAGATTGATATTTGTCAGATAAATTCAAATTCAGTGTGTAAACGTCTGTATATTTGCCTGTACTATTTATTATATTTGCCTGTACTATTTATTAGGCGTATTCGTTCAATTCTTGGTGATTTCTTCTACTATTTCTTATGTCAAACGATTATTTTAGACATTAGATATTTTCAAGTATTTGTTTTACGTACCGGTACCGGTTCTGCTTAATTTTTATCAAGCGAGTTATATTAAATATTTGCTAACTTCATTGTTAAAAGATCCACGTGTTTAAGTTTTTCTTATAGTTGTCTGCTCTGTTTTTTAGGATCATGATGTATACCTGAAGATGGCTGCTTGTTGATAGCCGAAAATTTGTATAATAAAGATGGCCTTGTTTGGAGTACTGTCCCTATATACAGTATATATATATATATATATATATATATTGCATGCAAAACAGTAAAATTATACGAATGAATAAGTTTCATTAGATGTACTTAAATACTACAACTGTAAGGGGTCCACGAAATTTAACCCAGCTTAACATACCATAACTCAACTTAAACTAACCTAACCCAACTTATTCTACCTTACCCTGACCCAACCTAACCTAACTCAACTTAAACTAACTTAATCTACCCTAACCTAACCAAACCAAACTAACCCACCCTAGCCTAACCCAACTTAAACTAGCCTAACCAAAAGTAACCCAACCCGACCCATTCAGCCTACCCGAACCCAACCTAATCTAGCCTAACTTAATTTAAGGTTGTCTCCCCTAGATGGGTTGCCGACCAAGGTTGAGGAATCTGATCCACTCAAATTATCTGGTTGTCTGTAGTAGATGGGTTGCGGACCAAGGCTGACGAATTCCATCCACTCGGATTTACATAATGTTGCCTTCCCTAGATGGGTTGCCGACCAAGGCTGATGAGTGTCATCCCCCCGAATATAGCAATTCGTGTGGCCACCTGTACATTATAACAGGTAACAATAGTCTAATAAAAGTGGAGTTCAAGTTTCCAGATCAGAATTGCGGAGCAAAAAAACGTTTAATACTGGTTTTATTCTGTGATTGCTGGACTGCCCTAGGAAAGATACAACCTGCTCTGTGATTGGTGGTTTGCCCAAGGTGAGAAACAACCTGTTTCCTTATTGGTGGGTGGCCAAATAGCAGGGAAGAGAGTCTGGGCTGTGATTGGCGGGTAGGCCTAGGTGAGATGCAATTTGCTCTCTGATTGGTAGACGTGTGAACGCTGGCCTGTGATTGGTTAGTAGCTTAAATAAGATGCAGTCTACTCTCTGATTGGTAGATGCATGAAAGCCAGTCTATGATTGGTGGGAAGCTTAGATAAGATGCAGTCTACTCTCTGATTGGTAGATGCGTGAAAGTTGGCCTGTGATTGGTGAGTAGTTTTATATAATACTGCTTTATTATTGGTGTACAAAGGAGTACAAAGGAAATCAAGCAACAACAGTTCTGGTGACTCTTCTAGGCTGCTTGTCCTCCAAAACACTGAGGATCTATTGTCCATACAGTGGTTTGGAGTGGGTAAGGGAACATTGGAAAGGGAACTACTACCCTGGAACTAATATCCGTGGCAGGATTAGGAAGTTAGTAACTGAGGGGGGGATAAAATAAAGTTATTCATTTACAAACGCAGTCAGTCCCGGGTTTGATGCAAGATATTTGTCTAGGCGAAGTTTAAATGAATCAACGGTGCTGCAGTCTATAACGTCTCGGGGAAGCCCATTCCACAAGTTGACAACTCGATTGAAGAAGAAATTCTTAGATTCGTGCGAGTTAACAGATTTACCGATAATTTTGCAACCGTTTCCCCGCGTGTAATTAGATTGGTCCATAGTGAAGTACTTACTACAGTTCATATTGTCGATGCCTTTGATGATTTTGAACACTTGAATTAAGTCGCTTCTTAATCTGCGCTGGGTTAAAGGAAATAGATTTAATTCTCTAAGACGCTCCTCGTATGGTTTGTTCTTTAGGCTAGGTATCATTTTGGTAACTACGTTGAACTCGTTCTAGCTTGTCTATATCTTTTTGGTAATAAGGGTGGGTGGGCTTCAAGGACCAGAGATCAGCCAACCACCGCCATATTGGTTCCACTGATGTCATTAGCCGGCTATTTGATTGGTGGATAGCCCTAGGTAAGATGCAAGCTACTTTGTGATTGGTGGATAGCCTTAGGTAAGATGCAAGCTGCTTTGCGATTGGTGGATAGCCCTAGGTAAGATTCAAGCTGTTTTGTGATTGGTGAGTGAACCATTAACGGGTGGTGAAAGCCGCTCCGTGGTTGGTGGGTTGCCCCGAGGTTAGATGCAACCCGTCCTGCTATTGGTGGGTGGGCCTGTTGCAAGCAGCCTCGTGTTGTGATTGGTGGGTGGCCTTGGGTAACGCTATCTGGACCGACGTCTTGGGGGTTTAGGATGATATTTCTATTTTGCTAAAGCGTTATTTCCACAAAGCGATATTGATTAGTTCTTTTGCAAGTTTTACAATATAATTTTGTTGAAATATTATATAGGATTTTGCTTGCTTTTGGCATTTTCGAGCAATTTGTTATAGTTTGTCCCTTAGGCTAACAAAAACGCCTTCCTGACTTACTTCAAGCAAGAAAATGCTCACCCAGACTGTTTTAAAGCAAAATTTGTACATTATTTTATAGAAAAGTGCCAGCCAAACGTCAATTTCTTCTTAGTTACAGGTTCGATATCGCTCGCTCGCTCGCAAAAAAACCAAAAACCAAATATATACCGGTATATATATATATATATATATATATATATATATATATATATATATATATAATAAATAATTGACACTTGAATGGGGTGACGCATCTTATTATCGCAAACTAATGTGATGAAACATCTTAAAATCTCCAAACTAGTAGAGCGAAACAGGGAAGGTAAAAAAAGAACCCCCTCAGATCATATAGGGTTACGAACAGACTATAGTGCCAATGACCAAGCGGCTTTTATCCCATCTAGGGCAAGGAACCAATCAAATAACAGGTTGCATCTTCCTTAGGGCCACCCACCAATCACAGAGCAGCTTTCACTCGCCCCACTAGGCCCACCCACCAATAAGAGAGCAGGTTGTGTTTTCCTTCCCCCCACCCACCAATCGGCGTGCAGTAAATATCTCAATCGGACACACCTACCAATCACAAGGCAGTTTACGTATCACTGAGACACACCTACCAATCACACGCCGGTTTATAATGATCTCACTCAGGCAACTACCAATCACAGGTCAGTTTATATCGCGGCAAAACTACCAATCAGAGGTTAGTTTATATCGCACTCAAGCATAACTACCAATCACAGAGCAGTTTACATCTCAATCAGACACAACTACCAATCACAGTGCAGTTCACATCTCAATCAGACACAACTACCAATCACAGAGCAGTTTACATCTAAATCAGACAAAACTACCAATCACAGTGCAGTTTACATCTCAATCAGACAAAACTACCAATCACAGTGCAGTTCACATCTCAATCAGACACAACTACCAATCACAGAGCAGTTTACATCTAAATCAGACACAACTACCAATCACAGTGCAGTTTACATCTCAATCAGACACCACTACCAATCACAGTGCAGTTTACATCTCAATCAGACACAACTACCAATCACAGTGCAGTTTACATCTCAATCAGACACAACTACCAATCACAGAGCAGTTCACATCTCAATCAGACAAAACTACCAATCACAGAGCAGTTTACATCTCAATCAGACAAAACTACCAATCACAGAGTGGTTTACATCTCAATCAGACACAACTACCAATCACAGAGTGGTTTACATCTCAATCAGACACAACTACCAATCACTATTGAATACATGTGGTACTCCAAGGATTCGAACCTAGGATACTCACACCGAAATTCCGCGCACTAACCATTGCGCTATCAAGACAGTTACAGGGGTACACAGTACTTCACACTCAGACAGCTACCATTTAAGGGGAGATATCTACTTGAGGAATTATTTTCTGGACCCCTTTCTCCCTCATGTTTAGCCCCATTGCTTTTGAGATTTTAAGATGTTCGCCCCATTAGTTTGGCGATTTTAAGAACTTTTGCCCCATTTTAAGACCTTTCGTCCCATTTAGGTGTCAATTTTTTCCTGGCGAGCGTTAGCGAGCCTGTAATTTAAGAGGAACCGGCCTTTGGCCGGGACATTTTTCTACCGAAAAATGTACAAATTTATCTAGAAAGGGAGCCTAGGGGGTGTAATTTTAAGCTTGATGGAGAACTAGGGAACAAACTAAAAACCTCCCCTTAACCCCTTCCGTACCAGCGACGTCTTCTTAATTATATTCTAGCTATATTTAGACGTTTTTATGCAGTTTAAGAAGGATCTGTGGTAGTAAAAATGGTTAAGTGAGATACCTTACCTTATGATACCTTATGATGTGTTCGCCACTCTTCTAGCGGCACCAAGGAGCGCGACGCCCCTCGTTTTGGGTGGTGATTTGGTGCAGTAGACTGTTTGAAGCGACAGCTCGCTCCCTTGAGAGGATGGGCTCGTCTGGCACCTTTTGCAGTTCGACATCCAGGGCTCTCTTGAAGCAGTCTAACGAGACGTCCCTCATGTCGTTCGAAGCCTGTTCATTGGTGGAGGCCCCTTCTAAACAAAATATAAATCCTCTGACAGTAGCCAGAATAAAGTTTAAAAAAAACGGCGCCGGTACATAAGGAGTTAATCACTTGCAAGTTTTGGGTTTTTAGGAAGTTCAAGGCCTAGACATCAATATTTAGCCGAAATACGAGCAAATATAAGATGTTTGCAATACCCGCATTAACTCCTGTACCGGCGACGTCCTTCTCACTTTATTTTGGCTTGTATTAGATGATTTTATTCAGCTTAGGAAGGAATTGTACCAATTAAAAAGCTACAGACTATCTTAATTCATCCTTTTAACGACCATATATCCTTCCTAAGCTACACAAAATCGTCTAATATAGCTGACATCAAATACAAAAGACGTGACCGGTACAGAAGGGGTAATAAAATCCATTTCAACATGACATCTATCCACTAAAACCCCAGTGTCTGTCAATATATATTTTTTTTTTATTTTTTTTTTTTTAAAGAGACAATGAACGGAGGAAGGAAAAACACAGATAAAACAAAAAGGTCCATGTGCCTAAAGGCATCCTCCATTCATAAAATTTTTGTAACAACTGGATTTAAACATTTGTAAATTGTAAGTTTGTGGAAAGCAATTCGAGGGAAGTGAATTCCAAAGAGTAGTAGCTCTGGGGATAAATGAATTCTGATAAGCAGAAGTTCTGCATTGTGGAGGAGAAAGTGTAAATTCATGGGCGCTCTCAGCTGCCCTAGTTCTACGGGGAAAGATGTGGAGAGGCGGCACAATTGAAGCAAGTTCCTCGGAACAATTGCTGTGAAAATATCTGTAGAATAATGCAAGGGATGCAACGTTTCTTCGTATGGATAATGTATCGATGTATATAGCCTGAACTCCCTTATAGCCTGCAATTGGAAAGATATAATTTACACTCACACGACACTAACAATCAGGTAAGTGTCGATCTCCTTCATATGAACACCTGACAATCACACGGTAGTATAAATGACCACTTGCCAGTTTCGGTCTTTGAGGAAGTTAAGAGCCATAAATGACCACTTGCCAGTTTCGGTCTGTGAGGAAGTTAAGAGCCGTAAATGACCACTTGCATGTTTCGGTCTGTGAGGAAGTTAAGAGCCATAAATGACCACTTGCATGTTTCGGTCTGTGAGGAAGTTAAGAGCCGTAAATGACCACTTGCCAGTTTCGGTCTGTGAGGAAGTTAAGAGCCATAAATGACCACTTGCCAGTTTCGGTCTGTGAGGAAGTTAAGAGCCATAAATGACCACTTGCCAGTTTCGGTCTGTGAGGAAGTTAAGAGCCATAAATGACCACTTGCCAGTTTCGGTCTGTGAGGAAGTTAAGAGCCATAAATGACCACTTGCCAGTTTCGGTTCTGTGAGGAAGTTAAGAGCCATAAATGACCACTTGCCAGTTTCGGTCTGTGAGGAAGTTAAGAGCCATAAATGACCACTTGCCAGTTTCGGTCTGTGAGGAAGTTAAGAGCCGTAAACATCGACATATAGAAGGAGTATAAAATGCATAGGAGTTTATGAGTGATATACATTTTGTTGAATATGGTTTGATGTATTTATATATGGGCTATTTTTAACATTGTTCTTAAGGGGGGTGACCTGCGTTTTGTTATTTCTGTCCTTTTCTCTCTTTCTCTGGCTTGTATCCATTCGGCCCCATTCAGCCAACTATTTTAAGACGTTTATCCCCATCTAGGTGTCGATTTCTTCCTGGCGAGCGATAGCGAGCCAGCATTATATGAAGAAATCCGGCTTCGCCGGATAATTTTTTTTATCGAAAATTGTACAATTTAGCCTGCTGTCAAACAAAAATAAAACATATGCTGGCTCGCTACCGCTCACCAGTAAAAAATTGACACTGGATGGGGATAAACGTCTTAAAACAGTAGGCTGAATGGGGCCAAATGGATACCAGCCAGAGAAAGATAGAAAAGGACAGAAATAACAAAAAAACAGGTCACTCCCCTTAACACCAATAACCACCCCAAATCCAATTAATGAAAGCATGTGATTCTCCCCGGATATCGCCTACAGAACTTCCACGCTCTAGCCATTATACCATCAGGACAGAATTTTAGCGGGTAATTCTGCTTAAGAAGGGGAGATTTCCACTTGGGGGATTTTTTTTCTTTGTCCCTTTCTCCCTCATGTTTAGCCCCATTGCTTTTGAAATGTTAAGACGTTCGCCCCATTAGTTTGGCGATTTTAAGAAGTGTCACCCCATTTATGTCACTTTTAAGACCTTTCGTCCCATTTAGGTGTCGATTTTTTCCTGGCGAGCGATAGCGAGCCTGTAATTTAAGAGGAACCGGCCTTCGGCCGGGAAATTTTTCTACCGAAAAATGTACAAATTTATCTAGAAAGGGGGTCAAGGGGCTGTAATTTCAAGCTTGATGGAAGTCTAGGGAACACACTAAAAACCTCCCCTTAACCCCTTCAGACTCATATGACGCAGAGGTTGCCAGATTAGCAATAAGAAATCACGTCATATGTCGGAGAGGGTTAATATCGATGTCTACAGCTCCATCTTCCTAATAGCCAAACATTTGCAAGAGGTCACTGCGAGTTTCCAGCTTTAGACATTTGCAAGAGGTCACTGCGAGTTTCCAGCTTTAGATATTTGCAAGAGGTCACTGCGAGTTTCCAGCTTTAGACATTTGCAAGAGGTCACTGCGAGTTTCCAGCTTTAGACATTGATTATTTACAGAATTACAACACATATTATGAAGTTGTCATGGGGTGGAAATGATGTGGACTTTGATTAACCCCTTCAGTACCGGTGACGTCCTTTTCGTTATTTTCTGGCAACTCTTAAGACGATTTTATGCAGCTTAGGAAGGACCTTACCTTTGGATACCTTTGGATGTGTTCGCCGCTCCTCTAGCGGCACCAAGGAGCGCGACGCCCCTCGTTATGGCCTCGTTATGACCTCTAGCCATTAAAAGGCTACAGACTACCACATGTAATCCATTTAGCCACCACACATCCTTCCTGAGCTTCATAAAATGGTCTAAATGTAGCCGAAATTAGATATAAAAAAAGACCACCTCGGCAATGAAGAGGTTAATGAACGTATTTTACCTTAACAAAATTCATGATCAGTAGGTTTATGTGAACAGTATTATTGTTGTTCTCTCTCTCTCTCTCTCTCTCTCTCTCTCTCTCTCTCTCTCTCTGTAACCCCAAGCACGACCCCATCATGCAAAATCCACCTCAGACCCAAGCAAGCATGACTAGGGGGGGGAGGGGGAGGGAGGAGGAGGAGGGGGGGGGGTGTCTCATGCATAAATTTCTTTGGGTAGAGTTTTCGGCATCCACTCTCTCGCTCGCTCTCTCTCTCTCTCTCTCTCTCATACACATCCAATGCTAAACTTAACCCTTTGAGGATTATGACGCAATTTGACCATTTATTCTGACGATTTTATTAAGTAGAGGAGGGATCAGAGAGTCAAAAAAAGGTTAATTGAGATCGACTGTACCCCTTCGATTGCTAGATGTCCTTCTTAAGCTGCATAAAATCGTCTAATGATAGCCAGAAGAAGCTGCCAAAGCGCGCCACGCTCCTCAAAAGCTTAAGGGGAGATGGGTCGTTTTTCTGACCCCCCCTTCTCCCTCATGTTTAGCCCCCATTGGTTTTGAGATCTTATGACGTTCGGTCCATTTAGTTTGGCGATTTTAAGACTTTGCATCCAATTTATTTGTCAATATTAACACCTTTCGTGCCATTTAGGTGTTGATTTGTTTTCAGGGCGAGCGATAGCGAGCCTGTAATTTAAGAGGAACTGGGCTCCGGCCGGGAAATTTTTCTACCGAAAAATGTACATAATTATCTTGAAAGGGGGACTAGGGAGTGTAATTATAAGCTTGATGGAGGTCTAGGGAACAAACTAAAAACCTCCCCTTAAGATACGTTGCACCACTTTCAACCCCTTAATTTCCACCGATACTTCCACCTCTCTATCGGGAACCTGATAACTGAGACACAATCCTAGACTGGCAATAAATGGGATCCCAGGGGCACTTTGTACAATCGGCCTCTGATAGTTAAACCAGGGTTGTGTTCCCGTATCTCGGGTGATTCGGTACCGTTAGTTTTAGTTGTTGATATCGCTAACACACAGAAACAGTTGCACACACACACACACACACAGGTACACAAACACACACATACACACACACTCACTAACAAAACATGCACTCACAAAACACCCATTCACACTCACACATTTAAGCATATTGTACATTCGGTGCTATGTCAGCAACTGCATTGAATTGGGCTGGAATATTCCACGCAAAATGTGTTTTGTGAAGTTTCTCTACATCATCGTCTAAAATGTGTATGTTTAATAAATTGCAATTCAGTATTTAAAAAAACATAAATCTAAATTGTATCAATATAAGCACCATATGAGGAGGAATACCTAATTGACAACGTTACGCAGATAGCTTCTTCACTCTTCAGGTCACTGACTTGAAAAAGCTATCTGCGAAACGTTATCAATAAAGTGCTCCTCTTCATATGATATTTATATTAATTCCGTCAATTTTTCAAAGGTATTTCAACTAAACTGGAACCCCCTTCTCCCCAAGAACAAGAACAATTAGAACAACCATATGAACACAACACATATCTGTCCACGATATTTGGATCACACGCTTTCTCGACCCATTTGTGATCCTGATAAAGGGTTTGGCTAGAGGCGTCCAAGGGTTGTTTAATTGGGACCAACGGGATGGCTCCATAAGATTAAAGGTATCAGGATGGACAGTTAGTATGTCATTTGGATCACATTAGACCATTATTAGCTGGAGGCCATTTGTACCTAGTTGTATAGCCTGTTTTATTTAAACTGACGGTAAATTGCCAATGTCGCTATCTTATTTATTTGTCTATGTGTATGAAGGACACAACAGACAAAGCTGCCTGTAACAAGTGCCCCTCCTAAGTACAAAGAGTAACACAGGCCCGAATTCAAAATACATTAGAGTAAAAAATGTGTAGACATACGGAGCTTGAAGCAGTTTAAGTCATAGGATAAGTGAAAGACAGATTGAGGGAGAGTGTTCCAGATATTACTTGTTTTATAGAATACATGTTGCTAAATATGACATTTTGTAATTGATATGATGTACAGAGACATGGCTGATTCTTCTTTTCCATTAGTTATCAAGAAATCAGATGGCAAAGGACTAAATAAAGATATTTTAATGATGAAAATGACGATAAAAATGACAACGATAATGATGAGAAAAACGTCGAGAAAAAACAAAATGACATGACTAACAAAACCTAATTTCAACGCTCCACTTCTAATTTCAACGCTCCACCTCTAATTTCAACGCTCCACTTCTCTTTCGTTCTATGGTCGACCATTTTAAACTTTCCCGACTTCTTGGAAACACATCACGCATGGACAGATGAAGGGTTTCAACTCTTCATAAGATTTTTAGCGGTGTCTAGCTTATGTTTTGGTAATTTTAATAAAAAACAGGTATATATATATCAAGGGACAGAGGCTTATATACGTTCCACATCATCTGCTTAAACTGTTAAATTGGATAGGCCTATATATTCAAACAAATCGTATCCACTATCTAAAAAGATTAATATTATACCGTATCCTACTCTATAATATATTATGTATGATATAATCACGGTAGTAGAGAGAGAGAGAGAGTGAGAGTGAGTGAAAAGAGAAAGAGAAAGAGAGAGAGTGAAAGAAAGAGAGAAGAGATGCCCATATATTATTCAACCCTGTAACCCTCCACATCAACAAAGGCCTCCTAATCTTCACCCTTGTAGTGGGAATCAAGGGTAAACTGCTCTACATCCATTGCCACACACACACACCCTACAAAGAAGGGGACCACTTGCCTTATCATCAGCAACAAACAGGGACCTCAATTTTCATCTTGACTCTCTGGTGGCTGTTTGTGGCAATGTTGCTTCACTTGTTTCTAATCGTATGGATTCGCATGTAATCGTATGGATTCGCATGTAATTGTATGTATTCGAAAAATGAATATTAATCGTAGTCATGTGCTATACTTATAACTGTCTTGATGGTGTAGTGGTTAGAGCGTGTAAGTTCTGTACGAGATATCCTAGGTTCGAATCCTGGGAGAATCACATGCTTTCATTAAATTCATTTGGGGGTTATTGGTGTTAAGAACGATGTTAAAAATAAAATTCTATGAATTTCAACGTACAGTCGACGGCATAAGTTATGTACCACCATGTGGTTTACATTATACCAATATCACTTACTGCTCGCAAAAACTTTCGAAATAATAGTTACAAAATAATTAACTCGACAGTTTTTAAAAGTATGGCAAGGAAAGTTTATTCAAAATTTGATCATACCAATTTTATTTGTATTTGCATAATGAACATGATGGGGTGATGAAGAACATGTTCCTACAACTGTACATGTACTGTGATGTACAGTAGAGACTCTAGAGTGGTGTTACTTTTCATGACATTACGCTAAGATTGAATTTCTGCAAATATTAAATCGATTTCACACACACACACACACACACACACACACACACACACGCACGAGCGCGCGTTTACTAGGTGTAAGCAAGAAATATAAATGACAAAAAATCGATTACCGGTACATACAATTAAGTCTAGTTAAGTCTCTCTCTCTCTCTCTCACACTCACCGACCCCTTCCACCCCCCCTACATACACCCTACCAAGCACACATTAAGAGAGTATTTTGGGATAATGTTAGCCCCCCCCCCTCAATATCTCTGACTGTCACCTGGATCAAGGTTTGTCTGTCCGTCTGTCACCAGGCTGTCTATCTCGCCATCACACTCCTTTTTACCCATATGGTCTTGGTTTATTTATGTATTTTCGTACTCTCCGTCTTTGTAAGTTAAATGGCTTAGATAGGGTTATACATATATATATATATATATATATATTTAAATGCATGTACCATGAAAATATATATATATATGAAAATATAAATACTTGTGCATGTTGGACTATTCGAAGTAAAAAAAAACAACCTTAAAGTAATCACTGCCTTAATTTAATAGTAGGAGAGAGAGAGAGAGAGAGAGAGAGAGAGAGAGAGAGAGAGAGAGAGAGAGAGAGAGAGAGAGAGAGAGAGTGAGTGTGTGTGTGTGTACCGGTACTAGCTTTAAACCTCTCCAATATCGTGTTTAACAAAGTGAACCAAATCGACTTACCACAATGAGGATACAGTGGCCGGGTCAGGTGGTGGTTGTGGTGGTAGTTGTGGTTGTGGTGGGGGTTTTGTTGGTTAGTCCGGTTACACCCCCACCGCATTGTAGTAGTTGTGGTTGTTGTTGTTGTGGTAGTTGGGGATTGTGGTTGAGGATTGTGGTAGTTGTGGTTGTTGGGGATTGTGGCTGTGGTGGTAGTTGTGGTTGGTTGTTGTGGTAGTTGTGTTTGGTTGTGCTGGTAGTTATGATTGGTTGCTTTGGTTGGGGATTGTGGTAGTTAGGGATTGTTGTGGTTGTGATTGAAATGGTTGAGGATTGTGGTAGTAGAAGTTGTTGTGGTTGTTGCTGGTGTTGGTTGTAGTTGGTGGCCGAGTGTGATAGTGGTGGTGGTGGTTGGTAGCTATTGTAGTTCTGGTTATCCTGTATGGTAGTTATGGTCCTAGTTATGTGGTAGTTATGATGGTAGTTATGTGGTACGGTAGTTATAGTGGTAGCTAATTGGTACGTAATGGTGATGGAATAGTTGTAAGCAATATTGGTTGCTGGTTGGTGTGGTAGTATGGTTCTAAATTTCTCAGATGGTGATGGTTGTGGTAGGAAAGGTTGTGATTATAACTAACTATTTGTACTGTGTATTGCTTAAATGGTGATGGGTGTGGTGGGAGAAATTGTCATCATAATTAAGTGGTCATTGGTTCGAACTATCTATGGAATGGTAGGTATCGTAATGGTGACAATATTACATAAGACTGAATGCAAATATACAGCATAAGTTTTCGTTGCAAAAAAGGCGATTTAACTGAATGAATAATGTAACTTCAAGAAATATATTATTTTGGATGAGCTCGATAAACAGCAGTGACTTTCTGTAATATAAAATAATGCTATGTCAATGAACAATAATCAAAACTTATATATCCACAGTATATGTAATGATTTAATTTGAACTTTTGCAGATTGCAGTTTGGTGGAAGTTTACTTTGAGAAGAGGAATGACAGGGATAAGTGTTTCGAGGAATGAAGAGTTGTTGCCGTATTTGAAGTTGTAATAATATATGGATTACTAAAGCTTATGATAATTATTTTAAATGTTAGTGTGTTTGCTTGTGTAAAATAGTGTGTGTATACAGGAATGTTCTCAAATGTTCTACTTATTTAAAGTAATTTAAGATATTAACCTAACATATAATGTGTTGAACAGTTCGTAAGAAAAGACAAGTTATTTACTATTGTATTCAACACAGGTGAACAAACAGTTAGGTCAAGAAATGTCCTCACGAGTGTATATAAATTTCAAAACATGGATAAAGTAACGTTAACAGGTGTATCTAAATTATGTACTGATATGTGAGGTCTGTAACAGATGTACACAGTGTTCGTTTGTGTATAATTAAATAATAATTCTAATTTACAATTTTAGTAGGCTAGATGTAGATATTCATGAGTAGTTGTGGAGAGTATCGAACAGGTATACAAGTCAATACTATCAGGTGTGTAGCAATACTATCAGGTGTGTAGATATAATTTTAGCTGATATAGTAAAATTAGTTAAGTAATTAATAGTTATGAAAGATAGCAATAAGTGTAAACTTGTGTGAATTGACTAATTGTATAATTTCAGTAGATGTATGGTGTGTATAGTATTCAAAAGATATATGTTATTAATATAAAGTTTTTATAACAACTAACTCCACAGTATATGTATAAATATATGAGTATTATGTCAATTATCAAAATATATATATATAACTTAATATCTGATGTATCTAAAGTTGATCAAAGTGTGTAATATAACCACTAATTCCACAACCCCACAAACAACAAGAAACACTAGCACTAAATCACAGCAAATATTCACAACCACTTAAAATAATATTGCACTTTATAAATATCACCACTTATTTGTACAGCTTCAGGTACTAAATATCTTAACTACCTTATCACTATTAGTCGTAAAATATATAGTTTAACTTCGAAATGCTCTTTTTTCACATTTAAATTCCGTTCAGTATAATATTTCTTGTACTTTGCTTAATATACAGTTATATAATTATTATATTGGTTCACTAATAATTATTTCTGAATTATCAGTTTTAGATATTGATTAATTTATTTGTCTGTCTCACACATTTATATTCAATTTAAATGTGTTCTTTATTTTATGCTATATTTTAAAGATTCATGACTGTTTTACACATATATATATCTTTATTATTTGTTATGTTTAGTAGCATTGCAATTTGTATCCTATTTTCAAGTAGCTATATTTATCTTTATCAGTTATTTGTTATCGTTCAGAGGTAAATTTTTCTTAGCTGTCTCATCGAGTGGTTCCTGTTTATGAGTGTTTAGTTTATTGAGACACTTGTTTAGCCAGCTGCGAGATTCGGCGGCTACATATATTTATTATATATGTTTTTATCTGTTTATGTATTTTCATAAATGTTATGTATTTCATCAATGTTATGTACGTATGTATTTTTATCAATGATGTGTTTTTATCTACTTATGCATTTTCATAAATTTTAATTTTTATTTTTATATAATTACATATATTATTTTATTTATTACTATTTGTACTTTCGTATTTCCGTAACAACTGTACACTAAATTATATTTTCTTGTAACTGTTTAGTTAATCACTATTGCACTTGGATACAAAGTATTTCCATGAGAATAAAATAACTTCCATCAAATTGCAATACTCAACGAATGCATTGCTCATTGGTTGCACTTCAATAATCTCGGAAAGTCACACAAATAATAATATTCATCAATTTCCGCACATCATCAACGGCGCAATTGTCGATAAATTAAACTTGCAAATCGAATCAATTGCCTTTATCAATAGCATCGATTAAATCAACTCGTAAACACGATTGCATTTTTTCAACAGCATCCACACTCATCATTATTTTCAACGAGCAAATTATCCTTACATTTGCAGTATTCATCAAGTACGTGTAACTATTCTCCAATCACCAATATCTGTTCGCACTTCTAAATGTAACTCCGATCTGTAACACGGCATCTTCTTCTAAAACACCAGAAAAAAGGAAAGTATAAATTAAAATGGTTTACCATTTCTCGATTCGGGCGAAGCGATTTTTATATAACTTTTCTGAGATTCAATTCTGCCAGAGACAGCTTCGAAAATATCTAAATAGCCGTATTTGCTGCGTCTGTGCCCCGTCCTATAGCCGTATTTGCTGCGTCTGTGCCCCGTCCTATAGCCGTATTTGCTGCGTCTGTGCCCCGTCCTATAGCCGTATTTGCTGCGTCTGTGCCCCGTCCTATAGCCGTATTTGCTGCGTCTGTGCCCCGTCCTATAGCCGTATTTGCTGCGTCTGTGCCCCGTCCAATACTCTGTTTTTGTTTTTCATCTGACGATAAATTGATTCCCTAATTTATCGATACTTATTGGAAACAAACATGAAACTACTATGTCTCTGCATCATAGTAAGACCAAGTTAATAAAATTAGCACCATATTTCCCTACAAAATCTTCAAAATCACCGAGATATTGTGATAGGAACTTAGCACTTAACCGCCAGTTGCAAATAATCCGAGTATAGTTTCTGTCGTAACCCAGAGGCAGATCCCACTAACCTTCAATACTGTCGTCATATCCATAACTCAGCCTTTACTCCACAGTCATTAATACTACTATAATCTGTTTCAACCTCTATAGGTTGTCTCTGTCCAAACTCAGAGGCCGATCCAACTAACCCTCATCACAATTCTTCCTCTTACCTCAACATTTAATGTTCAGGTTATCATCCCCAGTCAGTACTACCACTATCACCTGTTTCACCTCCTGTACCTTCCCTCTCTCCAAACCCTGAAGCAGCTATAAGTAACTTTCATCACCATTCTTCCTCATAATTCAACCTTTAATTATCCTCCTATCACCTACAGCCCCTTGTGGATTGAATGTCTGCGATAACCGATAACCTCATGATTTAATAACAACTTTTATAAGCAAACTGTTCATTTTAACTGTACTTTGTATGTCCAAATAACCTCTAACATAATTCTTCCTGATAACTCAATCTTTAATTACCCTCCTATCATCTCCATCCACTTAAGGATTCACACGTCTGCAATAACTCCATGATTAATTATCAGTATCATAATAGCATCATTAGTCGGTTCTCAGTCCGAGCATCAACCCTGCATATTGATAGTCAGCATATCATTATTTTCACATTTCTCTTCAATCCACACCCTCGTAAATGTGCGCTATGCATCTTAATTGTCAAACATATTAGTATTCGCTGCTCATTCCAATTAAGCCAATCATCAACGAAGGTTTTAGTACAAGTAATTCAATCATCAACACGGTAAATATAAACAGTATATATATTTTTGTCATATTCCAACTTTCCTCATACAATATTCGTATTTCATTATTATAAATCAATCCCATGGAATCATTTGCAAACGTCAATATATAATTTATCTACTTCGCAATACGAGCAATATCAATCTCCACACTTCATTCTCGACATGTATTTGTTAGCCATATCTTAAATCATGCAATTGTAGCTGTCAACTTCTTCCCAATACGAGTAAATATCAACTCCACATTTTATTCTTAGTATATCATCATTCTCCACCAGGGTTCTGAGAAAGCTATAAGATCACGATAGATAATAAAGGCCTTCTGTCATTCGTAATATCATTTGCAACTGTCAGCATGTATCTTTACTTCATCGCAATACAGACAATCGTCAATTCCGCACCTTATACTTTCAATCCTCATATAATTTGCAACTGTCAACATATCACTTTATTTCGTCGCAATACGGATGATCATCAACTCCGCAACTTATACAATCATATTAAATGTTCAACGTGTCCCAATCCAAGCAATTGCAATCTCCATCCAACCTCCTCCCTCGTCTTATCAACACTCCAAGATTATTATGATCCAGCAGCAGCAGCACCAGCAAGCACTTCATAATACTATCACCACTTTGCTCCACACACCACACACTTAAGTCAGTTTTTTTTTAGTCGGATATTTTTATTCTTGCTTCTACAAAACAGATTCGGGTGAGCAATATGTTACTCCTTTTAATATATTGTTTATAATAGATTCATTATAAGTAACTCTAATTTATATTTTGTAAATAATACGATTTATTCGAACTATTCAAGGAAAGGATTAATTTATTAATACGCTTTTATACTTATTGAAACGAAAATTATTGACAAAACTGGACGACCTCAATATCTAATGCTCACTCTCGCTCTCTCTCTCTCTCTCTCTCCACCACTTGTCAGGTACGAATTGCTCCTCAGGTACTCAGAGGATTAAACACCGACCCAATGTTTACGTTGGAGATACGGGGCGAGGAGGAGGAGGAGGAGGAGAAGGAGGAGTAGGAGTAGGAAGGAGGAGTAGGAAGGAGAAGGAGGAGGAGGAGGAGAAGGAGGAGTAGGAGTAGGAAGGAGGAGTAGGAAGGAGAAGGAGGAGGAGGAGGAGAAGGAGAAAGAGGAGGAGGAGGATTGGAGAGAGCTTGATGGAAGTCTAGCGAGGTTAGGTTACTATAACATAAATAAATACATAGATAAATAGACCACAGAATAAACACTACCCCTTTAAAACTCGCTGCAGTCAGTTATGCCTTTTGTTTCCCTCATTCACATGGAAGAAAAAAAATCACCACTTCTTCAACAACTATTCCCACTTCTCTCACCACCGATCATTATCAACAACACACCACAACTCCAAACTCACCCCCTCCTTTTAACATCATTTACAACACAAAACCAACATCCTCATCCCCTCTCCGTTTTCTATTACCATTAACAACACAAAACCCCATGCTAAACTTTCTATTTATTACCAACAGAAAACAAATGCCAAGCCTCGATCTTCATCCACTATCAACACCAAACTATTTCCAACATCATATTCATCCCCTCTACGTTTTCTATCCACATTAACACAAAACCACAATCTAAACTATTTATTTTCATCAACACAAAACAAATTCCAACCCTCTCTTCTTTTGTCTAATATCATCTCCTTGCACGTAGTATCGCAAAAAATATCTTTATATCTACCTTTTCTATTACCATTAACAAGAAAAACACAATCTAAACTATATATTTTCATCAACACAAAACAAATTACAACCCTCTCTTCTTGTATCTAATATAATTTCCGCGCACGTCGGCCCTTATCGTAAAAGAATGCTTTATATCTACGTTTTAACAACAACAACAAAAGCACAATCTAAACTATTTATTTTCATCAACACAAAACAAAGTGCAACCCTCTCTTCTTTTATCTAATAACATCTCCGCGCACGTCGGCCCTTATCGCAAAAATGTCTTTATCATTCGAGCACCGCCTTCTCCCCACCTTGCCACTGCGGCCTAATGACTCAATCCTTGCGTCCGTAATAGAGTGATTCGCGGTACATCTTAATCCGCCCGACGCCGCGTCCTTGCAGCTCTTGTCTTCGCTTTCCTACCGTCTTCTCATTTGCTTCCCCGTCGATTTTCACCTGGGCACTGGATCTGATGATGACAGGGTAATGCGAGGGGATGGTTGGGGGATATGCTTTGATAACGGCACGTCCTTATGCGTGTAACAGCTCATTCGTTTGTTGCTGTTGTTGGTTCTCGGGTTATTATGTTGAGTGTCGTGTATTTGTTTTGCGTTTTGCTTCTTCTGCACGTCTTTACATTCGTGTTGTGGTTTTAACAGTTCATTCGTTTGTTGTTTCTGTTTTTGCTACTCGGGTTTTATGTTGATTGTCGTGTACTTGTTTTGCGTTTGGCTTCTTCTGTACGTCTTTCCATTCGTCTTGTGGTTCCTGGTAGTCCCCCCCCCCCCCCCTCTTCATCTTCTTTATCCAGTTGAAATCCGGGATAATCAGCGCCCCCTTTTATCCACACACAATGGGGTCCCTTCTTTATTATCCCTCTGTCATCTTCTCCTCATCTTCCTGTCACTGTGGATCCTCTCTCTCTCTCCCTCTTCTTGCCCTTCTCTCCCTCCTCCACGAATCGGATCAGGGCTGGAGGGAGTAGGAGAGGGAGGGAGAGCGAGAGGGAGGTGAGTGCGGAGAGTTCAGAGAGCCGATAATTGAGCCGTCCAAGGCGAAGACTTCACTACCCAATCGGCCCTCTCCTCCTCCTCTCAAGCCTCTCTCGTGCCGAAGCAATAATCCTCCCTTTACCTTTTCCAACATATAAATTTTTTCCTGGGGTTATCTCACACGCATGGACGGGTATATATATATATTTACCATTTATCCTGCTTACGTTTTTCTGCTCTTAATCACTTCCAGAATCCCTCCTTTTCCATGGCCCACACTGAAACAACACTACTCACTCTTTCTTTTCTTCGAGGGACGCTATAGGCTTTTTCTCCTCGGGGATATGGAGTCAAGTACCGATTTCACTCCACCGTCTCCCTTACATCCACTCCTTCCACCCTCTTGTCCTTGCCTGGTGGAGTTTGAGTGGGTGAAGTGGGGTGGATTGTGAGGGAAGCGAAGGTGGAGTGTAGTGTGGTCTTCTCCTGTCTAACCATACTGGGGTACTGGAGGTGGCTAGGAAGGAACACACAAAGAGGGGTTCAAGGGAGGGGGTAGGTGGTAGGTAGGGGGGTAGGTGGGGTAGAGAGAGAGAGAGAGGCTGGGACCACACACACGCAGCACCGCCACACACACACACACCACACACACACACATACACACACACACGCACTCACTCAACCCCTCGCGCCATTTCCCTCTCCTTCGCGTTCTGATTCATCTCATTCCGTCTCGCACCTCCACGATCGTCTCCAATTCCTTCAATCCTGCACATCCCACAGGTTCCCAGGATACCCTGGGACTTGCCACGGGGGTCTAGGGATGCGTGGGAGGCTCATGTGAATCCCCCAGCCTTACTCAAGACTCCCTAAATCCCCCAAACCCGACGAATTCTAATGGTTCTGGTGAGGTGTAGCTCAGTGCACCTGACCACGCGCGGCTAGGCTAGGGTCTTCTCACACGGGGACGTCTATGGGGGGAATACGACCACCTGGTTTGATTCAATTTTGCTACATACCCACCATGTCGCCTATTGTAGTTCCGTCTGCCTTTTTGTGCTACCTTAACTTGTCTTTAGGTATATTATAAATACACCATGTCTGATAAACAAGATCATTTATAAGGTCAGAAAGGTATAATCAACAGGTGATAAAGGTAAAAGGTAAATTATACTCAACATTACTTTCTTATCCTACCCTAATCTATTCCTCAACCCTTGCACATCATGCCACCCAAGAACGAACCTTCGATACCCTGGCAATCTAATCTTAAGTGAAGAACAAATTATTATCTGAATATAGACAAATCAAAAAAGCTACTAATCTTCTGCTTGTCATACACCCTGGTTGACAATCCTAGGTACTCAACATGGTATTTATAAAATAGGGAGTTAAATGAGGGCTACCTATAGAGGGCCCAGTTCTCACATCCCACCACCTTCGCTAGGGAGGTTATACACCGCTAAATGTAGCAGGTGTAGGGTGAGGTGTGTAGAGGGTGTTGTGGGTGTGGGGCAGGTGTGTTAGGGGTGCTACAGGTGTGTGATGGGTGCTACACATGTGCATGGGGTGTGTGGGGATGTTGCAGGTGTGTCGGGGGTATTGTGGGTGTGGGGCAGGTGTGTTAGGGGTGCTACAGGTGTGTGATGGGTGCTGCACATGTGTTTGGGGTGTGTGGGGGTGTTGCAGGTGTGTCGGGGGTATTGTGGGTGTGGGGCAGGTGTGTTAGGGGTCCTACACATGTGTTTGGGGGTGTCGCAGGTGTGTCGAGGGTGTTGTAGGTGTGGGGCAGGTGTGTTAGGGGTGCTACAGGTGTCTGATGGGTGCTACACATGTGTTTGGGGGGTGTGGGGGTAGTTGCAGGTGTGTCGGGGGTATTGTGGGTGTGGGACAGGTGTGTTAGGGGTGCTACAGGTGTGTTATGGGTGCTACACATGTGTTTGGGATGTGTGGGGGTGTTGTAGGTGTGTCGGGGGTATTGTGGGTGTGGGGCAGGTGTGTGATGGGTGCTACACATGTGTTTGGGGGGTGTGGGGGTAGTTGCAGGTGTGTCGGGGGTATTGTGGGTGTGGGACAGGTGTGTTAGGGGTGCTACAGGTGTGTGATGGGTGCTACACTTGTGTTTGGGGTGTGTGGGGGTGTTGCAGGTGTGTTGGGGGTATTGTGGGTGTGATGGGTGCTACAGGTGTGTGATGGGTGCTACACATGTGTTTGGGGTGCTACACATGTGTTTGGGGTGTGTGGGGGTGTTGCAGGTGTGTCGGGGGTATTGTGGGTGTGGGGCAGGTGTGTTAGGGGTGCTACAGGTGTGTGATGGGTGCTACACATGTGTGGGGGGTGTTGCAGGTGTGTCGGGGGTATTGTGGGTGTGATGGGTGCTACAGGTGTGTGATGGGTGCTACACAAGTGTTTGGGGTGTGTAGGGGTGTTGTGGGTGTGTCATGGGTGCTACACATGTGTTTGGGGTGTGTGGGGGTGTTACAGGTGGGTCATGGGTGCTAAACATGTGTTTGGGGTGTGTGGGGGTGTTGCAGGTGTGTCCGGGGTATTGTGGGTGTGGGGCAGGTGTGTTAGGGGGGCTATAGGTGTGTGTGGGGTGTTGCAAGTGTGTTTGGGGTGTTGCAAGTGTGTCAGGGGTGCTATAGGTGTGTCAAGGGTGCTACAAATGTGTTTTAAGATATAGGGAGAGGTGTGTGGGTGTGGAGAAGGTGTGTGAAAGGATTAACAGGCGTGATGTTTTTTTCTATGTGAGTGAGGGAGACAAAGGCAGAACTGTCTGTAGCGAGTGCCTCCCCCATAGTTGAAAGAGTGACAGAGCCAAAATCAAGGGACGTTCGAGCCAAAATGCCTGGACACACGGAGTTTGAAGCAATTTAAGTCATAGGAGGAGGGAAAGACTGATTCTGGGAGAGAGTTCCAGAGCTCAGTTGTTGAATATAAGAAAGACTGGGGTGCTACAGGTATGTCAGGTGTATGACGGGTGCCATAAATGTGTTAGAGGTATAGGGGGAGATTAACGACAGGCCAATGAGTGGTCTGACAGGTATGTGAGAAATTTGGCAGGTGTGTGAGTAGTTGGTAAGTATGTGAGTAGTTTGACAGGTGTGTGAGTAGTTTTGGAAGGCGTATGACAAGTGTGAGAGTAATTTGGCAGGTGTATGACAAGTGTGTGAGGGATATGGAACGTGTGGGAACAAGATGATATGTCACACGTGTGTGAAGTTTGACAGATGAGTGTGACGGCAGTACAGGTGTTTAGAGGGAGTGTGATAGATTATATAGATGTGCTAAATGAGTAAGTGTGTGTGTGTGTGTGAGAGTGAGTGAGTGAGTGAGTGAGTGTGTGTGTGTGTGTGTGTGTGTGTGTGTGTGTGTGGAGGGGGTGTTATATATTGTATGTCTATAAAAGTGTGACGTAAATAAGGATATTAGGCCATGATGGTAAATATAGGTGTTACAGGTGGATGATTGGAATGACAGAGGTTTAGGTAGTGTGTTAATGAGCTGCGGGGTTCATAATATGTGTGAAAGGTAATACGGGTTTGAGGGAAGCATTACAGGTGTGCTAGAAGTGTGTGCTTGGAGTGACAGGTGTGTTAGGAGAGTGCTACTGAGCTGTGGGTTGTTTACAGGGTGCTGTAAGAGTGTGAAAAATAAAACACCTCAGAAAATGAAAAAAAAAAAAAGCATATAAAATCGTCCAATGATATCCAGGATAAAACGAAGAAAGGCATAAACGTACCAATTTAACATATTAACATAAAACAGATTACAAATAATAGTCCAGGTACACAAAGATAAGCAGCTATTGAATAAGCAGGTTACAAGACCTCCAACAAGTAGTAGCCCACACACACACACACACACACACACACACACACACACACACACACACACACACACACACACACACACACACAAGTAACCAGCTATTGAATAAGCTGGCCAATCAGGGACAAGCTTACAAGTATACATGATAATAACATACGGTCCATAATAAATACTCAAATATAATATTATCAGCTAAAACATATCTTTATAAGTTATAAAAAGCTATATGAGCCTATGCATAAAAGTAATGATTTATACAATCAAATGCAGTTTATACAGTATATACTGTATATATATATTTGTTTTTATATAAATATACTGTATATATATTTATATGTGAGTAATAAAACTCATTATATGTACTTTAAAGAAACCATAAGCCCATGTATAAAAAGATAAATAAACAATAAAATACAGAATAAATAAATGAATAAACAAAAATAAGTAATCCCGCTCATTATATGTACTTTTAGGAAACCATAAGCCAGCGCATAAATGATATATCAATAAACAATAAAATACAGAATAAACAAATGAATAGACATATTAAAACTCCTATATACTAATATTGTGCAGCCAGTCAACAAGCTTGTTACAAAGCCTTCAACAAGTAGTTACACAAACGAACAATCATGGAACAGCATTCTTGACATGCTGAAGGGCCATTCAACAAGCCACACACAGACTAGACTACTGTTTAGTGTTATCATTATCATTATTATTATCATTATTATTATTATTATTATTATTATTATTATTATTTGTATTATATATACCGGTATATATATATATATATATATATATATATATTATGTTATTTGTTTTGTTATTATTATTATCATTATTCTTATTATTAATATTATTACAACTATTAATTATGTTACGATATGGTTTTTACCAAAACGTAGCTCAGCGGAGAGTATGTGGTCGTCTTTGAGTGTGTCTGTCTGTCAGATTGACATTTTATTTGTGAACAGATTTGGACGAAATTTGGCCAGTACCTTCACTTAATATCCTAATTAAAACGTTTACCTTTTTATGATGATGCTTTAACCCTCTATATATAACACAATATTTATACAATTACGCAAATAGTTAAATACAAAAACATAAATTGAATTACTATTTGTATATATATATTTCTATGTGTATGAAGGAGACAAAAGAAAAAACAAACAATAAACAATGGCAAAAAAATAAAAATAAATAAATAAATAAATAAATACATAAAAATACAACTATCAACCCATTCAGTACCAGGGTCGTCCTTTTCATCATATTCTGGCAACTATTAGACGATTGTATTCAACTTAGGAAGGACCTCTACCAATAACAAGGCTTTAAACTATCTCAACCAACCCTTTTTAACTACCAGAGATCCTTCCTAAGTTACACAATATCGTCTAAATATAGCTAGAATATAATATAACCCACGTCGCTGGTACTCAAAGGGTTAAGAAATAAACCACTCCACAAACCTTTACCACCAACAGAAACCCCCGAAACACATACCTGAAAAGATAGAAACATGTCTATTAAAAGTTATTCATAATTTCCATATATATAATTGTTTTCCATTATTAATACAATATACTAATGGGCTTGGATTTTTGTTTATTTATTGTTTTATAAACTGTATCTACATATTATGGCTAGCTGTGTAATGCAGAATTGTCGCCTTAAGGGAAGGTTTTTAGTTTGTTCCCTAGACCTCCATCAAGCTTAAAATTACACCCCCTTGAGTCCCTTTCAAGATAAATTTGTACATTTTTCGGTAGAAAAATGTCCCGGCCGAAGGCCGGTTCCTCTTAAATTACAGGCTCGCTATCGCTCGCCAGGATAAAGTTGATACCTGAATGGCACGAAAGGTCTTAATATGGGGTGAAAGTTCTTAAAATCGCTAAACTAATGGGACAAACGTTTTATAATAGCAAAAGCAATGGGGCTAAACATGAGGGAGAAAGGGGTCAAGAAAAAAATCCCTCGAGTGGAGATCTCCCCTTAACAAAAGAAAAGAAAAACAAATATCACACAGGAAAAAACCCGTTTATTTCGGTGATTACCAAATAATATTAATAATGATTAGGGTTCCCCATAAGAGGCAAGGGTAGCGGTACAGTAAAGGAGGCAGCTGGGGTAGATACAATATTCAACAGTCTGCCCGGGATACGTGGACTGCATAACATTAACGGGGAGGTTAATAGTTGGTTACCTAGACCTCCATCAAGCTAATAATTACACCCCCTTGAATCCCTTTCAAGATATATTTGTAAATATTTCGGTAGAAAAATATCCCGGCCGAAGGCCGATACCACACGGATGGTATCGCTCGCCAGGAAAAAATCGACACCTAAATGGCACGAAAGGTCTTAATATTGACGGAAATGGGGCGAAAGTGATTAAAATCGCCAAACTAACGGGGCGAACTTTTTAAAATCTCAAAAGCAATAGGGCTAAACATGAGGGAGAAATGGGTCAAGGAAAACAAATCCTCCAGGTGCAAATAATCTCCTCCCCTTACCGCGACCTATTCACACCAGCGGAGGAGGATTTCGGCGAGTTTTGAGCGTCATCTTGAGTTCCGGTAGCATTTTGGGGCTCATTTCCGTTCGTATCGGCACATTTACTGGCTCTAGATTATCATACGAAGCTGAAATCCGATATAAACGCCTTCAGAAGCGTATAAATCAAAGATGCCGATAAATGGTGCCGGAAAATCGCCCGTGTGACTCGGATTTAACCCTTTCTGTACCGGTGCCGCCCTTTAAACTTTATGCTGTTACTGTTAGACGATTATATTAAGCTTAAAAAGACGACCTCCAGCAATTACCAGGCTTCGAACCATCTCACGTAACCCTTTTTACGACCAAAGATCTTTCTTAAACTGCATAGAATCGTCTAAATACAGCTAGAAAAAAACTAAAAAGAAAATAGCCAGTGTGACTCGGATTTAAAGAGAACGGAGCCATTCTCACCCTCTGAAAGGTAATTAACACGATACTATAAGTGCCTGTGACCGGAATTATTTAAGGGGGGATTGGCGTATATTTGGTCGATTAAGTCATTTATTCATGTATTTCTTAGTTTCCTCGCTAGACCTCCATCAAGCTCAGAAAACACCCCCTAGACTCCCTTCAAGATAAATTTGTACATTTTTTGGTAGACAAATTCGGCCAGTTCCTCTCAAAATTTCAGGCTCGCTATCGCTCGCCAGCAAAAAATCAACAACTAAATGGCACGAAAGGTCTTAAAATTGACAATGAAATGGGGCGAAAGGTGTTTAAATCGTGAGCCGAAAATCTTACAATCTGAAAACTAATGGGGCTAAACATGAGGGAGAAGGGAGGCCAGAAAAACGACCCCACACGATAATAGAAGTGCCTGTGACGGGAATAATTTAAGTACAGGTGGCTAAGTGGGGATTGGGCCTGAGCATATAGATAGATAGGCTAATGTTACAACGACCCCACCTTGGCCGAGTTGTTCCTGGCAATACGTAATAGTGAGACAGCAATACGGAGGAATATTATATGAAGATCTGTTTTGATAGCTTAATGGTTAGTGCACTGAATTTCGGCGTGAGTGTCCTAGGTTCGAATCTTGGAGTGCCACATGTATTCAATTGTTTCATTGATTTCATTAATTAGGTTTATTTGTAAGTTAATTGGTGGGTTGGTGATACGATGAATCCACCAGTAACAATTCAGTCAGCCAGTAGCCAGCCGTAATTACTCCCACATGGGGTAGGGAGGATATGTTTGACGGGTACAGGATAAGGGGGGGGGGGGGTTAAAGTAAGTTAGTTGATTTGATTTGATTCTTTATTGGGAAAGCATAAGTATATGGGAATACATATACGTAGTCTGCAAAGGGAAAACAAACACTCTTGTACGCTACTCATAGTTTACATATAAAATATAAACACAAACATGAAAACAACATTTAGTAAGGTAGTGGGGTGAGGAAGGGGTGTGTGTGTTGAAGTGAGAGATGAGGATGAAGGGGTTAGGAGAGGTATGAGGAAGGGGTGTGTGTTGAAGTGAGAGATGAGGATGAAGGGGTTAGGAGAGGTATGAGGAAGGGGTTAGGAGAGGTATGAGGAAGGGGTTAGGAGAGGTATGAGGAAGGGGTGTGTGTGTTGAAGTGAGAGATGAGGATGAAGGGGTTAGGAGAGGTATGAGGAAGGGGTGTGTGTGTTGAAGTGAGAGATGAGGATGAAGGGGTTAGGAGAGGTATGAGGAAGGGGTGTGTGTGTTGAAGTGAGAGATGAGGATGAAGGGGTTAGGAGAGGTATGAGGTATGTGTTGAAGTGAGAGATGTGTGAAGGGGTTAGGAGAGGTATGAGGAAGGGGTGTGTGTTGAAGTGAGAGATGAGGATGAAGGGGTTAGGAGAGGTATGAGGAAGGGGTGTGTGTTGAAGTGAGAGATGAGGATGAAGGGGTTTGGCGAGGTATGAGGAAGGGGTGTGTGTTGAAGTGAGAGATGAGGATGAAGGGGTTAGGAGAGGTATGAGGAAGGACTGTGTGTTGAAGTGAGAGATGAGGATGAAGGGGTTACGAGAGGTATGAGCCCCGTATGCTGGTGAAAGTTTGGGTATGGAATATGATCAAATTTATGATTAAGAGAGGGTATACAGGACAGGACATACTACGAAACAGTCTGGTTGGGGTGAAGAGAAGGGGTATGTTGCAGAAGGGGTATGTTTCAGAGATATAGGGAGTGAGGGAATTAGGAGGGTATGTTTGGGAGAGAGTAGGGATGAAGATGGTAGGAGCAAGATAGTGGGGATGTTGCAGAGAGATAGGGATATAGGGAGTTAGGAGGGTATGTTTGGGAGAGAGTAGGGATGAAGATGGTAGGAGCAAGATAGTGGGGATGTTGCAACGAGATAGGGATATAGGGAGTTAGGAGGGTATATTTGAGAGGGGGTAGGGATGGAGATGGTAGGAGCAAGATAGTGGGGATGTTGCAACGAGATAGGGATGGAGAGAGTTAAGAGAGTATGTTTGGGAGGGGGTAGGGATGGAAATGGTAGGAGCAAGATAGTGGGGATGTTGCAACGAGATAGGGATGGAGGGAGTTAAGAGGGTATGTTTGGGAGGGGGTAGGGATGGAGATGGTAGGAGCAAGATAGTGGGAATGTTGCAGAAGAAAGATAGGGATGGAGGGAGTTAAGAGGGTATGTTTGGGAGGGGGTAGGGATGGAGATGGTAGGAGCAAGATAAGTGGGGTGAGGAGGGGGTTATAATGGGAGTGAGAGATAGGGATGGAAGGAGTTGGGAGAGATACATAGGAAAGGTAAAGTAACTTAGACGGGGGATTATGTTGACAGGAGTAGGAGTAAGATTATGTTGACAGGAGTAGGAGTAAGATTATGTTGATAGGAGTAGGACTAAGATTATGTTGACAGGAGTAGGAGTAAGATTATGTTGACAGGAGTAGGAGTAAGATCGGGGTATGTTGTGGGAATATGAAATGGGTAGGTCAAGGTTGGGGCTAGAGATTTACATAGATTTACATATTTACACTGTCTACACAGACCTTACGATCCTAGCGAGGAGGTCAAGGCATTATTCTAGTAGAGCTATCAGAACCACAACATAGGAAAGTGGAATAAGATTATAGCACAGGAGAGAGAGAGAGAGAGAGAGAGCGAGAGAGAGAGAGAGAGAAAGAGAGAGAGAGAGAAAGAGAGAGAGAGAGAGAGAGAGAGAGAGAGAGAGAGAGAGAGAGAAAAGGGGGGAGGGGGGAGAGAGAGAGAACCGGTCTGGGTAGCACTAATTACCCCCCCACACCAACATAGTTCTCTCAGAGTCCCTCCTTTCTCTCCACACGCTGACAGCAGGCTACCCACTTTAGGAGACTGGGAGGGGGTGGAGGGCTAATGGAAGGAGTGGAAGGAGGGAGGGAGATAAAATGAGTGGAGGGGTAGGTGGGGAGGGAGGGAAGTAGGATGTGTGGAGGAGAAGGAAGGTGGTGGAGGTAGGTAGAATGAGTGGATGAGAGGAGGGAGGGACAGAGGGGTGGAAGAGAGAAGGTAGAGGAGGGAGTAGAGGAGTGGAAAGGGGAAGGAGTGGGAGTGGAAAAATGGAGGGGTGTATAGGAAGGGGTCGATGGAGGCTGAGGGAAGGTAGGGGAGGGACAAAGACTAGAAGGGAGGGGGTGGGGGTGGTGGAAGGGGAAGGGGGGATATAGAATGGGGTATGCAGGAAGTGGTCGATGGAGAAGAGTGGATGAGAAAAGGTAAGGGGAGGAAAGAGGGCTAGATGGGGTGGTGGGAGTTGAAGGGTAAAGGAGTGGAGGGGTGGAAGAGGATGGAGGGAGGGGTGGAAGGGACTAGGGAGAGGGGTAGCAGTGGAAGGGTAAATAGTGGAGCTAGAAGGATGGGAGGGGTGGAGGAAGGGGAAGGAGGGAGGTAGGATGAGTAGGGGGTGAAGGTAGGGGTCGATGGAGGACGAAAAGGGGAGGTAAGGGAAGGGAGAGGAAAAATTAGGGAGGGGGAGGGAGGTTAGGATGAGTGGGGGATGAAGTGGTTACATGGAGGATGAGTGGCGAACAATAGGAAAGAACACTAGAAGGGGAGGGTGTGGAGTGAGGCATGGGATGGTATATAGAGTGGATGGTAGGGATGGAGGGAGGATTGGGTTGGGGAGGGAAGGTTAGACTGGTGGGAGGTAGAGATGGGATGGTGTGGAAGGTAGAGGGATAGGAAGAAGACAAAAATGGAGAAAAGAGTAGGATTAGTGGAGAGACAAGGAAGGGAATGAGGGATTGGAGGGAGGAGGTATGGATGGGAGAGAGATGAGGGATTGGAGGGAGGAGGTATGGATGGGAGAGAGATGAAGATATTATGTAGCGAAATTATTAGGAGAAAGGGAGGTTTCCTGTAACCCCGGTGAGAATCCTGATTAAAACTATGAATTTAGTACACCCTGGATTCGACACCTACTGGTTACTAGTGTATTTTGGTCCTCATTTCTCTGGAGTCTCAAGTTTAATTATGTTTACGTTTTAAGTTATTGTGCGTGTCTGTGTGTGTGAGAGAGAGAGAGAGAGAGAGAGAGAGAGAGAGAGAGAGAGAGAGAGAGAGAGAGAGAGAGAGAGGTGACGAAGGGGGAAGTACTAAGTGAGAAAGGAAATGACTGGAATAAAGGAAGACGGGGAGGATCTGTGGATATTTGAGATTGACTAAGAGAGATGGAATGAAAATGATCGGGGGGGGGGGGGGAGAGAGAGAGTGTGAGTGAGAGTGAAATAGGGGGGGGGGGTTGCAGGGGGTTTAGGCAATAAGGTTAGTAAAGAAGACAATCCCCAAACCTTAATACAAGAAAATAATGGAAATGATCGAGAGTACGGTATAGATATCAACATTGAATAGGCCTACTACAAAACAAAATTATAAAATGGATGAAATGAACAACTATTCAATGCAAATGAGATAATTTAAAAATCGATATGAGATAGTAAAAATTGAAAACAAACAAAACATTAAACAAAGTAAATAAATATAAAAGTATAAACAAACTATATACCGAATAACATACAGTATAACCAGAGTATATATGGCTACAGACGTATATAGAATGGAATGCGTTAATGACAGGAAGAAGCCACGAAGCGGATTGTCTTCAAGGGACAAGGGACATAATATATTGCGTACCTTCCGGGGCACCATAAGGCTTCAGTCCAACACCATCTTAGACTTCGAAGTGAGGTAATGAATACGACAAAGAGGAATTACATACATATTAATTGGGAAGTAAGGAGATACAAAAAAATACTATAGAAAAAACGGAATGAAGAAAATAAAGAAAACAAGAAAGGGGTATGAGACTAAGGAGCGGATGTGCTTCAGAGGCAAGGGACAATTTGGGACCTTGCAGACGTCGCAGTACCCCAAGGCGAAACTCCTACACCAATTACAGAGGCGATGAAGCATACGAAGAAAGTCTGAATAAAAAGTAAACGGGAAGTAAGGAGATAAGAAAAGAGTTAAAAGAATACCATATCCAAAACAGAATAAGGAGAATATGAAACAAAAGAGAGGTATGTGCTTCACAGGCAGAGGACATAATACGAGACCTTACAACGATCGATGTACCACAAGGCGAAACTCCAACACCATTTATAAAGGCAATGAAGAATAGAAAGAAAGTCTGAATAAAAAGTAAACGGGAAGTAAGGAGATAAGAAAAGAGTTAAAAGAATGCCATATCAAAAAACAGAATGAAGAACATATTAGTGGTATGAAACTAAGAAACGGATGGGCTTCACAGGCAGAGGACATAATTTGGGACCTTGCAGACATCGCGGTTCGCCAACACCATTTTAAACTCTGCTGGTCATTATTCTTTCGGGATTGAGTGTCTGAGGTCGCAACTCAGGACGATGGAAAATTGGGAGAGGAATTAATAAAGGAGGGAGGTGGGAGCAAATGGATAAAGTATATGGAGAAAGAGTGAGAAAGGGATGGAGATAATTACGTTTAGCTCTGATATCAAGTTATAGTTGCCCACATAAGTTATAGTTGCCCACATAAGTTATAGTTGCCCACACAAGTTATAGTTGCCCACATAAGTTATAGTTGCCCACATAAGTTATAGTTGCCCACACAAGTTATAGTTGCCCACATAAGTTATAGTTGCCCACATAAGTTATAGTTGCCCACATAAGTTATAGTTGCCCACATAAGTTATAGTTGCCCACATAAGTTATAGTTGCCCACATAAGTTATAGTTGCCCACATAAGTTATAGTTGCCCACATAAGTTATAGTTGCCCACATAAGTTATAGTTGCCCACATAAGTTATAGTTGCCCACATAAGTTATAGTTGCCCACATAAGTTATAGTTGCCCACACAAGTTATAGTTGCCCACACAAGTTATAGTTGCCCACACAAGTTATAGTTGCCCACACAAGTTATAGTTGCCCACATAAGTTATAGTTGCCCACATAAGTTATAGTTGCCCACATAAGTTATAGTTGCCCACATAAGTTATAGTTGCCCACATAAGTTATAGTTGCCCACATAAGTTATAGTTGCCCACATAAGTTATAGTTGCCCACACAAGTTATAGTTGCCCACATAAGTTATAGTTGCCCACATAAGTTATAGTTGCCCACATAAGTTATAGTTGCCCACATAAGTTATAGTTGCCCACATAAGTTATAGTTGCCCACATAAGTTATAGTTGCCCACACAAGTTATATTCCTCGTCGTGAGCTTATGTACGGTATGAAAGTAAATTAGTATGAACAAATTGCGAGTGTGGTTTCATTTAATCATCATCTGACTAATCAGATTAGTTACTGCTTAAGAAAATGCACTCGTAATTCAATCATGCGCATTAGCTTTCCATGTAGAAGATCACGGAGAGGAACCGAACTTATGTGGGCAAGTGTACGTATATAATATTTCCAAATTGTCCCTATCCCATCCTCCAATCAAACTCCCACCTCAAACAAAAAGTAAATGCACGTAATGCTTCCCAAGAACAGCCCTTTGCTGGTTCCCCAATGAATTGATGGATGGTGATCAGAACATGGGAGGGTATAGTGAAGGGGGAAAAAAAAAAAAAAAAAAAAACCCCGAACATACCAGGCAAGAGAAAGGAAGATGAATATGAATAGGGATAGAAGAAAATATAAATATGAAAAGGAATATAAGAAGATAAATAAGAAAATAGGGATAGAAGAAAATATAAATATGACAAGGAATATAAGAAGATAAATAAGAAAATAGGGATAGAAGAAAATATAAATATGAAAAGGAATATAAGAAGATAAATAAGAAAATAGGGATAGAAGAGAAGAGATAAATATGAAGAGGAATATAAAAAGATAAATATGAATAGGGATAGGAGAAAAGATAAATATGAATAGGGATAGGAGAAAAGATAAATATGAATAGGGATAGAAGAAAAGATAAATATGAATAGGGATAGGAGAAAAGATAAATATGAATAGGGATAGAAGCGAAAAGATAAAGAGATGAGAAGATAAAATAAATATGAAGAGGAAGAGGGAATGCAAAGCCAAGGATATAATGGCATAAACAGAGGCATAGCGAATATAGGAGAGAGAGAGAGTATGAGTGTGAGAGTGAGTAAAGAGGAATAAGGAAACAATTAGGAGGTAAATAAGTAAGAGAGAGAGAATGAGAGTGTGTGTGTGAGAGAGGGTGTGTGTGAGTGAGTGAGTATGTGTGAGTATAGAGGAAGAAGAAAAGGAGAGAGAGAGAGAGAGAGAGAGAGAGAGAGAGAGAGAGAGAGAGAGATAATAAAGCAATAGTGTTTTTGTCACCGTACCTGTGCTGTTAAATTGGTCACACGAAGGCGGTGCATTTGATAGGTTGGTGGTGGTGGTAATGGTGGTGATGGGGTGGTGGTGGTAATATTGATGATAGTGGTGGTGGTGGTGGTGATAATGGGGACTGAGGTAGTGGTGATGATGGTGGAGGAAAATTATGATGACAATAGTGGTGGTGGTGATAATGGTGGTGGTGAAGATAATAGTGGTGGTGGTGGTGATGATGGTGCAGGAAGGTTGTGATAATAGTGGTGATGATAGTAGATGGTTATAATAGTAGTAGCATGTGTGATGATAGTAGTAGTAGTAGTGGCAGTACAGGTAGGCAGCAGGCTGGAAGGACAGGCGGTGGTAGTAGTAGTAATCAATAGTTACAATGGTAGTAGTAGCAGGTGTGATGATAGTAGTAGCAGTGATGATAGTAGTAGTAGTGGTAGTACAGGTAGGCTGGAAGGACAGGTGAAGGTAGCTCGGCTGATTAATAACATTTTCTCTGATACAGTCTAGTCATCATTTCTGGGAGGCCGATAGATAGAAGCCCTGATAGATGATATATAACGCAGACGGTAGGAGGTACTGATATAATGATGATAGATACATAGATATATACTGTAGATAGAAGCCCTGATAGATGATACATAACACAGACGGTAGGAGGGACTCATATTGTGATGATAGATAGATAGATAGATAGATAGGTAGATAGATAGATGGATAGATAGATACATACATAACACAGACGGTAGGAGGTACTGATAATATGCTGATAGATAGATAGATACATACATAAATACAATACATAGATAGATAGATAGATACATAAAGTGATTAATTAGTGCGTTTAGATCCATATTAGATACAGGTACATAAGAAAATGGGAGTCTGCAGTACCCTTTGATGTTTAAATTACAAACACGTACAAAAAACACAGACACGTTTTATGATTAAGGCAGATAAATAGATCTACTTGGGGATACAAAACAAAATATATGCTTACACAGGTATAGTAAATTACGCAAATACGAGCAAATACGCATGTTCAAAGGTATATAAGTATAAAAGAGAGAGAGAGAGAGAGAGAGAGAGAGAGAGAGAGAGAGAGAGAGAGAGAGAGAGAGAGAGAGAGAGAGAGAGAGAGAGAGAGACTGATACACTCATCTTCACAGCCATCAACACAGTCATCATCGGTGTTCGTATTCTCAACTCTGGCCTCGACTTGGGTTTAATGACAAGTACTCTCTCTATCTCTCTCTCTCCAAGGATCAAATTTGTTAATCACCCAAACATAACCAAACATGAAAAACTAACCTACCCAAATTTATACTAATCTTCTCTTAATTTATAATATGCGCAACAAAGACTAGCCTACCCCAATCTATCCTAATCATAAATCAACCTTAATCTATCTCAAGTTAACCTATCCTAACCATCACTAAAAATGTATCTATGATAACCAAACCTAACCTAACCTAACCTAACCTAACCTAACCTAACCTAACCTAACCTATTTCCATCATAATGCAACTTAGCCTACCCTAACGTATTCTAACTATAATTAACCCTTTCTGTACCGGCGACGTCTTTTTAATCTCATTCTTGCTATTTCAGACTATTTTGTGCAGTTTAAGAAGGATCTGTCGTAGTAAAAAGGGTTAAGGGAGATAGTTCGAAACCCTTTTTAATATGAATAATATCGCTTAATAGTAGCCAGAATAAAGTCGCTGGTACAGAAGGGGTTAAGGCCGAAAAACACACTTTCGAACTATGTGACTCCAGTTATCAAAAGTACATCCATAATCCAGTAGCTATATACTCGAGGTGTGGAGATCCCTATAGCCTTCACGCACGGGACAGATTGTGGTGGTGATGGTGGTGATTGTGGTTGACGCTGATGGATGACACGATTGCGGTAGTTGTGGTTGCCGGAGGGGGAGTGGTGGTGGTAGTAATGGTGGTGGGTGGTAATTGTGGTAGTTGGTGTGGTGATGGTACAGTGGTAGTGGTAGTGATAGTGATAGTGATAGTAATGGTGGTAGTTGGTGTGGTGATGGTACAGTGGTAGTGGTAGTGATAGTAATGGTGGTAGTTGGTGTGATTATACAGTAGGTACAATGGTAGTGGTAGTGGTAGTGGTGGTGGCAGTAATGGTGGTGGATGGTAATTATGGTAGTTGAGGGGTGATGGGTACAGTGGTGTGGTAGTGGTAGTAATGGTGGTGGATGGTAATTGATGGTAGGAATAATGATGATAGTAGGGGTGAATGTTGTGGTAGTGGTAGTTGATGTAATGGGGATAATAATGATGATGATGATGATGATAGTAGGGATGAATGCTGTGGAAGTGGTAGTAATGATAGATGGTAGTTGATGTAATGGCGATAATAATGATGATGATGATGATGATGATAGTAGGGATGAATGCTGTGGTAGTTGTTGTGGTAGTGGTCGTAATGGTGGATGGTAATTGATGGTAGGGATAATGGCTGGTAGTTGTTATGGTGATTGTGGTCGATGAGTTTATTAGGATAAGCTACAACACTATCAGGTCATATACTCAACAACCTAACTATTATGTTGAACAAATATATGTGAAAAATAAGCTTAGTGGGGTCTGAACAAAATCACCTTTGGATAGCACTCCAATGATAACATCCCAATAAAATAATTATAATTATTATTGAAAGCAATAACATATACACTAAATATATATATATATATATATATATATATATATATACTGTATATATATTAAATACAAACTATAACAATAACAAATATAATAATAATGATACTTTGACAAATGCATAAATATATAAATAAAGTTATGGAACTTTCGATGATACTCCGCCTGGATCTACACCTTCCAGACTTTCCAGGGAGATTCAAATGCTGGAATAAATAGTGATCTTGGTTCCAGTCTCCCCTAACTCACCCCCCCCCCCCCCCCCCCCCAACCCCCCCCCCCCCCCCCCCCCCCTCCTCTATTTGGTTTTCTACATCTCCCTCCATCTCTCTCTCTCTCTGCATCATGTATTCGTGCCCCTTTCATCCTTCTATACTGTATATGCATACATATTAGGATAATAAACGTATACATGCTTGTTTTGTAGGGACACCACCAACATCTGTATTGGGTAGCACAAAGTACAGTTACCTACACAAGTCCCGTTCCTCTCTCTGATTATATTAATGAAAATCAAAGTAGTAATATTGAATTAGGGGAGTTCCTTGCTATGCAGTAGTTCATTAATTCACCTTCGTATGCAACTGTTTAATAAGATACTACACTCTAATTTCAATCATACTATTTTTACTTCCATAAATAATATACCAGAGAGGAACGGAGCTAGTGCAGGGAACTGTACATGCATGGCTGGATCATGACTATGCACACTATATATGCAGAACATGTGTACAGTATACGTGTACTCCAGAATGTAGGAAGGAAATCTATGTATGAATTATGATATGCTGAAGATATTTCCCGTTTCCTCTCCCCCCACCCACCCACCACATTACCTATCCCCCCCAAAACCCCCTTCCACAACCCCCTCTTTTCATCCATCCCTACCCCACTCTCTCCCTGCCCCTTCCCTCTCCCCTCACTAAACCTATCCCCCACCCCCACTACATTATATATCCCCCCCAGAAACACCATCTCTGCATCTATCCCACCCCACCTCTTCCTTCCCCCTTCATTCTCCCCTCACTAAACCTACCCCCCCCCCCCCCCCTCCACAACCCCCTCTCTTCATATATTGCCCGCCCCCCCCCAATTTGTGCGTGCGTGTGACCTGGAGGGGCGGGCCGGGGTCAAGACCTGACCCCACACTGACCCCCACCTATTAAATATGGCCCGCCCCTCCTCCTCCCCCACCTCTATACTTAACACACAGGCCGAGATTCACTCATTCCTGTACCCTAGAAATCCAATAGTAATAGAGATCCGCAATGTTTATCTTTGGACTCCATCTTGGTGCCGTAAATATAAATCAATAGGGTGATATAATATTGTTGATCGTGTTTAGATCCAAGTAAGAAACTATATACCCTGCATCAGTATTACCCAATGTTTTTAACGGGTATGGATACATCTGAGTGCAAAGAGAGACATATGGATGAGATAGGTTGGGTATGAAAGGGATATGCCTGGTGTGGGTCAATCGGCTTTCTGCAAATTCCCGTTTTCTTATGTTTTTATTGACACTAGCGGCACCAATATGGAGGTGGTTGGCCGATATCTATTTCCTTAGGGCCAGTCCTGTACCTCGCAGTCAGACATCGAGGTGGCCAGGGGGATTATTATGGTATATCTCAATTTACATCCCACGCTCATTCACAGTGGAGGATTGTTTTGTCCATTTTCAACCTTTCCTTCAGATCTTCAGTCATGAACATATTTTCAACGCCTTGTTTCCTTTTGGGATTGCACATAGACAAACTAGCTTTTGGTTAATTCGTTCATATGTGTTTGTCTTACTCATTCGACTAAGTTCCGTACATCCAGATATTGTGACTAAATCTAACTCACCTTGAATTTGGCTCTATATAATTTGTTTATATTTTTGTATTCATTTATGTATTTTATGTATATATTTATTTATTTTGTATTTATGTTACTATATTAATATTATTATTATTATTTTCATTGTTTTTGTTGTATTTTTTTTTTTTTTTGGGGGGGGGGCTTGTTACAGACAGCTTTGCCCTTTGTCTCCTTCATGATCATACAAAGAAGGGAAATATTTATCTCTTTAAATTGTTCGACTGACTTCTTCCAAACCATCGGTGGTCTTGCTCTAACAAAATGTCCATGTACATTACTTAATTAATCTCCTTATATTCTCTCCGCACCTTTTCATACCACTGAAAAGTAAGTTTCGTAATTAATGTAATTACTAGGTATTCGGATATATATCCCTTTCTTCCATTTCAGACGACACATACACTTCCTTATCAGTTAGTCAATCCAGCCACCATAACCCAGATGCAATGTTATGCAATAGCATGTCTCAATAGCATGTCTCAATAGCATGTCTCAATAGCTTTCAATTCTTAAGATGAAGTCATCTTTTGATTTCAAGGTGACACTTCCACACCAATCTGTTGTCTAGTAGATCCATAATGGAAAGAGATAAATGCCACATATTTGGTAGCTCAAATGTCTCGTAGCAAGAAGCTGGACAGAGGAAGTAGTAGGTGGGTAGGTAGGGGGCTGGATAGCCAGATAAGAGAAAGTGTTGTCAAAAGGTGAGTCAAGAAAGTGTAAAAAAAGTAAGAAGAATGTAAAGGCGTAAAAGGTTACTGTCAGTCCGCCTTGCTATGTTCATAAGGAAGTAGTCGCGAGCATAATATCCTTTGGTATATTTCTACTGATTCACTGATGACATACGGTACGCTAAACGAATAATACAGTATATATGACAATTTCTATGGAGTTCAACATGTCTGACTAATATCGGAATGAATACATATGTTACATCATGTCATTCACAGATAAATCATTATTTAAAAGCTTCAGAGTAATATCAACAAACACACACACGCAAACGTACACACACTCAAAGCCCATGTGCACACGACAATTAACATGTACACACGCGCTCAGGAATTAATAGGCAGACACGGCGAGATTGGCATTTATACGCACATAGAAGCGTGAAGGAGTTAATCTCTCTCTCTCTCTCTCGTTATTTGTATGAAGTTGTGTTGCAAATTCAAATTATGTGTTTTTTATGACTGTTGTGGTAGATGTGTTGATAGTACTTACGTTGGCAATTATGGTATTATATTTGATAGTCACATGAATTATATGGGTTGGGTGTTAATGAGATCTGCCTCGTGTGGGTCGGTCGGTCTTATGCAGATTTCCGATTTCATGTGTTCTTATGCAAGTTAGTTGGTAGTTGTGTTGAAAGGCGCGGTAATGTTGGTAATTTCAACATCACTCGGCAGGGATCCAGACTTTCCAGACTTTCCAGGGAGATTCAAATGCTGGAAGGAATAGTGATCTGTGTTCCAGACTCTGTTACGGTTATATTTCTACTGGAGAGAAGGGAAATATTCAATATTTAATGGATGGATAGATAGATAGATACCCCTACCAATAACTCTTTGCCCTCTTATGTGTGAGTGTGTGTGAGTGTATGTGTGTAGATTATGTGTAAGTGAGTGAGTGTATGTATGTAGATTAGAGTATACTTGCTTATACATCTGAAGTTATTATAATTATTTATGTATCCGTGACCCCTCCCCCCCCCCCCTGTCCCCAATAATTTCCCCCCTCCCCCCCCCCTCTCTCTCTCTCTCTCTCCCCCCCAACACGTACATCCCGAACACACAGAAAAGCATATACAAAGGAAAACAAAGGGGTCAAACTCTCAAAGGCCTTCGTCGAGGGGGTGCAGAAGGAGGTGTACCACAGGGATAACATACGTACTCTACAGGAGAGAGAGAGAGAGAGAGAGAGAGAGAGAGAGAGAGAGAGAGAGAGAGAGAGAGAGAGAGAGAGAGAGAGAGAGAGAGAGAGAGAGAGAGAGAGAGAGAGAGAGAGAGAGCGAGAGAGCGAGAGAGAGAGAGAGAGCGAGAGAGAGAGAGAGAGAACGCATAGGGAGGTTAAGATGTAACACTTTTAGTATAATGTAATACAATGTATATCTAATATAAAAACTAAATATTGGGCTGAGAGATAGGACAACGAAGTAAAACATTATCTTGGTATGCACACATAAATTATTAAGGATATAAATAATAACAATTATAATACTAATATGATTATCATTATCATTATTATTATTAGTAGTAGTAGTATTATTATGTTAAGCCTTAAGTGACAGGTTGACATGGATGGAGTGTAACCTGTACAGCGAAGGTAGGGTAGCGTAGGTGGAAGGGGCAAAGGGCAGAGATAATTGGTCCAGGGGGTTCTTGACAGCCAGAGAACGTTATTATTGTTATTTATAGTAGTAGTAGTAGTAGTAGTAGTAGTAGCAGTAATAGTAGTGGTAGTAGTAATAGTAGTGGTAGTAGTAGTAGTAGCATGAATTCGTGTATCTAAAATCGTAGGTGAGAGGTGGACTAAAGGGTATAGCTAATTTGACTATGTGGTTCTTGAATGAAAGATAATGTTAGTGGTTGTAGTATTAGTAGTAGTATATGCAGTAGTAATTCTAGTTGTAGATATAGTTAAAGTTGTAGTAATAGTATTAATAGTATTCCGAATATTAATAGTACAGTTTGAATAGAATACCGGTACCTTTATTGATTTAAGAATACGGATGACAGGTATGACAATCAGGGTACAGGTGGGCTAAAGGGTTCGGGTGAAAAGGTCTAGTAGGCCAAGATAATAATTGAGGGAGAGAGTGGTACCCTGGGTGACGCGGGTACTGTATTACTCTCACCTGGGGAACGGGACAGGTGACACACACAGGTAAAGAGGTGGTCAGTGGAAAGGTAGGGGTAAGGGGTAGACACAAAACCAGATGGAGGGTTTAAGTAGTAATAATAATAATAATAATAACAATACTATATAATATATAATAATAATAATAACAAAAATAATAATAATGATAATAATAATATAACATTCATAAAATATATATGTACAAATATAACCAGTAATAACCCCCCCCCCCCCCCCCCCCCCAATGAAAACGAAAACAAATATATATATATATAAACTACAAGTAACTGCCGCCAAAGTAGACGATACATCAACATTATTCTAGGAGGGTGTTTACTTTGCCGGGGTAACAATAATTTAATCTGATGTTGCTTGCTTTCCCGTGAACGCCGTTAAGAAAATTAAATGTCATATAGTAAGTGCC
>CM064486.1:814411-866637 GCA_032716605.1 Paralithodes platypus | reverse complement strand
ATCGGTCATGAGAGAGACGAGAGAGAGCCTGATGATTGAGACGAGATTGGAGGAGAATGACGAGGCTAGGAGCGATGCTTGAGGAGAGCTGAGAGAGAGAGATGATTGAGTTTAGTAGATGGAAGGGAGTTTCTCAACCTCAATTAGTTAAATACACACAAGCCATAATTGCAGGATGTTGCTGTCAATGGCTGATTCACACACCCACATTATATACACGCACACACATACATACATTAATTATAGACCCCCCCCCCACACCCACACACACATCACAAACACACAGTCCTTCTCTATCTCTCTCTCACACACACACATATGCACAAAAACACACACACATATATACACTCAAACACACACACACACACACACACACACACACACACACACACACACACACACACACACAGTTGTAGTTGATACAGCAATACGCACATAATGATGACTTACAAATTTCGAAGCTATCTTGGCTGAATCGAGTGTCCCTTTTTAAGTATTTATCAAGTACTGCATATTAATTTCTAGGGTTCAGAAAGAGCCATAATTTATGTTCTAGACTGTACATTAAGTAAGGTGGAATTCAATTACTCACTCACCCCCACAATTTACCGAAGGATATACTTTTTTTTTTTACAATACGTAGACGAAGATCTAAACAAAAACATTATAATGATAAATACAGAAAATATTTAAGCAAAGTCTGTTTAGCTCTTAAGTTAGTGAATGCACGGTTGTAGACAGATACAGCAGCTACCAGTACATGTGCTGTGAAGGTGTGGATGAATAATACGATGATATTCAACAGAGTGCCTTGTTATATAGATTAATGTGCTACCATTGTGTAAGACGAATGTGTAGCTAGTTTGTATATGTTATAAACACTTTTACCAATCTATCTCTCTCTCTCTCTCTCTCTCTCTCTCTCTCTCTCTCTCTCTCACACACACACACACACAACGCTCCCTTGTCCAACCTCTCACATCTCAATCATTTACCTCTTCTCATCTTCTCTCTTCTTCTCTCCCCCCCCCCCCCTCCCTCCCTCTCTGTTCTTCCCACTCTCTCCCTCTCTTCTCATATTCTGCTTATCATATCTCCCCCCCACCCTTCTTCTCTCTTTCTCATATTCTGCTTATACTCTGTTCTTCTTCCTCCTCCCTCTCTTCTCATATTCTATTTATCCTTTCTGTTCTCCCCATCATATCCTGCTTGTCCTTTCTCTTCTCCCTATTCACTCTTCTCATATTCTGCTTAGCCCTTTTCTTCTCATATTCTGCTTATACCTTTCTTCTCATATTCTGCTTATCCCTTTTCTTCTCATATTCTGCTTATCCCTTTTCTTCTCATATTCTGTTTATCCCTTTTCTTCTCATATTCTGCTTATCCCTTTTCTTCTCATATTCTGCTTATCCCTTTTCTTCTCATATTCTGCTTATCCCTTTTCTTCTCATATTCTGCTTATCCCTTTTCTTCTCATATTCTGCTTATCCCTTTTCTTCTCATATTCTGCTTATCCCTTTTCTTCTCATATTCTGTTTATCCCTTTTCTTCTCATATTCTGCTTAACCCTTTTCTTCTCATATTCTGCTTATCCCTTTTCTTCTCATATTCTGCTTATCCCTTTTCTTCTCATATTCTGCTTATCCCTTTTCTTCTCATATTCTGCTTATCCCTTTTCTTCTCATATTCTGCTTATCCCTTTTCTTCTCATATTCTGCTTATCCCTTTTCTTCTCATATTCTGCTTATCCCTTTTCTTCTTCCTTCCCTCCCTTCGTCTCATATTCTGCTTATCCTCTTTGTTCTTCATCCTCCTCCCTCTTCTCATGTTCTGCTTATCCCTTTCTGTTCTTTCTCCTCCCTCTCTCTTCTAATGTTCTGCTTATCCCGTTCTGTTCTTTCTCCTCCCTCTCTCTTCTCATGTTCTGCTTATCCCTTTCTGTTCTTTCTCCTCCCTTCTTCTCATATTCTGCTTATCCCTTTTCTTCTTCCTTCCCTCCCTTTTTCTCATATTCTGCTTATCCTCTTTGTTCATCATCCTCCTCCCTCTTCTCATGTTCTGCTTATACTCTCTGTTCTTCCCCCCTCCCCATCCCTCTCTTTGTCCCACTCCCTCCCTCTTCTCATATTCTGTTCATCCTCTTTGTTCTTCATCCTCCTCCCTCTTCTCATATTCTGCTGGTCCTTTCTGTTCTTCCCTTCTCCTTACTTACTGCTAAAACTAAAAGCGCATGGAATACAAGACGGTGTGTTGAAATGGATAGAAAATTGGCTCAGCGACAGAAAGCAAAGAGTAGTCATAAACGGTAAGGCATCTAAATGGACCAATGTAAGTAGCGGGGTACCCCAGTGATCGGTACTAGGACCAATTCTCTTTCTAATTTACATCAACGACATAGATGAGGGTCTCACCTGTACAATCTCAAAATTTGATGACGATACAAAAATTGCAAATAGCGTACTCTCAAAAGAAAAAGTTGACGATATGCAACACAATCTAGATAAATTGTCATGTTGGGCCCAAATTTGGCAAATGAGTTTCAATGCGGATAAATGTAAAGTACTACATATCGGATACCTAAATGAGAAAGCAAACTATTCGATGAATGGCACTCAGCCTTAAGAATGTAAAAAGAGAAACCGATCTGGGAGTAACAATATCCAGTAAACTAAAACCGATGTAACAATGTTCAGAAGTTGTTAAGAAGGCAAACAAAATAATTGGCTTTATAGGCAGGTCATTTGGGAATAAATCCAAAGAAGTTATCATAACCCTTTACAATTCCTTAGTCCGCCCTCTTCGTGGAATAGTGCGTTCAATCCTGGTGCCCTTAGTACCAAAAAGATATAAACAAGCTAGAACGAGTTCAACGTAGAGTTACCAAAATGATACCTAGCCTAAAGAACAAACCATCCGAAGAGCATCTTAGAGAATTAAATCTATTTCCTTTAACCCAGCGCAGATTAAGAGGTGACTTAATTCAAGTGTTCAAAATCATCAAAGGCATCGACAAGATGAAACTGTAGTAAGTACTTCACTATCGACCAATCTAATTACACGCGGGGAAACGGTTGCAAAATTATTGGTAAATCTTTTAACTCACACGAATCTAAGAATTTCTTCTTCAATCGAGTTGTCAACTTGTGGAATGGGCTTCCCCGAAACGTAATAGGACTGCATCACCGTTGATTCATTTAAACTTCGCCATAGACAAAATATCTCGCATCAAACCCGCGACTGACTGCGTTTGTAAATGAATAACTTTATTTTATCCCCTCCTCAGTTACTAACCCATCTGTCCCCTACTAACTTCCTAATCCTGCCACGGACATTAGTTCCAGGGCAGTAATTCCCTTTCCAATGTTCCCTTACCCACTCTAAACCACTGTTTGGACACTTGATCCTCAGTGTTTTGGAGGACAAGCAACCTAGAAGGGTCACTAGATCTGTTGTTGCTTGATTTCCTTTGTACTTCATTAATGGATATATTGTAAATATGTTAAGTGTATAATATATAACCCATCCTCTATAACCAAACCTGTTCTGTGGGGGCGCTCGGTTATGGCCTTGGCCTTGCTCAGGGCCTTGGGGCTGTTCGGCCAGGCAGCTTGGGGAACAACAACAACAACAACAACAACAACCAAACCTGTTCACATTATTGGAGTATAAATTTCAATACCTTCTTCTCCTCCTCCTTCCAGGAGTGGTGGGTGGGGAGGAGCCTTCTTCTTTGCTATAATGTTCTCTACCTCGTAGTCAATAGATTAGTAGTTTTAGATATCCAAACTGCCCCATAAGGACCAATAGGTCTGTTGCAGTTTCTTCTCCTTTGTATTCCTTTGTATTCCTCCTCCTCCTCCTCCTCCTCCTCCTCCTCCTCCTCATATGCATACTCCCTAACCCTTCTCCACCACTTCCATCTTCACCTCTTGGTAATATATTTTCCTTGTTGGTTTACGAGTGTTGGTTCTTATCTCGTTCCTCCTCGTCTTATGTGTTTTTTTCTTTCTTCTTTCTTCTTCTTCTTCTTTTTCTTTCTTCTTCTCCTCCTTCTTCTTCTTCTTCTCCTTCTTCTTCTTCTTCTTCTTTGGTAACTTATTAATACTATCTTTAACCTGTTTATTGTTAGCTTTTATTTAGTTATAAATATTTTGCGCATTGTACATATATTTTTCTCGTGAGTTTAGTTTTACACTGGTATAGTTTTGTATGTGAGGGTTGTGTGAATGGGGTTATGTGTGTGTGGGTGTGTGTGTGTGTGTGTGTGTGACTGTATATGTGTGTATGTGCGTGTGCCTGTCAGTGTGAATAAGTGTGTATGTCATAACTTGCGAGTTATGGGAGGAACATTATTGAGAAGACTCCCTTGATCCTTGTGTGTGTGTGTTTTGTGTGTGTGTGTGTGTGACTGTATAATTATATGTGTATGTGCGTGTGCCTGTCAGTGTGAATAAGTGTGTATGTCATAACTTGCGAGTTATGGGAGGAACATTATTTAGAAAACTCACTTGATCCTTGTGTGTGTGTGTGTGTGTGTGTGTGTGTGTGTGTGTGTGTGTGTGTGTGTGTGTGTGTGTGTGTGTGTGTGTGTGTGTGTGTGTGTGTGTGTGTGTGTGAGAGAGAGAGAGAGAGAGAGAGAGAGTGTGTGTGTGTGTGTGTGTATATGTATGTATGTATCCATGTGCCTGCCAGTGTCTGAGAGTAAATGTGTGTAGGCTATGTGTGTGAGTGTGTATGTCAGGATAGAGATTGTGCGTGAGAGAGAGATAGCATGTGTGTGTGTGTGTGTGTGTGTGTGTGTGTGCGTGCCTGCCAGTGTTTCAGAGTATGTGTGTATGTGTATGTCAGTGGTTGTGAGTTATGAGTGTTAGATATTGAGAAGACTCCCACTGATCCCGTGTTTGCTCCCAGCCTCATAAATTCAAGAATGGTCGAGTGGTGTGGAGAGAGACAGAGAAACAGACAGACAGACATACAGGGTGAGAGTGAGTTAAAATCGAGTAGTATTTGTATATTCCATTCATTATTGGTAGGCCAGAATTGTTAACTCTTAACCTCTGTAACTCAAAGAGGACTAGAGTACTTGAGTTAATTTGTCTACCGATTGGGAAGAGTCAGCTAGGGAATAAGTGTGAAAATTTAAACCCCATTTGCTCTAGCACGTTTTGAGTTACATAGGGTAGTCAGTCAGTCAGTCAGTAATCAGCCCTTACCCCCACAAAGGTTAGGGAGGATCAGCAAGAGACACAAGAAAGGAAAAAGAGGTTACAGGAGAAGAACACATATAACAGTTACAGAGGATAGAGAACATTTTGGCCTACCTGTAATGAACGGGGTATAGCAGCGAGTTTGACACTGTCTACGTAGTCCAATTTGTGTAGCATCATATCAATGTTTCAATAGAATTAAGAAATTTTTCCACATCAGCGAAATTGTTATCCTTGAGAGTGTCAGGCTGTTATCTTATATAGTTATAATTTTTGATGGTGTAAGGCAAGGGATTTTGATTCTTGAAAAGGGGCTCTAGTTCTGACGCTATTCTCGACTTGCAGTGTGTTGGCTTAATCATCCAGAAGGATTGATAGCCTCTAAAGTCATAATTTAACTAATTATGGTGTAAGGAAGAGGAGGGGGATAGGTACACGCCTGGCATGATCTTCAACTGGTCCAGTGCTAATTGTATTTATGATATAGAGTAATAAAGTAGAGTAAACTTGTTCCGTATTGACAAAGCGTGCGGTGTGTGTGTGTGTGTGTGAGTGAGAGAGTCTGTGTGTGTGTGTGTGTCTGTCTGTGTGTGTGTGTGTGTGTCGGACCAAACTTCCGATACACTGGCTGGGCAAACTACGGAGTTGAACCAAGATGTTGACTTTGTGGGTATATAATCTACAGGGAGGGGGGTGGGGGGGGGGGAGGGGGGGGTGAGATTAGTAGGGGAAGATTGGGGATTAGTAATTTGAGACCCTCTCTTGAGTCTATAGTTTAACCCTTTCTGTACCGGTGACGTTTTTGTTGACTTCATTTCAGCTACCTTACAGTTAGACAGTTATATATATATATTTTTTTTTTTTTTTTTTTTTTTTTTTTAAAGAGACAATGAACGGAGGAAGGAAAAACACAGATAAAACAAAAAGGTCCATGTGCCTAAAGGCATCCTCCATTCATAAAATGTTTGTAACAACTGGATTTAAACATTTGTAGATTGTAAGTTTGTGGAAAGCAATTCGAGGGAAGTGAATTCCAAAGAGTAGTAGCTCTGGGGATAAATGAATTCTGATAAGCAGAAGTTCTGCATTGTGGAGGAGAAAGTGTAAATTCATAGCTTAGAAAGGTTATGCCTATTCTGTACCAGTGACGTCTTGTTTACTTAGATGTCAGCTACATTTGGACAATTATAGGAAGGTTATGCCTATTCTGTACCAGTGACGTCTTGTTTACTTAGATGTCAGCTACATTTGGACAATTATAGGAAGGTTATGCCTATTCTGTACCAGTGACGTCTTGTTTACGTAGATGTCAGCTACATTTGGACAATTATAGGAAGGTTATGCCTATTCTGTACCAGTGAACGTCTTGTTTACTTAGATGTCAGCTACATTTGGACAATTATAGGAAGGTTATGCCTATTCTGTACCAGTGACGTCTTGTTTACTTAGATGTCAGCTACATTTGGACAATTATAGGAAGGTTATGCCTATTCTGTACCAGTGACGTCTTGTTTACTTAGATGTCAGCTACATATGGAAAATTATAGGAAGGTTATGGTAGCTAAAAGGATTAATTGAGATAGTCTGTACCCTTTTTAATGGGTAAACGTCCTTCCTAAGCTGAATAAAATCGTCTAATAGTTGCCAGAATGTAATGAAAAGAATCTCACCGGTACTTATTGTTTTAATATCCCCCAAAAGTGGTATAAGGTGTGTTTTATTGTTTTAATATAATAATCTAAAGACCAGAACTTGCCCTTCAAAATTATAATCGACTGTTCACAAATGTTCTGGTTGATATTGAAATAGTAAACTTGAAACATTTAAGAGAGAGAGAGTGTGTGTGTGTGAGAGTGAGTCAACATTATCTCAATAGTTATCCTTCCTAATTGCAGGCTAATTTTCCTGCTACTCCTTTGTTAATGGAGGTCGAGTGGTATTTTATGTCCATATTGACACAGCGTGAGGGATGTGTGTGTGTGTGGGTGTGGGTGTGGGTGTGGGTGTGGGTGTGTGTGTGTGTTGGAGGAAGCTTCCGATACTGGCTGGGCAAACTGTGTTGAGTTGACCCAAGGTGTTGACTCAACGGCGGCCAGAGGGCGTGTGTCAACAATGGCAGAGTGTTAGTCCGGTATAGGGAGAATTGTGGCAACCTTTTTTAGTCTACTTTGAATTTATATAGCATCATATATGTTGCATTGATAAAGACTCCTATTCACACAACTTCATAGCATTGCAACCTCTTGAGTGTTCGTTGAATTTATAAAGACTTCTATACGTTGCATTTATATAAACTGTCCATGCAACCTCATGCCATAACAACCTCTTAGAGTTTACGTTGCATATATAAAGACTCATATTTATGCCATTTTATATCATTGCAAGCTCTTAGAGTCTGCGTTGCATGTATTAAGACTCGTATCCATGCATCCTTAATTCATAGCAATCTCTTTGAATATACGTTACGTTTATTAAGACTCGTAGCCATGCTAGCATGTGTAGGTCTATAGTAAAGTCATTGAAAGGTGTCTTTTACCCCTTTAGCTCCAAATAGGCCTTTTATATACTAACTGTAATAGCCTGTAGGTAGATAGACTATGAAGAAGAAGCCTTGGTGGATTTGTATGCAGTAAATATCGCTGTCTAACTAAAAGAAGTGAGTATAGCGTTGTAATAGCCACTGGTAATAGCCCACTGACCCAGGTAGCCAAGATGGCGGCCGGGCAAACCAAGGTGGGTGGGAATGTAAACAAAGGAGTACTACAGTCTGTGTTGTCAATGAACCCCGCGCCTCTCATTGGCTCCCGGGTTTGTGAATGAAAGTTGTGTTTGCGGTGTGATTGGCGCGGGGGAGCTAAGGGGGGTATGATTGCTATTTATAGAGAGTTTTACAATATGGAGATTTGACAGCTTATGTACCAAGGAACCATTACGGGAACTAATATTAGGTTAGCTATAAGGTCCCGTAAGGTATATGGGTTAGGACAATATTCTAGGTTAGTTATAACATCCCATTAGGTACAATAATAACATTCAAGAAAAACAACATCCTAGGTAATATCAGATTTCGTATACTATGTCAGTCTCCCAATCCTGTCTATGTCCGCCGCACAACATGCTGCCCAAGAACACCTTGTGCCGGTCCTTAGCTGAATTGCACTGAAACATTTCAATGTTACCTTTTATTGTCAACACAAATATGAATACTAGTGCCTATAATTTTATCATCGAATATATTTCAGTGTTTATTATTGTATTATTGCAATTATTCCAGAGGCTACCTCTCCCTATCCCTCTTGAAAGTAACACTGGGAAAATCGAAAGTTTCAAGCTCCATCTAGGAATTAGGACCAGGATCCAAAATGTGGGTAGTTGTCCATCTTCGGTGTATTAAAGTGTCTCTCTCTTTACCACCGTTATGCTAGCCTGTGGAGCGTGAAGGGAGTGCTGTGATTACTGATGGTACCACTTGATAACACATATCATTGCTCTTCAAGTGCTGCCCATGAATAAATTAAGCAGGCTATGTTTTCTCACGTAACACCACAAGAAACCTTCAATCAGTGGCGTTTGTATTTGTTTGTATGAAGGAGTACAAAGGAGTACAAAGGAAATCAAGCAACAACAGGTCTAGTGACTCTTCTAGGCTGCTTGTCCTCCAAAACACTGAGGATCAAGTGTCCAAACAGTGGTTTAGAGTGGGTAAGGGAACATTGGAAAGGGAACTACTGCCCTAGAACTAATGTCCGTGGCAGGATTAGGAAGTTAGTAGGGGACAGATGGGTTAGTAACTGAGGGGGGGGGATAATATAAAGTTATTCATTTACAAACGCAGTCAGTCGCGGGTTTGATGCGAGATATTTGTCTAAGCGGAGTTTAAATGAGTCAACGGTGCTGCAGTCTATAACGTATGCTAGAACATATGAGATACTTTCCCTGCTATAATATAGATTCCAAAGCTGAATACAATTTTGTAATGATAACCAAAATCAAATTAATAATAACATTATCATATTAATACGCGTAAGTTTTCAGTGCTTTCTAACGTAACATTAAACATCTTTGAATATAAGTGGGTGTAATTGTCACTGGTTCATTAGCGATGAACTTGTGAAAAGTAAAAGGTTAAAATGTTTAGTAGGGATACTAAGATAAACCTTTTTAACATTAAATTTTGGCCCTGTCACTCTTTCAACCTTGGGGAAGGCACTCGTCACAGGCCTTTTTGCCTTTTGCATGTCGCCCTCGTCCACATGGAAAACAAATCTTGTTCACATAAAAGTGGAAGAATAAAGGCATGTTTTTCGTACCCTTTTTTAGGTTTTATTCGGGAAATTGCTATATATTTCCAGAACATAAAATATATTTAGAAATTCTACTCATTTTGATAACGGAGACTAAAACTACCTCTATTCTGTATTTCCATATTATTATAGAGTGAATGTCAATTAATCGGATTTGGCTGTTATTGTTTTAGTTTCATTTAACAGCTAATTTAATCTCTCTCTCTCTCTCTCTCTCTCTCTCTCTCTCTCTCTCTCTCTCTCTCTCTCTCTCTCTCTCTCTCTCATTCAAGACAATGTATTTTATACATTTCAACTATAAGATGAAGAAACCAAGTAATAGTGTCTACTGTTTGCCTTCGTAAATAAATATTATTATTATTTTAATTATAAATAAAAGAACATTGACTTAATAGGTGAGATTTCCTGACAGAATATGATTATGTGTTTAAATTGGATTCACTTTGTCCTAAACAGCATGATGAAGGGTATGTAGATGATGTTACCAGCTAAATTGAGTTAAACTGTTGTCTTACTTAATGTGGCTAGGGGGTGTAAAGTGGACATAATTGTACATAATTGTTTGAATTAACACTATCTTGCCCGACGTCTTGTGGGTTATTTAGCTATTTTGTTTAGTTGTATTTGAGGATTATGTTTGCCTTTATCATTTTCGAGCAATGTATTTTAGTTTGGTCCCTAATCTGACAAAACGCCTTCCCAGACTTCCTTTAAACTAAACAAATGCCCATCCAGACCCCCTTCAAGTTAAATTTGTACATTTTTCGTTCGAAAAAAAAAAATCCCTGCCGAAGGCCGTTATATTTAAAAAAACAAATAATCGACACCTGAATGGGGTGATGCTTTTCAATATCAACAAACTTATGCAATAATAATGTAGGTTGCTGATAGAAAGTATAATGACATTGGTTTTATGTATTTATATATGTACTATATGACCGTGTTTTTGCTGGTAATTTTGCTAAATATATATGACTACAACTTCAACTTCTTTATACCCTGAAACTCGCAATTAGTCACTTAGTTAGCGTTATGTCAAATATATATATAGATAGTACTCACATTGTTCATTGTTCCTAAACAATTAAAGTAGATTCCTTAAGTATATTGATTACTTGTTGATCTTGCAATGGCAGTAAATAAGTGTAGATAGCTGGATTTGACTTGTCTAGTAATGTGTTTTGCTCTATGCTGTCTAACTTTAAGCTATTTTATTCAAGGTGGATATTATGAGTATGAATGAATTGTGTGTAGTAAAGGGTTGTTATTGTCTTGCGAGGAATGCTGACCGAAAGAGAGAGAGAGAGAGAGAGAGAGAGAGAGAGAGAGAGAGAGAAGCGATGAGTCGAGACGCGGAGGGAGAGAGAGAGAGGGAGGGGGAGAGGAGAGAGAAGAGAGAGAGAGAAAGCGACGAGAGGAGAGGAGAGAGGAAGAGAGGAGAGGAGAGAGAGAGAGGAGAGAGGGAGAGGAGAGGGGAGAGAGGAGAGAGAGAGAGAGAGAGAGAGAGAGAGAGAGAGAAGATGGAGAGAGAGAGAGAGAGAGAGAGAGAGAGAGAGAGAGAGAGAGAGAGAGAGAGAGAGAGAGAGAGAGAGAGAGAGAGAGAGAGAGAGAGAGATGACTCACAGAACGGTTTATTGTTCTTTCTTGCATACCCTTCACACACACACACACACAGGCAGGCAGGAAGATAGCTAGATAGATGGATGACTAGATAGATAAACAGATAGATAGATAGATGCACAGCGAAATACATTGATAAATAATGATATACAGCAAAGACAAATAGGTATATAGTATCATGATTTACATAATGTAGACCATAATTATTATCAACAATATGGTGTGCCGTTGTCGGGAAGAGGAATGCAGAAATAATAGTTATATATATCTTGAATAAATGATCTGACTCACTATTTCGACTGTTGAATGATAATGTAGCACACTACAACATTTATAGTGTATTATAGAATCAATAAAGTACAAAGGAGTACAAAGGAAATCAAGCAACAACAGGTCTAGTGACCCTTCTAGGTTGCTTGTCCTCCAAAACACTGAGGATCAAGTGTCCAAACAGTGGTTTAGAGTGGGTAAGGGAACATTGGAAAGGGAACTACTGCCCTGACACTAACGTGGCAGGACTAGGAAGTTAGTAGGGGACATATGGGTTAGTAACTGAGGAGAGGATAAAAGGTTATTCATTTACAAACGCAGTCAGTCGCGGGTTTGATGCGAGATATTTGTCTAGGCGGAATTTAAATGAATCAACGGTGCTGCAGTCTATAACGTCTCGGGGAAGCCCATTCCACAAGTTGACAACTCGATTGAAGAAGAAATTCTTAGATTCGTGTGAGTTAAAAGATTTACCAATAATTTTGCAACCGTTTCCCCGCGTGTAATTAGATTGGTCGATAGTGAAGTACTTACTACAGTTCATATTGTCGATGCCAATATGAATGTTAGATTAACAAATAAAGTACTGAATGTTAGATTAACAAATAAAGTACTGAATGTTAGATTAACAAATAAAGTACTGAATGTTAGATTAAACAAATAAAGTACTGAATGTTAGATTAACAAATAAAGTACTGAATGTTAGATTAACAAATAAAGTACTGAATGTTAGATTAACAAATAAAGTACTGAATGTTAGATTAACAAATAAAGTACTGAATGTTAGATTAACAAATAAAGTACTGAATGTTAGATTAACAAATGTCAGTAGGAATTGAGTGAGCCAAGGTTGAGTATATCAGAATATTTATGGAACCTATAAATTTATGTTATAATTTAGAGCCAAGTACCAATAAACCTGTCTTGTGTATCTTAGCACCGGTTTAGTATATTATATGTTTGAGCGTTTAACGAGCTTATGACAGCATTTATAGAGCACGATAAAGTATATTACGATGATATATAAAGCACAAAATAAAGCTACTAAATTATATAGTCCACGCAACATACTTATCACATGGTGTTACATATCACAGACATGTTTACTCTAACATACCTTGAATTTGGCTATATCTTTCAACTTTGGGGGGACACTTGTTACAACCAGTTTTGCGTTATGTCTCCTTCACACACACAGACAAAATAATGTAATAATGATACAGTGGCATCTGGATATATTAATAGATCACTGTAGAACCGAGGGGAATCTAACATACCTTGCATTTGGCTCTTTCTATCTTTCAACTTTGGAGGAACACTTGTTACAGACAGCTTTGCCTTTTGTCTCATTCACACACACATAAACAATAAATAAGATAGTGATATTGGAGCATCTGGAAATATTAATAGAGGGGAATAAAGCTAAAAGAAGAAGCGGGGCACTGAGAGGAGGGCAAAGTACCAATAACCCTGTCCTGTGTATTTTAACACCGGGATGTTTATTTGATCACCGCTTCTACCCTCCTCCTTCCCCCTACCCTCCCTTCTCCTCCCCCCCCCCCTCCCCTCCGTACCCCTACCCTCCCCACGTACCCCAACCCTCCCTTCTACACTCGTACTCCCCTCCCCTCTGATCTCCCACTCATCTACCCTCAACCTTCCCCTCCCCACGTACCCCTACCCAAACCCTCCCCTCTCCTTCACCCCCTCACTCTCCCTTCTACCCCTACCCTCTTCCCTTCCTCCCCTCACTCTCCCTTCTAGCCCTACCCTCTCTTCGTTCTTGCTTTCTCTTCCCTCTCTCCCATTCTCTTCCTCTCCCCTCCTCTCATTCTCCTTTCTACCCCTACCCTTTCTTCTTCCTCTCTTTCCCTTACCGTCTACGTCTCCCTTGATTTTTTGTCTTCTCTCTCTTCCCTTCTGTCTCCCTTCCCCTTGTACCACTCCTCCCCTTCACACCCCTTCCCAAACATTCCCTTTTCCCACACCCCTCACTCATCCACCCCCCCTCCTTTCCCTCCTCTCTCTCTCCCCTCTTCTGTCGCCCTTCCCCTCGAACCCTACTCCTCCACCTGTTTTCTCCCTCTTTTCTCTCCTTGTTCTCCCACACTCTCCCCATTTCTCATCCTCCTCCCCACCTCTCCTACCTCTTTATCCCCTCCCTTCCACTCCTCACCCCTCTTTCTTTCCAGCCCTCCCAAGCCTTGCCATCAGCCCTTACACCTGTTGAGGGCTGGTAGAATAAGGGCTGTTGAGGGCTGGTAGAATTTGGGCTGTTGAGGGCTGGTAGAATAAAGGTTGTTGAGAGCTGGTAGAATAAGGGCTGTTGAGTGTTGAGGGCTGGTAGAATTAGGGCTGTTGAGGGCTGCTAGAATAAGGGCTGTTGAGGGCTGGTAAAATAAGGGCTGATAGAAAGAGGATTAGTGAATGTATGCTGGGGACTTAAATATTAACCCATTGAGGATATGGCGCGTTTTGACTGTGTATTATGGCTATCATTAGACGATTACGTACAGCTTAGGAAATATCTGGGGGAATTGAAACGGCAAACAGTATTTCAATCAGCCCTCTTACTTCCATATACCTTTCCTATTCTGAATAAAACCGTCTAATATTAGCCAGAAAACAGAGAAGTGCGTCATCGATCCTCCGAGGGTTAATAAGATCTCTTTCCTTTCAGCTTATAGTAAATGTATCTTTGATTGAATTGATAACTGAAATGTAGTTAATTATTACAAATGCCGCGACTATAGTTTGATAGGTAGGTAGGTATTCTAAAATTATAACTAAGATATACAGTACATTTAAGACGTGCCGAACAACCATCATTCATTTGAGAGAGGTAAGGAAACAATTGGTGATGATTTGAGAGACAGTGTGGTGGTAATGATGATATATGGTGATGAATAGGCTGGCTTATTGTGTGTGCTGCCTCATGGTGCCTAATGGTGGTAGTTGTGGTGGTTGGATGGTGGTGGTTGTGAATGGTGGTAGCTGTGGTAGTGATAGGTGTGGTTTTAGTCGTGATGGTGATAGTTGTGATAGTGGTAATGGTGAATGGTGGTGGTTGTGATAGTGATAGTTGTGAAGGTGGTACTTGTGACGGGGGTATTTGTGGTGGTTGGTAGTTGTGGTGGTTGTAGTTGTGATAATGGTAGTTGTAGTAGTTGTGATAGTGGTAGTTTTAGTTATAGCAATGACATTATTTGTGGTTTGTTTGTCTGTTATGGATGTAGTTCTAGTATTTATGGTTATGGTAGTTGTGGAAGTAACATTAACAGTGGGTAGATTAGGTAGGTAAGATTGTGGTAAAGTGTATTCAAGCTAACCCGGCAGAAATTGGTAAAGCTGCCTTTCTATGCATTTGTATAGTCACTAATAAATAAAGGCGGCTTCACACGATCATTTTTGAAAGGCAATATCAGAAGTATAGAAAGGCAGCGTTACCAATGTCTGCCAGGTTAGCTTGACTACACTTAAGTCGCAGTAGGTGATAATATTATAGAGGTAGAAACATAACAAAACAGGTGATGATAAGTGAACGTTATTATGTGATAATGATGATGTATGCTGCTGATGAATAAGCTGTTTTAATTGTGTTCCAGACTACAATGGTTCACTCGTGTCATGGTGCTTAATAGTGGTGAATAAAAATCACCATTTGAGGAGGAGCACCTTATTGGCAAACGTTTCGCAGATAGCTTCTTCAGGTCACTAACTGCGAAACTTTGTCAATAAAGTGTTCCTCCTCACATGTTGTGTTTATTCATTCTGTCAATTTTTCGCAGTTCTTAATAGTGGTGGTGGTAATTGCGGTGATTGGATTGTGGTAGTTGTGGTAGGTAATATTATGGAAGAATGTTTCATGATTTTGTTGGTTTTGTATATTGCCGTGTGGTAGTTGAGGTATGGTTGTCGTTGTTGTTGTGGTTGTTGCGTTCGTAGTTGTGGTAGGTGAAGATGAATAAGAGGAGAGAGAGAGAGAGAGAGAGAGAGAGAGAGAGAGAGAGAGAGAGAGAGAGAGAGAGAGAGAGAGAGAAGGGGGAAGACCCTGCCAGTTGTTTGATCGTAAACAAACAAACTTTTTTCTCTCTCTTCCCCTTGCCCTAGTCTCTCTCTCTCTCTCTCTCTATATATATATATATATATATATATATATATATATATATATATATATATATATATATATATAATATATATTATCAATCTCTATATATCTATAAATTATATTTATCCATCTATCTATCTATGTATCTTTTCTTCCTTATCTTAATCTACATTTATTTTGCTTCTCCCAATGTACTGTATGTACAGTATGCTCGAATGTTCATCCTGATTTTTTTTTTTTTTTGTATTCAACCATGTTTTCATTGAATTTAATATGTCCTTGTTATATGAGTTTATATATGAAGGTCATACATATATAAGTACATGCATAAATATATACAGTACATACGTAACAGAGAGAGAGAGAGAGAGAGAGAGAGAGAGAGAGAGAGAGAGAGAGAGACAGAGAGAGAGAGAGAGAGAGCATCAAATTAAACCAAGATTCGACTTCAGAACAGTTCACTCGTATCAGGTTCCTCTGTTACATGTACTCTCCTTTCACAGTCTTGATACAATTTTTAACATCGTTCTTAACACCAATAACTCCCCAAATGAAATTAATGAAAGCATTTGATTCTCCCAGGATTCGAACCTAGGATGTCACATACAGACCTCACACGCTCTAACCATTACACCATGTATAGTCTGTTCTTTCTAGGTTGGGCAGACTTCGTAACCTCTAACCTCTCATAACTCAAAAAGGACTAGAGTAATCGAGCTAATATTTCTACCACATAGGAAGACTTGGCCAGGGAATAGGTGTGGAAATTGACAGCTCATTTGCTCTGGCCCTTTTTGAGTTACAGAGGTTGGAGGTTACGATATCTGCTCAACCTAGAATGAACGGACTATAGTAGATGTTTATATGCAAAAACATACAAAAGAAGGAATGCCAACAACAGACATAATGTTTAGTCCTGACGAGGTTATTTATATAGAACAAAAGACTTCATGAATTATTAGCCAACAAGCTCTGAACCCTTTCCGTACCGACGACGTCATTTGTATTCAATTTCAGCTACAGTTAGACGATTTATGAAGTTTAGGAAGGATATATGGTAGTTAAAAGGACTAATTGCGATAGTCTGTAGCCTTTTAAATGGGTAGACGTCCTTCCTAATCTGAATAAAATCGTCTAACAGTAGCCAGAATATAGTGAAAAGGACGGCACCGGTAATGAAAGGGTTAATGATAATACAGTAGTCTTATTTCTCCCAACCTGAGTGTAAATGTGAATATATCTCCCCCAGCAACATCGTAATTTTACAGCACACATACCTACACCAACAGTTCTCCTTTGATCTGCTTTGCGTAGGAGAGCTAGATTACCAGTTAAACCAGAGAGAGAGAGAGAGAGAGAGAGAGAGGATGATAGATATACGGATAGACAGAATATATAAATGAATATGTGAGAGTGTAGAAAGGAAATACAAGAAATGAGATTGAAAACATAAAATAGAGAAAGAAACAGATGCTTTGGTTACATGGAAAGGTGTGTGTGTGTATGTGAGAGAGAGAGAGAGAGAGAGAGAGAGAGAGAGAGAGAGAGAGAGAGAGAGAGAGAGAGAGAGAGAGAGAGATTACACCCTCTGCTTTGATCAGCTTAACTAAGGAGTGCCAAATTACGAGTTAAGGGGAGAGGGGTAGTATTTCTGGTTCCCTTTCTTCCTCATGTTTAGCCCCATTAGTTTTAAGATTTTATGACGTTTCACTCATTAGCTTGGCGAAATGTAAAATACATAAATGATCAAATAACTACGGCCATCTTCCCTTAAACCTTGGTAGTTAGAGGCATATATTTATACCGGTATATATTTCCTTTCCGCAGGTTGGGTTGGCTTTGATTCTTGAGTGATCTGGGTGTTGGGTGAGAGTTAGGTGATGTTACTGAGAGTGTGGGAATGAGTAAGTGTGTGTTAGGTGATGTTACGGAGAGAGTGGGAGTGAGTAAGTGTGTGTGTGTGTGTGTGTGTGTGTGTGTAATTATAGCAACTCACAAAATCATGTCAATTGTTACTGTGTCTTTTATAACTTATATGGGTGGTCTTTAAAAAATAGTTATCCGTGGTTATAGAAATCGCTTCTGTCAAGCAAATAACCTTACTACCACTGAATCCGGCAGATCATATTATAATCTACTTCTCCCAATATTCAGTATATACATAGCTGTTACAGTACAAATTATTACATTATTTGTATTATTTTGGTTGGAAGGGACTGGAGTTCTCGAAAAGGGGCTCCAGTCCTGACGTTATTCTTGACTTACAGTGTGCTGGCTTAATAATCCAGAAGGGTTGATAGCCTCTGAAGTTCTATTTTAACTAAAGAATTACTATTGTTGTTGTTGTTGTTGTTGTTGTTGTTGTTGTTGTTGTTGTTATTATTAATATTTACCTGTACTATGTTTAATTGGTTTATTTTATCTTGTATTAACCAAATCCTTTCCCCTTTCTCCCTCAGGTTGGGCCTAAGCGGCGGGGGTCACACAGGGCTGGAGCTACCCCCCCTGGTGGGCGGTCGTCTGGGTGCGGCGCCCCCTCTGACCGCCACCCCTGGGGACCTACCACACCCCGCCCCCCACTACCGTATCCCCCCACACTACATGGAGCACCTCTACCAGTCCCTCCATTCCTCCCCCCCGCCCCCCTCACTAAGGGGACTATCACCCCTAGAACACAGAGGTAAGACACGATTGATTGTTTTCCCATTCGTTTTAGTTTATTTTGTTATTATCAATTTGTAACCTTTATTTTATGTTGTTATCCATTTTTTTTAGTTTATTTTGTTATGCTTTTTTTTTTTTTTTTTTTTTTTTTTTTTTTTTTTTTTTTTTTTTTTTGCCCTCTCAAAATACGAGGACACGTGTTTTTCTATAATTTTGGCTTTAGTAGACGATTTTATACAGGAAGGATTTGTGAGAGGCATGGGGTTACTCAAGATAGATTATACCCATTTCATTTCTAGAGGGCCTTTCAAACCTGAGGAAAATAGTCTAATGTTAGCCAAAATTAAGTGAAAAGGCGTTTAAGATAAATGAAAGGGTTAGATATCATATGTATGCTCATTATACGTTGATATCACCCATTGCCTCATAGTATCGCCCCTTCAACACAAAGGTAAGGAATATTTGGCAGTTCTTGATATATCTTATACCCAATTGCCTGCATTAGCAACTGGTACACTAATATATGATAAACTTTGATTAAGGGAAAACACTAATTAGGAATATTATTTTCAGATTTCCTCTACGCAAACTGTATGTATTTATATCACCCGTTGCCTTGTTTCTCTATCTCAGTCATAGGATTGTCAAAATATGTGCGTGTGTGTGTGTGTCTGTCTGTGTTTGTGTGTGTGTGTGTGTGTGTGTATATATATATGTATAATCTTGTATTCGTATTGTATGTACTCATATTTCGTGGTTAATGCATGTTTAACTATTACCGAACCCACACGTGAAAACAATATCTTAGACCTTGTCTTCACTAATAATGACAACCTAGTACACAGTGTTAACATATCGGACACAACATACTCAGATTATAAATTAATTGAGATCAAAACAACCCTAGCATGTATACAGAACACCTCAGAAACTAGACCAAAAACTGGTCCATTCAGCAAATTTAACTTCAATAGTAAAAATATTAGGTGGGAAGAGGTAAACCAAGAAATGGAGGAAATAGACTGGGAAGATTTAATGAACAACCGGACACCATCAGAATGCCTAGTCCTATTAACGGAAACCATGACCCAAATCTGTAGCCACCACGTACCAGAAAGACAAACAAGACGAAGAAGCAAACAAGAACGGGAAAGAAGGAAGCTGTACAGAAGAAGAAAATTACTAACACAAAGACGCACACAACAAAGTCTACAGGAAAGACAAAAAGATCCAAATAGATAGAGAAATTGTGGAAATTGAACAACGACTAAGAATCTCCTATGAGCTACAGCAAATAGAAGAGGAGAGCAAAGCTATTGCAAGCATAAAGGAAAACTCCAAGTACTTCTTTTCATACGCTAAACATAAAACTAAAACCACATCAAACATCGGCCCACTAAGTAAAGATGATGGGTCATTCACAGGGGACAAAAAGGAAATGAGTGAACTATTACGTCTACAGTATGAAAAAGCCTTCAGTAAGCCTGACGAAACAAAAGCAATCAGAGACCAAAATGAATTTTTCATGAATAATTCCCCCACTGAAACCCCCCAGATTCTGGACATTAATTTCGGACCAAAAGATATAGCAGAAGCCATCGCCAACATGCCATCCCACTCGGCACCAGGCCCGGACTCGTGGAGTTCAATCCTAATAAAGAAATGTAAGGAAAACCTCTCAAAACCCCTGGCTATAATGTGGAGAAGGAGTCTAGACATTGGAGAAATGGGAGCAGGCCACTTCGCCTCATTTCCACTTCGCCTTGGTCTCTTCGCCTGCTGACCACAACGCCTCACTACCACTTCGCCTCACGACAACAACGCCTCAGCTCCAGTTCGCCTCACGCTTTCTTACCGCTTCACCTCTCTACTAATTTGACGCACAATTTGAACGATGTACATTAGAGTTTGATAGTTATGATTTGGATTCGTCTCGCTGTTGCGGTTTCAATGGTGTAATTATTTTTTAAATTTTGTCAATTTGTTAGGCCCAAGAGGCCTATTGTAATGTTTAAAAACTCCATAGGCGAGTTATTTATGTACGGATTTTATTTAAATTTATACCATAAGTACACTTTGGCAAGCTGAATCGAATGACGCAAACATAATTAAAATCGGACCATTAGTTTTGTATTTTGATTTGGGCAAATCGGTGATTTTGGTCCAATTTTGACTTGTCAATATTATTACATATTTGGATTCGTCTCGCCGTTTCGGTTTCAATGGTGTAATTTTTGTTTTAAATTTTGACCATTTTTTAGGCCCAAGAGGCCTATTGTAATGTTTAAAAACTCCATAGGCGAGTTATTTATGTACGGATTTTATTTAAATTTATACCATAAGTACACTTTGGCAAGCTGAATCGAATGACGTAAACATAATTAAAATCGGACCATTAGTTTAGTATTTTGATTTTGACTTGGGCTTCCTGGAGGGCCCAGGGGACCGTTTTTTGGACATTAAAAGTCCTCTGTAGCCCAAACTATAAGTCCTAGAGAATTCTAACTGGTGCCATTCGTTTTTTCTCGCCGAGCTGCTTGTAGACATGGTCGTGGATTTCATTTTCGCTACAACTACCTGAAATAATGTCGGGACAAGCACTCGTGAGACTCCATCTAGTCTAAATAACATACCCTAATGATGGGCTACCGACCACCCTGACCACCATATTGTGCCCCGAGCGATGGACTAAAAGAGGGATCAGAGGACCTCCTTGGGTAAAGCCGTTCATGCCCCATGCTTACTTCGGTCAAGGCCCGAAATAAGCACGACGAAAGACAAAAAATACATACATACATACATACATACATACATACATACATACATACATACATACATACGTTCATACATTAAAACATACATACACACATGCATGCATATACTGTATACATACACACACACACATACATACATAGCCAGAGTTGGGTCGATTAACTCATTAAATTAACTAGTTAAGTTAAGTTAATTTTAGTATTTTATCAACTAAGATAACTCGAATTTGTGAATTAACTAGTTAAGTTAATTTTAAAAGTTAATCGGTTAAGTTAATCAATTAACTATACCTTTCATTTTAGTTTTCAAGCTTCCTAAACTTGAATTTCTGCTTCTGTTATAGTTATTTGTACAAGTTATTCAACTTGTACAAACATCTATTGTTGCAAACATCTATTTGTATATGTATTAAGCTAAACTTTCTATAATATTATAATTAGCATTACTCAATTTCCTTACACAATTTAGTATCCTTGTGTCAGTTATCTCCTTAAGTCTGTTATCATTCCCCTCCAAATTTACTCATTTTGATGAATGCAAGCAAAAACTTTTATAAGTTCCTCCATGACAAAATATATATCTATATAATGTTTGTTATTCTTTCTTGGACTGTTTCAGGGGATTTACAATCAATCATATATTGTATAATTATAGTAGATATTAGAACTCATCTCACTTGGCTAAATTACTCGTCTCGTCAATCAGGTCAGGTAAAGGTATCGAGAGATAATGGACACCCAGATCGATGGATATTAAGCTAGCAAAAAAAAAAAAAATGCATTTCACATAATGTTGACTATCGGGTTTTATTGTATTACATGCCGGTATGTCCACGTTAAACTCCTAACCTCCAAATTTTGTTTTAGGCTTAACTACAATAAACTACTTTTAGAGCCTGTTCATAATCAAAGACATTTACTGGATTGCCTTATTTCCTTACAACTTTAATGTACTGTACACATTCTTATACAATGCGTCTAACTCGAACTTCAAACTTGTCTGACTATTAAGCGATTTGAAGTTGACTGAAAATAACAACAATATGGGTTGGAAAGTACCGGTATACATCTACAATACATATACCGATATTAGAAACACGAAAATAATAATATACAACAATTCATATGAAAAATACGACAGGGCAACCTAACACGATTTGTGTTTGTTCATACTACAGATCTATACAATTTGGAAGACAGCAAAACGTTTCAATAAGTATTTTTTTCTTATGTGTGTATGAAGGAGACAAACGGCAGGCTGAGTGTCACGAGTGTCTCACCCAAAGCCAAAAGAATGACAGGAAGCCAAATTCAAGGGACATTTGGGTCAAAATGCCTGGGTACAAGGAATATATAGCAGTCTAAGTCATAGGATAAAGGAAAGATTAATTAAGGGAGAGAGTTTGTCGAGTAGAAGAAAAACCGAGAAGAACACTGAAGGTTGTAATACTGATAGAAGAGTGAAATAGTTCACAACCTTTGCTGGTCAACTGGTCAACACATAAAGAAATGGACCGTGATAATTAAAATGCATACATGGAAAGATTACAGAGCATTCAAATCCGAAGCAAAAGTAATGTTAGCATTTCAATAAATTAAAATTGATTATAATTATGTAGGACTTTTGAGGTTATAGTACGGTAGTTGACATAACATTTATACAGGAATCAGTGCACTTATGTACAGTAAGTCGTTTGTGTGGCACGTGGTTCATATTCAGTCCCTTTTCTGGTACTTGCCCTACGATTATTTAGTTACCATTCTCAATAATCTGTATTTTTTTAATTGTATTGAAACATGTAGGCAAGAAATTAACTCTTTAAATATGGGAGGCCTTTCCTGAACGTATTAATATCGTCTGATGATAGACCAACTAAAACATCGAGATATACTTTACAGAAGGAGATACTCGAGGTAGTTTTACCCCTCTTGACTATCAGAAGTCTTACCTATTTTGAATAAGATAACCTGAAATTAGCAATAATAAAATAGGAATAATGTCATTCATACTGGAAGGGTACACTCCGTAATCCAGATGAAGAATATGGTATACCGTAGCAAAATGTTTTTATGTTTTTATGTTCAAATGTAAGAAGTATTTTCAGCCATAAATATCGGCATTTTCTGTCTTTGTTCTCTGCTCAGCGTTGAAGTGTGTGTGTGTGTGTGTGTGTGTGTGTGTGTGTGTGTGTGTGTGTGTGTGTGTGTGTGTGTTCACTGCCTCTAACTCACCTTGGGACCGAGTCACATGACCACTTTACCTCACTTTAGGACCGAGTTATACAACCTTTTTTTCTTGCAGCATTTTGGAACTCATGTATTATAGAAATCAGCATAAATACTAACGTTAGATGGAAATAGTTGGCTGGATTACAATGAAACTTGAACTCCGAAACAACTAGACAAGTCACCAGTTGATGGGAAAAGAACCCGGACATTCTTGACCGTGCTAATCCTCCTTAATTATCCTACTGACTCCACCCCCAACCAACGATTCCTATTGTCCTATCCAGTTTGAACTTGTTCCTACATTTCTACTTTATTTCTGCATATCCTTATGTATATTCATATCTTTGCTTTAGAAACAATAGGTCAACAATAAATAATACAATCGCATCAAAATATTTAAGTGTAAATTACTAATGAACTCTCTCTCTCTCTCTCTCTCTCTCTCTCTCTCTCTCTCTCTCTCTCTCTCTCTCTCTCTCTCTCTCTCTCTCTGTTTAGTTTCAATATGAATACAACACGCAACCATGGCTGGAAGTTAGAATTGAAAAGGTTCAGCACTAATATTTGTGGAAACTTTATTATATATAAGATGTGTTCCACTGGAAAAAAAACTTCCCTCAAAAGATGAAAACAGTTCTTCAGCAGAACAGTTCAGGAAGTGAGTAGATGGTATTTTGCACACTGCAATGAGTGTAGTGCACTAGATAATCCCTCTCTTTCCTCTTCGAGTATCTCTCCGGAATGGACTGCAAAGTGTATGAGATACTAACTATTCCTTGTAACTCCTTGTGACTCTTTTACCGCAAGAAACAGACAAAGGAAATATGGAAAAGGTCTACTATTCCGACAAGACGATCCTAGGATTAGACTATACATTATCACGGGAGTGTTGAATTTACCACCTCGCTCTGCTCTCCGACTTCGTTCACAGAGTAGAAAATATGATTTAGAGGAAAATTAATCGGAAATTAATTGAAGTTAACGATTAATTTAAGGATATTTCGATTAAGTTAAGTTAAGTTAACCCATTTTTCAAAATAGTTGGTTAATCGGAAAAAGTTAAGTTAATTAACTTAACTGACCCAACTCTGAATTACATACATACATACATACATGCATACAAACTTACATACATACATGCATACATATATGCACAAACATAATTATGTAAAATCATGAGGCAAATAAGTAGTGAGGCGAAGTGTTATGGAAGCTGAATCATGAGGCGAACTGGTGCTGAGGCGTCATTGACGCAAGGCGAAGTGGTAGTGAGGCGTAGTGGTGGCAAGGCGAACTGGTCGTGAGGCGTAATGGACATAGGCGAAGTGGTCATGAGGCGAAGTAGTCGTGAGGCGGAGTGACTGGAAAGCGGAGAAATACCGGATAGTTTGAAAAACGCAATAATTGCCCCTTTGCATAAAGGAGGGAGTAAAGCACTACCAAAAAACTATCGCCCGATAGCTCTGACTTCCTACATCATTAACATTTTCGAGCGAGTCCTGTGAGGCAAAATCTCAACATTTATGGGCAAAAATGAACTACACAACACTGGTCAACATGGGTTCAGAGCAGGAAGATCATGTCTCTCGCAACTATTGGAACACTACGACAGAATTCTTAAATCCCTAGAAGAAAAGAAAAACGTGGATGTCATCTACACCGATTTTGCTAAGGCATTTGATAAATGTGATCACGGTGTTATTACACAAACTTAAAGCAAAAGGGATAACCGGTAAAATCGGAAGGTGGATATACAACTTCCTCGTGAACCGAAAACAATCAGTAGCAGTAAGCCAAGTAACATCTGAGCCTTCAGACGTCAAAAGCTCAGTTCCCCAAGGAACAGTACTAGCGCCCCTTCTTTTCCTCATTCTAATAAGTGAGATGCCAACACAAGACACAGTACAGTATCCTCCATGCGGATGACACGAAACTGAGTATGATAGTAAAGACACAGGAAGACACGGGCCGGCTGCAAGAGGACATATAAGGTGTTCCAGTGGACCAGGGAAAATAACATGCAATTTAATGAAGACAAATTTCAATTAATACGATACGGAGAAAAGGATTTCGTTAAAGAGAGCACAAGTTACATAACAGAATCCAATCACATAATAGAACGTAAAGACAATGTGAAAGACCTTGGGGTGATAATGTCTGAAAATATGGGATTCAAAGAACATAACCAGGTCAAAGTTGCAGCTGCGAAACGGCTAACAGGTTGGATTCTACGAACATTTAGAACTCGCGGTGAATTGCCTATCATAACACTCTTCAAATCCCTGGTGCTACCGCGGCTAGAATACTGTAACGTATTAACATCCCCATACAAATTAGGTGAAATTAATGACTTAGAAAGTGTACAAAGGAACTTCACCTCACATATAAACTCAGTAAAAAACTCAGTAAAACAGTTACACTATTGGGATCGCTTAAAATCACTCAAGCTGTATTCATTGGAACGTAGAAGGGAACGATACTTAATAATATATACGTGGAAAATCGCAGAGGGTTTTGTACCAAATCTACATACACCAATAACAATGAAATTCAATGATAGGAGAGGCTGGGAATGAGATATCCCCAAGATGATAAATCGGGGGGCTATGGGCTCTCTGCGAGAGGGCTGGTTATCACATAGAGGAGCACGTTTCTTCAACAAACTTCCGCGGCGAGTGAGAGACATGAGAGGTGTCACGTTAGACAGCTTCAAGAGAGCTCTCGATGTCGAACTACAAAAAGTGCCAGACGAGCCCATCTTCACAAGGGTGCGCTCCACCTCTTCGAATAGTCTGCTGCACCAATTCTCAAACAACAACGAAGGGCGGTGCGCTATTCGGTGCCACTAGCATGAGTGGCGAACTCCACATAGGTGAACATAGGTAGGTTAACACACACACACACACACACACACACACACACACACACACACACACACACACACACACACACACACACACGTATCTCCCATCAGTGTGTATTTCCCCTTCGTAGTTCAGTTTATTATCATTTTAACATGTGGTCAGAAAATGTGCAATGTGATTCCCACTGTAGTTTATGGGTGTAATTTCCTGTAGTGAGCCACGAGAGAGAGAGAGAGCTACATAGAGCTACATAGATACACAGACCACACAGACCTCAAGGTCCTTACTAGGCAGTCTGGCCTTACAAACTATATATGTATATATATATATATATATATATATATATATATATATATACACCGGTACATACATATACACACATACACACACACATATATACACACATACACACACATATACACATACATACATACACACATACATACATATATATACAGTATAGAGAGAGAGAGAGAGAGAGAGAGAGCGAGCGAGTGAGCGAAAGAGAGAGCGAGCGAGCGAAAGAGAGAGAATGTGAGTCACGTAGCAGAGACAAAGTGATTCATTAAATTATGAGTTCAAGAATCACGTACTTGTTGAATCACGTGGGATAATTAAAACTACGTGTTAATTTACCTGATGACTCCAAAAGATGTTGTAGAATTAGTTGTAATTGAAAGCTATAAACATAAGGAAATCACCAGCTTATGATCTATTAGTCCTTATAAATTTGAATACATTTATATTAATCGCATGATGAAACTGATTGAATTTTAATTATTCCCAAATCGGTTGATGAGTCCAGCATAGTGTTAAGTAGTTGGAATGTATCAGTCCATGAGTAACAGTCACTTTGTCTTTCTTTTCTTCTTTCTTTGATTAATCATATATATATAATTAATTTGTGCTCAAAACTGAGACGTGAGAAAATATGAAAATCGATACAATAAAGAGAGTGTGGGTGTTGATGAAGGAGAAGCTTCATAGTGTTCTGACAGTCTCAAGGAGCAGCTACATAGTGAACCCGAGACAACTGCAGGGACTAACTCCACTCCTGACTATCTTTAATTCTCTCTCTTTTCTCGACTTTCTTTTATGCTTTCTCTCTCTTGACACACTCACTTTCAGTCTCACACACGCACTCACACTCTTTTTTTTTTTCTCTCACACCACTTCATCTCAATACATTTATTAGATTATTTATTATCAGAAACAGAATAGGTCCGACGACCCATCCTTGTGGCACGCCTGGAGTGGTGGGTGGGGAGAGAGCTTTCTGCTATGCTATCTTTACCTTCCACTTTGTAGCTAATTTTATGATAGAATTAAGTCCAGACTGCCTAGTACGAGCCACAAGTTCTGTGCAGTCTGTGTATCTATGTAACTCTCTTCAATTGCAGAAACACAGCATTCGCTCTCTTTAAAATTACCACCATCATAATAATTAATTAATTTTAGTTTAAATCTTAGTAAACCACTTCACCATATAGTCAATGCTGTTAATATACTGTATATCAGGAACAGAATAGGTCCGACTACCGATCTCTGTGGTATACCACTTGTGACATCTATCCAGTTAGAGGCTTCTTTTTTATCATTACTCATTGCATTTACACTGTTTGCCAGGTCTCTACTCATTGCATTTACACTGTTTGTCAGGTCTCTACTCATTGCATTTACACTGTTTGCCAGGTCTCTACTCATTGCATTTACACTGTTTGCCAGGTCTCTACTCATTGCATTTACACTGTTTGCCAGGTCTCTACTCATTGCATTTACACTGTTTGCCAGGTCACTACTCATTGCATTTACACTGTTTGCCAGGTCACTACTCATTGCATTTACACTGTTTGCCAGGTCTCTACTCATTGCATTTACACTGTTTGCCAGGTCACTACTCATTGCATTTACACTGTTTGCCAGGTCATTACTCATTGCATTTACACTGTTTGCCAGGTCTCTACTCATTGTATTTACACTGTTTGCCAGGTCTCTACTCACTGGAGTGCATGTACTGGGTATTAGTCGCAAGTTCTTTGAGATACTCGACTCCGCCTTGTGTATTCTGTTCGTCCTACTTATAAGACATTTAACATATAGCTAGCTCTGTGTCTATTTTCTTTTAAAGTCTTATCTATCTCTGCATCTATCTATCTATCTCCTTGGTATTGGCCGCCAGTTCTTTGAGACACTTTACTCCGGCTTGTAACTCTCTGCCTCCTACTTGTGAGACACTTAGGACCCACTTCAGCTCTACTCCCCCTCCCTCCCTCCCTTCTTCTCTCTTCCATATAGGAGCCTTGTTCGGTGGTAAAGTAGCCTTGCAACGGGACAAGGTGTCTTGTTTGGGTGTTCGCTGTTATTCCTTTCCTTGGCTCGAAGATGGAATTTACGTGTTTTCTTATTCTGATATTATTTTTTGATTGATCACATACAGTATATAATATATGCTCTCTCTCTCTGTCTCTCTCTCTCTCTCTCTCTCTCTCTCTCTCTCTCTCTCTCTCTCTCTCTCTCTCTCGCACACACACACACACACACACACACACACACACACACACACACACACACACACACACACACACACACACACACACACACACACTACAGCCCGTAGCCTAGTACACAGCCCGTAGCCTAGTAGGTAGAGCTCTCGTCTCACACACGAGGGGTCGTGGGTTCAATCCCCGGCCGGGCGGAGACAAATTGGGCTAGTCTCCTTTCATGTGTTAGCCTCAGTTCACCTAGCTGTAAATAGGTACCTGGAATAAGTGGACGACGTTGTGACGTCCCATCTGGGGTTGGCAAAAATGGTACAAGGCGAGATGGGTATCATATGGTTCACCTAAGCTGATGGCTACCTAAGCCTTCGGGCGAGACGGTACCGTCTATAGTGAGAATGGTACCATACAGATCCACCCTAAGCCTTCGTTTCCGATGTCGCCAATTGGCTAAAAAATACAGACTACACACACATCCACAGCCATTCCAACGATACATATAACACCTACACATATAGGAGGCGGGAAATAACGTGCAAGCTCACTCCCGCAATACAACTAGAGTAAGTACAACTAGAGTAAGTACACACACACACACACACACACACACACACACACACACACACACACACACACACACACACACATTAATATCACTTAATAATGAAGGACCAAATAGGAGGCTTCCGGGGTGACCACGGAAGAGAGAGAGGGTGCTGTTGTTTTGGCGTGTGTGTGCATGTGTGGGTGTGTGTGTTTGAGAGAGAGAGAGAGAGAGAGCGCGCGCGTTGTTACGAAGGGGTATGTTAATTCTTTAATTCACTCCCCTCCATATCATTCTTCTTCCCGCCTGCTTTCTTCTCCTGTGTTATCCTTTTCTTCCACTGTTATATAACTCCCTCCATCCTCACCTTCCTCCCTCTTTTTCCGTCTCATCCTCCCTCCTTCCTTCTCCCCCTCTCTTCCTCCCTCCCTCATTCCCTCTCTCATCCTCCCTCCCTCTCTAATCATCTTTCTTTCCCTCCCTTCTTCTCTCATCCTCCCTCCTTCCTTCTCCCCCTCTCTTCCTCCCTCCCTCATTCCCTCTCTCATCCTCCCTCCCTCTCTAATCATCTTTCTTTCCCTCCCTTCCTCTCTCATCCTCCCTCCTTCCTTCCCTCACTCATTCTCTCTCCCCTTCCTTCCCTCCCTCTCTCATCCTCCCGCCTTCCTTCCCTCTCTCATCCTCTTTACCTTTCCCCTTCCCTCCCTCTCATCCTCCCTCCCTCCCTGTCTCAATCCCTCCTTCCCTCTGTCACTTCCTCCCTCCCTCCTTTACCTCCCTACAGCCCTCTATGCTTCCCTCAATCCTCCCTCTATCTCCATCACTCCCTAAACTCCCAAAAATCCTCATCCTCTTTCACACAACTTCGTCCACACATAACCCCAAAATACCTCACATTTTCTCAATACACTTCACTCAAAAGATAAGAAAACAAAAACTCGTGGTTCTTCATTCCTGACTTGCCATAAAATTCGCCTGAAATCTCTGTTACTTGTGAATGTTGTCCCTGTCTTTGGTTGATTGCTTTGTTGGTGTCTTGGTTGGGGTTGCCACTATTTTTGTAATGACTGTATTAGTGGCTTTGTTTTGCTTTGTATTTTATTTGTATTTACCTGCCTTTATTATCTATAGCTGCCTTTGTAATGTTTTTATTTATGCGTGATTTTGGTTAATTATATTTATTTGTTTGTGTATTGAGAGCTTTATAGTGGGCGTTCTTGTTGTGATTCTGGTTGTGTGTGTGTGTGTGTGTGTCATATATTTTATATTAATGCAGTTTTATTCATAATATTATTTGCTTTCTTATTAGTTTCTTCCCTTGCTGTTAACCATCTCTATTGTATCTTCCCTTTGTCATCACTATCACACACACACACACACACACACACACACACACACACACACACACACAATAGTGTGTGTTATTAATGTGTGTATTAATTTCTTGTTTTATTGTAAAGTATATTATACTCACCCATTGTAAACTGAGCTTACCATTTTCATATCTGTACATCTCATGTTCATCCACTAATTGTAAAATGTGTATTTTCAGCTCATGAGGCTGCCATTCTTTAATAAACCGTTTATTATTATTATTATTATTATTATTATTATTATTATTATTACACACACACACACACACACACACACACACACACACACACACACACACACACACACGAACACACAAACACACACATCTAAATTCACCAAACACCAATTCACCCACCATAATTCCACCATTTAAGCCCAACCTTCCCAATCTGCAAAAACTTAAGTTCGGATTCAGAAATGGGCTCATCAATTTCTCAGTGTCTCGTATTTTTGGCTGGAGGTGATGACTGTGATTGAGAGAGAGAGAGAGAGAGAGAGAGAGAGAGAGAGAGAGAGAGAGAGAGAGAGAGAGAGAGAGAGAGAGAGAGAGAGAGAGAGAGAGAGAGAGAGAGAGAGAGAGAGAGAGAGAGAGAGAGAGAGAGAGAGAGAGAGAGAGAGGAAGCGGGGGGGGATATATGAACATTTTGAATGAGAAATTAAGTGTATGTAGGTGAGAGAGAGAAAACACATTAAAGGAAATATTACGATACATAACAACGACAGTGTTTAAGTGAATACAATAATTGAGTGACTGTATGATAATGTTGAGAGTGTGTGTGTGTGTGTGTGTGTGTGTATGTGTGTGTGTGTGTGTGTGTGTGTGTATAATTAAACGATTAATAGGTAAGAGTGTGTGAGTGAGTGAAATTATTGAGATTTAAGTGAGATTGAGTACGTGTTGATGTTGAGAGCGAGAGAGACGTTGACAGATTTAAAGCGAATGGGTATACATGTGAGTGATTGAGTGAGAGAGTGAGTGGAATGGGGGATTTATATGTGAGTGAGAAAGATGGAGTGTGTGTTAACGAGAGTGAGAGAGAGTGAGAGTGAGTTAAAGCCTCAGCAACAGGTCACTCTGGCTCTCTCCTTCTTGATTTGTTGCCTGGTAATTTCAGAGAGGTCTTATTTACGCTTTTTGCTCTGCTCTCTCTCTATTTTTCTTATCTATCTATGAATGTCTGTATCTATCTATCTATTTATCTGTCTTTCTGTATGTCTATCTATATGTCTGTTTATCCATCTGTCTACTGCCTATTATTTTATTATACCCCATCATTAGCTGTTTGTATAATTGATCGTGTGGTTATGATTGTTTATCTGATATTCATCATGATATTTCAAACACCTATGATTGTTTTAGTAGACGTAAACACCTATGATTGTTTTAGTAGACGTAAACACCTATGATTGTTTTAGTAGACGTAAACACCTATGATTGTTTTAGTAGACGTAAACACCTATGATTGTTTTAGTAGACGTAAACACCTATGATTGTTTTAGTAGACGTAAACACCTATGATTGTTTTAGTAGACGTAAACACCTATGATTGTTTTAGTAGACGTAAACACCTATGATTGTTTTAGTAGACGTAAACATGTAAACCTTAAGGGGAGGTCCCCACTTGAGGGATTTTTTTCTTGACCCCTTTCACCCCATTGCTTTTGATATTATAAAACGTTTGCCCCATTAGTTTAGCGATTTTTAAAAACTTTCACCCCATATTAAGACCTTTCGTGCAATTCAGGTGTCTATTTTATCCTGGCAAGCGATAGCGAGCCTGTAATTTAAGAGGAACCGGCCTTCGGCCGGGAAATTTTTCTACCGAAAAATTTACAAATTTATCTTGAAAGGTACTCGAGGGGGTGTAATTTTGGTTGATGGAGGTCTAGGGAACAAACTAAATACCTCCCCTTAAACAATTCCTTCACAGCGCCGTTAATGTACGAAAGAACATGGAATGTGACATTACTTTAAAAATGGAAGTGGTAATCCACGTATTTATTCTCTGTAAACAACACTCATTCCCACAGTATTTATTCTCTGTAAACAACACTCATTCCCACAGTATTTATTCTCTGTAAACAACACTCATTCCCACAGTATTTATTCTCTGTAAACAACACTCATTCCCACAGTATTTATTCCTCTGTAAACAACACTCATTCCCTCAGTATTTATTCTCTGTAAACAACACTCATTCCCACAGTATTTATTCTCTGTAAACAACACTCATAAGAACATAAGAACATAAGAAAATGGGAGTCTGCAAAAAGCCGATTGGCCTAAGCAAGGCAGATCCCTGTCCCACACAACCCCAATTACAAAGCCCAATTATAGGCTCAACACTCTAATACCCTGAGGATCATCTTACCAAATCGGTTAGAGATTAACGCAGGATTACGGGGGTCTGCAGAGCGCTGATTGGCCCAACCCGGCTGATCCCCCTTCACACCCAACCCTTCTCGTCCATATGCTTATCCAATTTTTTCTTAAAGCTCCCTATCGTTCTTGATCCCACTATATCACTTGGTAGCCTGTTCCACCCATCTACAACTCTGTTACCAAACCAATATTTGCCTATATCTTTTCTGAAACGAAATTTATCTAATTTGAAACCATTGGTACGAGTTCTTTCGCTATCACTGAGCTTTAGTACATTTGTCATGTCCCCTTTGTTAATCCCACTAACCCACTTGAACACCTCTATCATATCCCCTCTAACTCTGCGTCTCTCTAACGAATGTAAACCTAATTTCTTCAACCTTTCTTCATACGGAAAATTTCTAATATTATGGATCATTTTTGTCATTCTACGCTGAATTCTCCCACAGTATTTATTCTCTGTAAACAACACTCTTTCCCACAGTATTTATTCTCTGTAAACAACACTCATTCCCACAGTATTTATTCTCTGTAAACAACACTCTTTCCCACAGTATTTATTCTCTGTAAACAACACTCATTCCCACAGTATTTATTCTCTGTAAACAACACTCATTCCCACAGTATTTATTCTCTGTAAACAACACTCCCACAGTATTTATTCTCTGTAAACAACACTCATTCCCACAGTATTTATTCTCTGTAAACAACACTCATTCCCACAGTATTCGCTGCGAAGGAATCCAAATGTTTTAGAATACAAGTGCATACCTTTAGTTGTACTACTGTTGAGGAAATATTATTTTGGTTAATATTTTATCACAGCCTTCCTCCACCTTTATCTTAGTTAAATCCCTCTCTCAACAATCATAAAATAAACATCATATAGATAAGTCAAATAAATAAATAAATATGTTTTATATAATGCAACTCTCTCTCTCTCTCTCTCTCTCTCTCTCTCTCTCTCTGTCTCTCTCTCTCTCTCTCTCTCTCTCTCTCTCTCTCTCTCTCTCTCTCTCTCTCTCTCTCTCTCTGCTGGTGGCTCTATCTGGTCGCGGGCCACCTAAATATTATTATTACTAGTCGCACCCTGACATTTATGGCTTGGAGGCGACACTGTCTTGCTGTGTGTGTGTGTGAGAGAGGGAGAGCGAGAGAGAGAGAGAGAGAGAGAGAGAGAGAGAGAGAGAGAGAGAGAGAGAGAGAGAGAGAGAGAAAGAGGGGGGGGGTATTGTGTCTGTTAGTGAGAAACTAGTAAGCATGTTTGGAATGTTTATCTATATCTATCTATCTACCTATATATCTCTATATATTTATCTATCTTAGAGAGAGAGAGAGTTCAGGGAGGGTGATGGGGAAGTCAGGTTAGAAAATATGGCATAGAAGGAAACTAAGAAAGAAGGAGAATATATAGTGAGTAATATAGATATAGTGAGTAATATAGATATAGTGAGTAATATAGATATAGTGAGTAATATAGATATAGTGAGTAATATAGATATAGTGAGTAATATAGATATAGTGAGTAATGTAGATATAGTGAGTAATATAGATATAGTGAGTAATATAGATATAGTGAGTAATATATATATATATAGTGAGTAATATAGATATAGTGAGTAATATAGATATAGTGAGTAATATAGATATAGTGAGTAATATAGATATAGTGAGTAATATAGATATAGTGAGTAATATAGATATAGTGAGTAATATAGATATAGTGAGTAATATAGATATAGTGAGTATAACAATATAGTGAGTAATATAGATATAGTGAGTAATATAGATATAGTGAGTAATATAGATATAGTGAGTAATATAGATATAGTGAGTAATATAGATATAGTGAGTAATATAGATATAGTGAGTAATATAGATATAGCGAGTAATATAGATATAGCGAGTAATGTAGATATAGCGAGTAATGTAGATATAGCGAGTAATGTAGATATAGCGAGTAATGTAGATATAGCGAGTAATGTAGATATAGCGAGTAATATAGATATAGCGAGTAATATAGATATAGTGAGTAATATAGATATAGTGAGTAATATAGATATAGTGAGTAATATAGATATAGTGAGTAATATAGATATAGTGAGTAATATAGATATAGCGAGTAATATAGATATAGCGAGTAATGTAGATATAGCGAGTAATTCATGTAGATATCATAGCGAGTAATGTAGATATAGCGAGTAATGTAGATATAGCGAGTAATGTAGATATAGCGAGTAATGTAGATATAGCGAGTAATGTAGATATAGCGAGTAATAAAGATATAGCGAGTAATATAGATATAGCGAGTAATATAGATATAGTGAGTAATATAGATATAGTGAGTAATATAGATATAGTGAGTAATATAGATATAGTGAGTAATATAGATATGCTAATACAGATGGAAATAACAATAGAAAACATGAAATATAGGTGGCATAATGAAGAAAATAATAGAATAGTGGGTGATAAAGGAATTCTAATACAGATAGAAACAGTAAAGATATGTGTTTTAATGAATACAATAATAGTGGGTGATAAAAGCAGGCTAATAATGAAGAAAACAGCAATAGAAAACAGTAAAGATAGATAGAATAATAAATATATAAATGGTGGGTCATGAAGATAGACGAATAAAGGTGAACGTAGCAAAAGAAAAGATAAATAATAGTTGAGTAATTAACAACAAAATATCAATAACAATAGTCAAATCCATAGTTATTCTTCGAAGTTAATTAGTTGTCTCTTATATTTTCCTGTGCAGTGTAGCATTTGCATAATTTCTTTCGTATGTTTGTAATCTTATCCACGGCAGGAGGGACCTAAGTGTGAATGACTACAAATCCACCACTTAAGAGTTTCGGGTTTTACGGAAATATAAATATATATATATATATATATATATATATATATATATATATATATATATATATATATATATATATATATATATATATATGGGAGAGTGATTGATGGATTTTATTTTTACAAGCGAATTGTAGCATACATTTCGGCTAAATAGCGACATATGCAGTTTGAACTTCCTTATTGCCCAAAACTCGCAGGTGGTCATTTCGGTGTTAGCTACTGACGTCATGTTACTTACAACCTTGAGGAAATACTACTATTCTGGTTGTTAAGAGCTGAAGCTTATATATATATATATATATATATGTTAGGATGGATTAGGTCATGGCTAATTGGTAGGAAAGACAGATTAGTCATCATAAATGGTCCCCAGTCAGAATGGGGAGCAGTCAAACGTGGTGTCCCCCAGGGATCGAGTATTAGGTCCCCTATTTTGTTTCTTATATACATAAATGACCTAGATTTAGGTTATAACTATTAGGATAAGTAAATTCGCAGACGTATACTAAAATCGGGAGATCCATTTATTTCATAGATAGCTATATAGAGTGCCTCCAAAGGGATCTAGATCCCTTACCTGATTCGTCAGTAAATTGGCAGATGAAGTTTACCCTTGCCACAGGCAAGGTATTAAAGATAGGGAAGATGCAAACAAATGTTAAATATCAACTAGCTAATTGAGAATTAGAAAATTCAGACTGCGAGAAAGATCTAGGTGTGTTTGTTAGCAATGATTTGGAGAAGCCCCCCCCTAGAAAACAGTGTATAAGCGTTCGTAATAAGTCAAACAGGATTCTCGGGTTCATCTCTAGGATTGTGAGTAACAGAACTGCTGATGTTATCATTTAAACTTTACTTGTCATTAGTGAGACCCCAAATGGATTATGTCTGTCCAAATTTGGTGTCCTTATTACAGAATGGACAAAGTACTTCATTGTAGATAGTACAGCGCTAGAATGACAAGCATGATCCATAATATTAGAAATTCTTTCGTATGAAGAAAGGTTGAAGAAATTAGGTTTACATTCGTTAGAGAGACGCAGAGTTAGAGGGGATATCTAGAGGTGTGCAGGTGGGTTAGTGGGATTAACAAAGGGAACATGGCAAATGTACCTAAAGCTCAGTGATAGCTGAACGAACTCGTACCAATGGTTTCAAATTAGATAAATTTTTTACGTTTCAGAAAAGATATAGGCAAGTATTGGTTTGGTAACATCGTTTGTAGATGGGTGGAATGGACTCCAAGTGCTATAGTGGGGATCTCAAACTGTGAGGGACTTTTACGAGAAAATTAAGATAAGCATATGGACCAGAAGGGTTGTGTGTGAAGGGTGATCAGCCGGGTTGGGCCAATCATCGCTCTGCAGACCTCCATAATCCTGCGTTCTCTCTAACCGTTTTGGGGTAAGATGATTCCTCATGGGTATTAGAGTGTGAAGCCTATAAATTGGGCTTTGTAATTGAATTGGGGTTGTGTGGGCCAGGGATCTGCCTTGCTTAGGCCAATTCGGCTTTCTGCAGACCTGCCCTTGTTCTTATGTTCTTATGTTCTTATATATATCATATATATATGATAACTATAATATATATATATATCTATATATTCTCTATATTAAATATATTATATATTATATACCGGTATATATAGTAGATATATAATCTATAATATATATCCCTATATATATATATATAATTATTAAATGTAATGTATTTATTTATATATTTATAATTTATTTTATTCATTTGCTTTTTTATTTTATTTTTATTTTTGCTGTTAATGTGGAAAATATATTATGTAACCAAATCGCTAATCTACACGGGACGAAGAAACACAGAGTACATTTAATCTTTATTGGCTAAATATAAAACGATTGAATGCAATCTATAGTGACGGAATGAGAGAGAGAGAGAGAGAGAGAGAGAGAGAGAAAGAGAGGTGATTTAGATGTTAGAGAAAGAGAGAGGGAGGGTGGAACTCTGAAAGAGGGACCTTGAATTGGTCTAATGAAGAGTGTTGGGATGAGAAATACCGACAATTACGGAAGAAGAAGAAGCAGAAGAAGAAGAAGAAGAAGAAGAAGAAGAAGAAGAAGAAGAAGAAGAAGAAGAAGAAGAAAGGGGGGAAAACGGAAGAAGAGAAATAGTCGGAAGGGGAGAAGAAGAAAAGAGAATTACCATTGACACCAGTAGAAAATATAAATGAAAATAAAGGAGGGTGGATGAAAAGAAACCGCTAGAGAGAAACAGCACGAGAGAAAACAACGAGAATAGGTGAAAGGAGTACATAGGGGCAAGAAGAGAAGAATAAACAGATAAACAGTAGATTAGGTAGTGGTAGATAGATAAGGAGGTAGATAAATAAATAGAAACAAATAATAGCTGGAAACCTGCTTACATTAGTGAGATCTTTGTGGTCATACAGTAATGGAAGTTATGGTCGTTTTCTGTAACTATATAATGGCTTCGTTAAGAATAGGAAAGGGGTGGGACGTTCTTTGTAAATAGAAGGATGTGTCTGTAGGTAAAAATTGGAATTAAGAAGAGGTAAGAAGGTGAGGTGCCGCTAGAAGAGTGGCGAACACATCAAAAGGTATAGGTAATTGGAGGTTGTAAGAGGGTAGGACGTAGGTAGGTTGGTAAGTAGGTAGGTTAGTAGGTAAAAGGAAATTAAAGAGATAAAGGGGTAGTTAGATCGGTAGGAGCAAGTAAGGGAGTAGGTAGGTACTAGGTTGGTAAGTGGATATATAGTTTGGTAGTTCAGTAGGTAGGAAAGTAAGTAGGTAAACAGAGGAAGTAGTTCGGTAGGAGTAGGTAGGGAGGTAGGTATAAAGGGGGAAGGTAGTAAGGGAGTAGGGAGAAGGAAGTAACATGGTGGTAGGTAGTGAGGGAGTAGGTAGGGAGGAAGAATGAAGTAACACGGAAGGGAGTAGCGAGGGAGGGAGGGAGGGAAGGAAGTAGGTAGGTAGGGAGAAGGAGGTAACATATTAGGTAGGTAGGTAGGTAATAAATATCTTGACCACAGTAGTTACCTTGGCTATACCTGGTTAAGACCCCCTTGTCAACTGTCTACAGCCATTCTTTGTATACCGTACCCCTCTCTCTCTCTCTCTCTCTCTCTCTCTCTCTCTCTCTCTCTCTCTCTCTCTCTCTCTCTCTCTCTCTCTCTCTCTCTCTCTCTCTCTATCTCTCTCTCTTCTCTCTCTCTCTCTACTCTCTCTCTCTCTCTCCTCTCTCTCTCTCTCTCTCTCTCTCATCTAATTTTGTTATTATTATTACTTCGGCATATTTCCTTACCATTGTCATCTCTTTTGTGTATCTCATTCTTTATTGTATTCGTTCCTGTGTGTGAGAGAGAGAGAGAGAGAGAGAGAGAGAGAGAGAGAGAGAGAGAGAGAGAGAGAGCGAGAGGGAGGTAGAGAGAGAGAGAGAGAGTCATCTGAGCTGAGTAAGAGATAACCACCTCTGACCTCCTGCGTGTTTTACGGTTTACTGGCGCCTCCTACCTCAGTCACCCCTGTACCGTTTTCTTTCATACCGTGGGAGAAAACGAAGGGAAGGAAGGTTGCTTATTGTGTATCTTTTAAGGGGATATGGGTCGTTTTTCTGGTCCCCGTTTAGCCGCATTGGTTATTAAATTTTAAGACGATTGACCCATTAGTTTGGCGATTTTAAGACTACGTCCCATTTCTTTGTCAATATCAAGACCTTTCGGGCCACTTAGGTGTCGATATTTATCCTGGTGAGCGATAACGAGCCTGTAATTTAGGAGGATTTGGCCTTCGGCCGGAACATTTTTCTACCGACAAATTTACAAATTGATATCAAAGAGGGATCTTGGGGTTGTTTTTTCAAGTTGGATGGATGTATGGGGAGGAAACTAGAAAGATAATACATACATTTGTCTTAGCTACTTTGTTCTCTTGTTCCGTTTGTTTATTTATTCTTGTGTGTGTGTGTGTGTGTGTTTTTTTTTTTTTTTTTTTTTTTTTTCAAACGAACCTCTCCTATTTTACTTTCCTCTTTAATTGTATTATTGGTTTTCTGGTCTTTCCTTCCGTATTATTTATCATGTCTTCTACTTCGCCTTTCACGTTTGTATTATGTCCCTAATTTTGCATAATATTCTTTAATTTATTGTATTTCCATTTGTATTTTTCCCTGTGTTTATTTTGTATTTGTATATTTTGCTGCTGCCTTATGTATCTTCATTCATTCTCTCTCTCTCTCTCTCTCTCTCTCTCTCTCTCTCTCTCTCTCTCTCTTTCTCTCTCTCTCTCTCTCTCTCTCTCTCTCTCTCTCTCTCTCTCGTCCGTATCTTACAACTATCTTACACATTCCTCGCCCACCTTAAGGACTCGCTTTTCTGGCTCTTTATCTGAGAGAGAGAGAGAGAGAGAGAGACAGAGAGAGAGAGAGAGAGAGAGAGAGAGAGAGAGAGAGAGTATGTTGAGTTCACTTAGAATATGCTGACATTTTCAATAGACAGTTCGACAAGTGTAGTTAATTTAATTTATCATGTCACAGAGATATGTTATCCTGTTGAGGGTTTGATAACAAAACAAATACACAGCTGACGGATATTTCTCGAACAATGCAGACGAAATATCTAATCCAACTTACCTATCGTAAATTAGCCTAATCTAATCTGACTTAACCTAACCTAAGCAAGCGTAGACATATTTAACTTGGCAAGACTTAAGGGGAGGTTTTTAGTTGATTCCCTAGACTTCCATCAAGCTTAAAATTACTCCCCCTAGACCCCCTTTCAAGATAAATTTGTAAATTTTTCGGTAGAAAAATGTCCCGGCCAAAGGCCGGTTCCCCTTAAATTACAGGCTCGCTATCGCTCGCCAGGAAAACATCGACACCTAAATAGCGCGAATAATCTTAAAATTGACAGAAATGGGGCGATGGTTCTTAAAATCGCCAAACTAATGGGGCGAACGTCTTAAAATCTCAAAAGCAATGGGGCTAAACATGAGGGAGAGAGGGGTAAAAACAAAAAACCACATGTGGATATCTCTCCTTAACCTATAGAGAGTACCGGTGACATCCTTTGCACTATATTCTGGGAACTATTAAACGATCGTATTTAGCTTAGAAAGAACGTCTACCCATTACAATGTCTCCACTATCGCGATTAATTGTGTTAGCTACCATATCTTTCCAAGCTTCCTAAAATCAAAGGTAAACCGGCGTCATGGTGCTGAAGTGGTTAATAATTATACTGATTATGATTTTAGTGGTGTTTTTCGATCTGAAGATAGTGATGATAATGATGATGGTGGTCCTTATGGTAGTGGTGGTGTTGTGAAGGTGTCAGCCCCACATCTCAAAACACACACACACACACACACACACTCACACACACCACCACCACCACCACCACCACCTGTCACACACACACACACACCACCACCACCACCACCACCACCACCACATAAACAAACTGCCTGTCAGTCACGTGTTGATGGCTCCCTTATCCTGCCCCGTCATGAGTCACTCGGTAAAGTAAATGGAGAAAGTGTGTATAGAAAATATATAAATTAATGCGTTTTTATATTAGTTCATCAGTCAAGTTAATCAGCCACTAAGTTTCTCAATGAGTCGGTCAGTTAACCCATTCTGTATCGGTGATGTAATTGTGATGTATGGCAACTATTAGACGATTTTTTTTACAGCTTAGGAAGGACGTCTAATCATTAAAAGGCGACATAGTATCTCAATTAATCCTTTAGTTACCATATGTCCTTACTAAGCTTCATAATATCATCTAAATGTAACTGGAATAAAAAACAAATAACGTCGCCGGTACAGAAGGGGTTAAGTCTGCCAATCAGTTAATAGTTCAGTCAGATTTTAATTGAGAGAGCGTATATAGAATTCTCACAGTCAGTCAGTTCAGTCAGTCAAGTCATGAAGTCAGTCAGGTCATCCATAGTCGCTCAGTTAGTCGATTGAGTAAAGTAATAAGTCATTCTGTTCAATCAGTCGACCAAATTAATGAGTCGGTAAGTCCGTCAGTTAAGTTAGTAAGTCACTTTAATTTTCTGGTCCATTTTCTTCCTCATGCTTATACCCATTAGTTTTGAGATTTTAAGACGTTTGCCTCATTAGTTTTGAAATTTTAAGACCTTTCACCCCATTTCTTTGTCAATTTTAAGACCTTTCGTGCCCTTTAGGTGTCGATTTTTTTCCTGGCGAGCGATAGCGAGCCTGTAATTGTGGAGGAACCGGCCTTTGGCCGTGACATTTTCTATCGAAAAATGTACAAATTAGTCTCGAAGGGGGATCTAATGGATGTTTTTTTTTTAAGTTTGATTGAGTTATAAAGAGGAAACTAAAACAAAATATGAATATATAAATAAATAGACCCCAAAACTAACCACTGTCCCCTTATTATCTCTATAAGTGCGACACTCAACCACGCAATTTGACTTCAAGCTCCGTGTGTCCAGACGTTTGGACTCTAACGTACCCTCAATAATTATGGTTCTCAAGCATTGGTTCAACTTTTTATTTTTATTATATTTATTTATTTATTTATTTATTTATTTTTTGGGGGAGACTTTTTTTTTTGGGGGGGGAGACACTTGCTATAGACTGCTCTGTCTTTTGTCTCCTTCATACACCTTGACAATAATCTACATTGTTTACTCATTGATTGGCTATTATTACTATGGTCTTTCTCTTATTACTATCCAAGCAGCTGTGAGCATTATTAAGTCATAGTTGATACTGTGTCTATTAATTCTGTCAACAGTCAAAATCATCACCAATATTATTAAACCTATCAATCATGCACCTATTTCTTTGCTGCGTCTACGTTACTGCCAGACGAGTTTCCTGTTTATGAAACTAAGGGTTCAACGTATCTCTATAAACTAAGGGTTCAACGTATCTCTATAAACTAAGGGTTCAACGTATCTATAAACTAAGGGTTCAACGTATCTCTATAAACTAAGGGTTCAACGTATCTCTATAAACTAAGGGTTCAACGTATCTCTATAAACTAAGGGTTCAACGTATCTCTATAAACTAAGGGTTCAACGTATCTCTATAAACTAAGGGTTCAACGTATCTATAAACTAAGGGTTCAACGTATCTATAAACTAAGGGTTCAACGTATCTATAAACTAAGGGTTCAACGTATCTCTATAAACTAAGGGTTCAACGTATCTCTATAAACTAAGGGTTCAACGTATCTCTATAAACTCTCAACTTTGACAGGGAACTCTTAAATGTATTCAAATCGTCTAGTGGTCGGTAAATTACAGAAATTACGTAATTGGTGTGAAAGGGTTAACAAACCTGGTAATACTATGTTAATCTTGTAAAACTATCTCAACAGCTTCCAACATTATGATAACAAATGTAAATACACATTGTTTAAGCCATGAACATTATTACTTCCTCAACAATCGTAATTATTATTTAAACCTATTATTACTATCCAAGCAACTGTAAGTATTCTTAAGGGGAGGTTTTTAGTTTGGTCCCTAGATATCCTTCAAGCTTAAGATTACACCCCCTTGAGCCCCTTTCAAGATAAATTTGTAAATTTTTCGGTAGAAAAATGTCCCGGCTGAAAGCCGGTTCCTCTTAAATTACAGGCTCGCTATCGCTCGCCAGGATAAAATCGACACCTAAATGGCACGAAAGGTCTTAAAATTGACAAAAATGGGTTGAAAGTTCTTAAAATCGTCAAAATAATGGGGCGAACGTCTTAACATTAGGAAAACAATGGGGCTAAACATGAGGGAGAAAGGAGTCAAGACAAAAATCCCTCAAGTGGAAATCTCCCCTTAAGTCATTGTTTACTCTCTGCCTATTATTTCTGTCAACAAACCAAAATCATCGCCAATATTATTATGGAGAGATTTCCACTTGAGGGATTTTTTTTCTGGACCCCTTTCTCCCTCATGTTTAGCCCCATTGCTTTTGAGATTTTAAGACGTTCGCCCCATTAGTTTGGCGATTGTATGAACTTTCGACCAATTTCTGTCAATTTTGAGACCATTTGTTTCATTTAGGTGTTGATTTTTTCCCTGGCGAGCGATAGCGAGCCTGTAATTTTGGAGGATGTTGGAGTAATGTCTCGGCCGAGACATTTTTCTACCGAAAAATTTACAAATTCATCTTGAAAGGGGGGCTAGGGGGTGTAATTTTAAGCTTGATGGAAGTCTAGGGAACAAACTAAAAACCTCCCATTAAGTCATTGTTTACTCTGTCTATTATTTCTGTCAACAACCAAAATCATCGCCAATATTATGAACCCCACTTTTGTTTTCCCTTGTCTTCTGTTACATTATAAGCCTTCATTAGTGCTGGTAAATCTTTCAATATGATGACGCATTTGTTTTATGTCCGATTTTACTGATTACTACGGTATGCATAATTATAGTCAATTATAGTCAATTATAGTCAATTCAGTATAGGTCGGCCAGAAATCATGACCCCTTAACCACTATAACTCAGAAAGGGCTAGAGGAAATGGGCTGTACATTTCCACACCTATTCCCTGGCTAACCTTTCCTAAATGTTAGAAATATTAGCTGGATCACTCAAGTCGTTTACGAGTTATTGAGGTTAGTGGTGAAGACTGTTAGAAATATTAGCTGGATCACTCAAGTCGTTTACGAGTTATTGAGGTTAGTGGTGAAGACTGTTAGAAATATTAGCTGGATCACTCAAGTCGTTTACGAGTTATTGAGGTTAGTGGTGAAGACTTAGAAATATTAGCTGGATCACTCAAGTCGTTTACGAGTTATTGAGGTTAGTGGTGAAGACTGTTAGAAATATTAGCTGGATCACTCAAGTCGTTTACGAGTTATTGAGGTTAGTGGTGAAGACTTGTTGCCGACCTATAATGAATGGACTATAGTAGTATTACATCTTTGTTTTAGTATTGCTTAGCTCATCTATATTGATTGTATCACTAAATAGTCTTTAACTCTATCTGGTGCAACGTCTTGGGAGTTATTATGATATTGTGTTTAATTATTATTGAGGGTTTTTAATTGTTTTAGCCATTTTTAATTGTTTTAGCCATTTTTAATTGGTTTAGCCATTTTTAATTGTTTTAGCCATTTTTGAACAATGTGTTTTTGGTTTACCCCCAAGACGCAGAAACACGCCTCTCCAGACCTCCTTCAAACTAAAAAACGTCCCCCAGACCCATTCAAGCTAAATATATACATTTTTCGGTAGAAAAATTTCCCGGCCGAAGGCCGATTTCTCCCAAATTATAGGCTCGCTATCGCTCGCCCAGGAAAAATTGACGCCTTATTGGGTTGAAGCATCTTATAATTGCCAAACTAATGAGGTGAAACGTCTTAAAATCTACAAACTAATGGAGTAAAACAGGGAGGATCGAAATTGGCCCGCCCTGCACCTAATAGGGTTTTAAGTGATATTTTATATTATACCATCTATCGGTAGTTTGATGTATAAGTAATATTAACTTTTAAAACAACTAAAAAGTGTTATTGAAGCTACTTTCATTTCGAACAATTATCGCACGGCACAGTTACCACAACCAGCCTCTACCATAGCCAGTACCTGCCATAACTACCATCACCTTCCACAACTACAATTTGAACTACTATGTCCTATTACAATTACCACAATCAGCTTCTACCACAACCAGCCTTTATCATAACCATTACCTACCACAACCAGGGTCTACCAATTCTACCACAACCAGGCTCTACTACCACTACCATCACCTACCACAACTATAATTATAACTATCACCCAAAACAATTACCACAACCAGCTTCTACCAGTCAATTACCTACCATAACCACCATCACTTACCACAACCACTGTCTACCAATTCTACTACCACCAGGATCTACTACCACAGCCAGAGTCTACCACAACAACCACTACCATGACCTACCACAACTACCACAAGGTAAAAAGTAGGCCACAACCCCGTTTAAGCCTTCCCAGCGGCCCTCCCTCCATTCCACCTCTCTCTCTCTCTCTCTCTCTCTCTCTCTCTCTCTCTATATATATATATATATATATATATATATATATATATATATATATATATATATATATATATATATATATATATATATATATATATATATACAGGTATATATCTTTCACACACATACATTTTTAATATTTTTTTTTACGCTTAAAATATGTAATCATTCAAATAAAATAAAAACCATTCTGGGATTATACAGTATAGTAAGGTAGTGCTCTCTCTCTCTCTCTCTCTCTCTCTCTCTCTCTCTCTCTCTCTCTCTCTCTCTCTCTCTCTCTCTCTCTCTCTCTCTCTCTCTCTCTCTCTCTCTCTCTCAAATTAGCCTCCAAGAAGACCCCACATATGTATTACCAGGCCTCGTAACATTTATCAGATCTACTGTTGCTTGCTTTTCTGTGTGTCCGAGTGTACTCTCTCTCTCTCTCTAGCCCTCAACTGCTGAATTATGAGAGAGTGAAAAAGAGAGAGAGATTTACCTAGATATACTGACCACACAGACAGTGCGATTCTAGCGATGTTGTGACGACACGATGTACCTCTAGTAGAGGTAGCAAAATCCCAGAAAAAGAGGAAGTTAGAAATTAAAGGAGAGAGAGAGAGAGAGAGAGAGAGAGAGAGAGAGAGAGAGAGAGAGAGAGAGAGAGAGAGAGAGAGAGAGAGAGAGAGAGAGAGAGAGAGAGAGAGAGAGAGAGAGTACCCCCCCCCTTCACATCCATCTTAGCAAACAAAAATAAGAAACACAAAACAAAAAATCCCCCACACTCGACCGCCACCACCGCAGCCATTAAATCAGCTGGTGACGCCGAATGTAAACAAAGCCGCATTTAGAAGGAGTCACCAATTAACGCTGTATATTCTCTCCTCATGAGAAAGAACGTGATGAAGGTTAGTTGGATCTGCCTTGGGTTTTGGACAGACCCTTAACCCCTTCTGTACCAGCGATTTTTTTTTTTTGGGGGGGCAGCTTTATTTAGACGATTGTGTGCAGCTTAAGAAGGATCTGTGGTAGTGAACGGGTAAAGTGAGATGGATCGAAGCCTGTTAATTGCTGGAGGCCCTTTTTAAAGTGAATAACATTGTCTAATACTAGCCAGAAGAAAGTTAAAAGGACGGCACTGGTACAGAAAGGGTTAAGGTACGGTAGGTGAAGCGGAAGATAGTGGTAGTAGTGACAGTGGTATGGTTTAGGTAATTAATTTTTGGTTGTGGACTTGGGATTAACCCCTTCAGTACCGGCAACATCCTTTTAACTTTGTTCTGGCTACTATTAGACGATTGTATTCAGTTTAAAAACGGCCTCCAGCAATTAACAGGCTTCGAACTATCTCGCTCAACAATTTTTACTACATCAGACCCACCTTAAACTGCATGAAATCGTTTTGAAATAGCTAGAATAAAATGAGGAAGACGTCGCCGGTACGGAAGGGGTTAATATGTGAGGATCCACACTACAAACACTGGGATTGGACTAACTGACCTTCTTCTGGCTAATGTACAGAAGTGAACAACTTGGTATTATAGGTAACGCCAACGAACTTGACAATAATCTTGATCCCTGACCTCGCTGTAACTCAAAAGGGCCTAGAGCAATCTGGCTGTAGTTATCCACACTTATTTCCTGGTGGACTCTTCCCAAATGATAGAAACGTCAGCCCGATTGCTTTTATTCATTTCGAGTTATAAGAAGTTAAGGGGTCAAGATTATTATCAAGTTCGCTGGCGCTACCTATAGTAAGGTTACACCTAACATGTAGTTTCTTTATTCATGCAGTTTAGTCAAATTTACCAGAACGTCCCGGACTTCCCAAATTTGACTAATTCCTTGAACGTGACGATAGTGCGTTGTTATGTGTACGATTAGTTTGCTTGGGAAACAGATTAACTTGCTCATGTAGTAATGTACACCCTATGTGGTGGATTGTGTTCTTTTATTACACATATTTCATTTTAGTAAGCGTTGTTTCCACATAGCGATTTTGATCATTTAATTTGACTTTATATTGTCCTTGTCCCAATTTTGGTTTGTTTAGTTTGCAAGTTTTACATTTTAAAAACTATATAGATCTTTGAACCTTTAAATCTAAGTTTTGAAGCATTTGGGATATAATAAAGCATAGTTTGATCTCATTTGTATTAGTGCTGCTCACAACTGTACAGCGCAATCTAACCACTCAGCCAGTAAGACACCCCTCACATCTTGCCTCCATTCTCCTTTTCTACCCCCAGCTAATGTACAGCTCACTATAACCACTGAGCCAGCAATCTTCCCTGCTTAAATGCTCCTCCTTTTCTACCCCCCCAGTTATGTACAGCTCACTATAACCACTCAACCAGCAAGACATCTTCCTTCCATCCTATAACCACTCAACCAGCATTCGCCCTTCCTCCTCTTCCCCTCCCTCTCTACCCCCAGCCCGTCTCGGAGCCTCTGTCTATCTGCCTGTCTGTGTTTTGTAGCGCGTGGGTTGATTGTGGCGGCGCTAGAACTGATAAATACTTCAGCTACGGGGGATAGAAGCGAAAGAGCGCGGGAAGGAGAGGTCGTGTTCCCTAGTTGGTGGCCTCGCGGGAGGGAGAGGTCGTGTTCCCTAGTTGGTGGCCGCCATCGCCGCCTCCGGAACTCATTAGTCGGCGCGGGCTTGGGATTCCTTAAGCTGTGTTTACACAAGGGCTTTTTCTTACAACAATCGATCGTAATCTAAATTTTTGCTGCATTTTCTGGTTCTCTTCAATCTGTAGCTACGACTTGACTGGCGATATATTGCTGTAGTTGACTGAAATTTTATGAAACTTAAATTTAGAAGCTTTCAGATCAGAGATGCCTAAAAAAGTAATGCGGAATTATTAAATTGTCCCCCCTTCTCTCCCCCAAGCCGATTATTCCGGATATTATAGATTGGCTAGGGTAATTATGAGAGGCTGTATGGTAAGGCTAAAGAGGACCAGAGTAATCATTAAGGGGTGTAAGGTGAGGCTAAGGAGAAGTGCGTGTGAGCCTAGCCGGTGTGAATGGGTACGAACGACCCCGTGGTTCCCTCAGCATGGGTCCTCAAGATTAGGAATCCAGTACCGGACTCTCTCTCTCTCTCGTATTCTTCTTCCCTGCTGTCTTCCTCTCTCTCCTATTATCTTCCCCTTCATTAATACCTGGATTATCTTCTTTAATTTATATGTTGTTTTCTTTCCCTCTTTCTCCTTGTTTTTCACCGTGTTCTTTGTATTTTCCTTCCTTTTCTATCTCTTTCCACCATCTTTATTCTTGGTGCTATGTTTGTTCTCGCTTCTCCGCCCTTCAATCTCTTCCCGCCATCTTTATTTCGGTTCTCTCTTCTTCAGTATTCGTCTCTTCTTTATCGTGGTTTATATAACTCCTCGCCCGTCTAGCCCTTGTAACTGCATCGTGGGCTAGATGTTATAATTAGCCTGAGCCGCGAAGGACGGGTGAAAGCTGGCGCGGGGTGATGGCAATGGATGGAGACATTAGGGAAATAGAGAGAGGATGGGGGAGGGGTAGGGTAGGGATAGAGGATGGGGCTGGGTTTGGGGAAGGGGTTGAATAGGGAGGAGTTGGGTGGATAGAGAGAGGATGGGGGAGGGGTGGATGAGCAGTAGGTAAATAGAAGGGGGAGAGGTAGGGGTGTAAGGTAAGGATAGAGGGTGGGGCTGGGTTGGGGGAAGGGGTAGGGGTAGTAGGAACGGGGTGAATTGACAGTAGGTAAATAGAGGGGGTATGGGGGAGGGGTGAAAGCTGGCGCGGGGTGATGGCAATGGATGGAGACATTAGAGAAATAGAGAGAGAGAGGGTGGGTGAGGGGTAGGGGGTATGTGGGAGGGGTAGGAATGGGGTGGATGGATACATTAGGGATATTGAGAGAGGGTGGGGGAATGGGTAGGAATAGAGGATGGGGCTGGGTTTGGGGTGGAGAGGAGGGTGGGTGAGGGGTTGGTATAGATAGAGGTAGGAGAGGGTGGATGGAGTCATTACGGAAATAGAGAGAAGATGGGGAGGGGGGGGGGGTTAGGAGTGGGGTGGATGGAGACATTGGGGAAATTGAGAGAGGGAGGATGGGGGAGGGAGATAGGTAGGGGTAGGAGAGGGGGGGATGAATATTAGGTAAATAGAGTGGGGATGGGGGTGGATGAACAGTATGTAAATAGAGAGGGGGCTGCGTATTGAGGACGGGATGGAGGGGTAGGGTAGGGATAGGTAGTGGTAGGAGTGGGGTGGATGAAGGGCGAGAGAGTGGAGAAAAGGAGTAAGAAGGGAAGGGAGGGGGTGGAGAGAGCTGATTGAGATAGTCTGGGGTAGGGGGTTAAGGAATAGATGAAGATATTAGGGAAATACGGGGGGAGGTAGGGTTGGCTGGAGGATTGGGGTTGGTTTGGGTAGGGTGTGGATAGGAGCTGGAGGAGTGTAGGTACTTAATGGAGAGAGAGAGAGAGAGTGAGTTTGCAAGGATTAAACAATATTTAGGGAAATTGATATGCATGGCTATTTATTAAGATTTATGTTATGTATTATGCTGTAGTGACTCGGATTTGAATAAGTTGGGTACATAAATGAGAAGGGACAGGTAGATTGTAGCCGATTTAGCTTGAGAAGAGGGCTGTCAGGTTAGAGCTAAGAGGGGGAGGGTTGGTTAATGTAGAGAGACTGTTGGAGATAGCGCGGCCACAGGAGAGATACTGAGGCAGTCTGGAGAGAGGACTGAAGGGTGGTTGACTGCTTGGGAAATTGTAAAATTATGTACTGTAGATAAAGTGCATAGTATTTAGTTTGTTTTCATATGCTCCTGTGACTAATGCGTCGGGTACCGTATACAGTATAAGAAAAAAATGGAAGTATTAATTGAAGGGGATTTAATACCAGAGAAGGAAAGGATATATTAAATAAGCCTGTTACGGTCGAGTTGAGAGGGGAGTGAGAGTGGGTTTAATGTAGAGAGACTGAGGGAGATAGTGCGACCACAGGAGAGATACTGGGACTGTCTGGACTCTGGAGGGAGGACTGAAGGGTGGTTGACTGTTGGGGAAGGTAGGGAGAAGAGAAGGTTTACAAAGATAATAGAAACTTGAAATGGATGTAGTGGTAGTGTAAATAACGTGGATAGCTTTTTTGTTATGCTGCAGTGGTTCGAATTTGAATTAGCTGGGTGTATTAAGGCAGAAGGAAAGGTAGATTGTAGACGATTTACCTTCAGAAGATAAAGTAAGGGTAGATGTAGACGATTTAGCTTAACCCCTTCAGACTCATATGACGCAGAGGTTGCCAGATTAGCAATAAGAAATAGAGTTCTCTCACTCTTATAATTACCTCTCCAAAATTAGTTTTCTGCCCACAGCTAACTCAAAGACTCAAAACTCAAAACTGCAGAGGTTGAAGTAACTAAACTAAAAGTTTCTAAATACCCCTGATGGTAACAAAGGCTTTAAAGTATCCCTAATCGGCTCAAAATCGCGTCATATGTCGGAGAGGGTTAAGAGGAGGGCTGTTAGGGTAGAAAGGAGTTGGGGCAGGGTTGGTTAATGTAGAGAGACTGTGGGAGATAGTGCGGCCACAGGAGAGATACTGAAGCTGTCTGGAGGGAGGACTGAAGGCTGGTTGATTGTTGGGGATGGTTGCGAGGATAAGAGGGGGTTTGCAGAGAGTAAGATAAAATCGCTTATCGTTAGCCATAAAAATAAGTAGATAAAATATAAAATCAAATAATAAATAGATACATAAATAAATAAATCAAATAATAAATAGATACATAAATAAATAAATAAAAATAATCGTGGAGAAAAAGTTTAAAATTCTTTGGAGTTATCAGCATTTGACAATCTGCAGGTTAGGTCCAAGAAAGGTTTGATGCCTAACAGATGAAAGGTGGGAGGGTGGTGAGAGCTTCCAGACGGCTAGGAAGACAGGGGAGAAAACAGTGGGTGATTGCAACTATGGAGAGATACAATGAACCCTTTAAGGGGAAGTATGTGTCTTATTCTGAACCCCCTTCTCCTTCATGTATAGCCCCATTATTATTAACAAATTAAGAATCGCTCAATTTTTTGCCATTTCTTCATACCATTTAGGCGTCGATTTTTTTCCTGGCGAGCGAAAGCGAGCCTGTAATTTAGGAGTAATAGGCCTTCGGTCGGGACTTTTTTTTACCGGAAAATATACAAATTTATCTCGATTCTCGAAGAGGGGTCTGTCGGATGTTTTTTCTATAAGTTTCATAGAGGTCTTGGGAACAAACTAAAACACGTATTTATACCGGTAATAATAGTAAATAAATAGATAAATGAAATAAAGTCCCCTTAAACTTATAGAGATTGTGTGTGTGTGTGTGTGTGTGTGTGATTGTGTGTTTAAAAGGGTAGGGAACAAGTGGTGACAATTTCCAGACGGCTATGGGAAGGAGATTAAGAAAACAGTGGCTGATTACAAATATGAGGAATCACAGTTACCCCTTTAAACGTGTGAGCTTCTATATATTTTCTTTATTTTTGAAAGGATAGGGAATCTTT
>CM064486.1:789411-809411 GCA_032716605.1 Paralithodes platypus | reverse complement strand
CTCGTCGTACTTTTAGTTATGGAAGTAACGTTTGCATGATGTCATTACCAATTTAGTTTGATATACAGTAGTAATTTCTTCTAATATGTCCATTGTTTTATAACAATTATAATTGATAAGGCAATTATACTATTTATACTTTCATAAAATATATTCATGGAGTGAGAAAGAACTTATGTTAGCCAGTGCACAGTAGGGCACACATATGGCTGCTACTTAAAAATAATTTGGTTTAAGACTCCCTACAGAAGGGCACGGACCAACAATTGGCAGGGGTGGGTAGTGCCAACAGCAACCACTGTCTGTTGTCATTAGTAGTGCCACCAATATACTGCTGTCTCCACGGGTTGGTGTCACTTGCTATTAAACCCCAGGGGATAACTAGTATACCTCGGGTGTTTGTCTAGGGTGTGTGGCATTGATATAGTTACGTATGTGAGAGAGAGAGAGAGAGAGAGAGAGAGAGAGAGAGAGAGAGAGAGAGAGTACAAAGGAGTACAAAGGAAATCAAGCAACAACAGATCTAGTGACCCTTCTAGGTTGCTTGTCCTCCAAAACACTGAGGATCAAGTGTCCAAACAGTGGTTTAGAGTGGGTAAGGGAACATTGGAAAGGGAACTACTGCCCTGGAACTAATGTCCGTGGCAGGACTAGGAAGTTAGTAGGGGACATATGGGTTAGTAACTGAGGGGAGGATAAAGTTATTCATTTACAAACGCAGTCAGTCGCGGGTTTGATGCGAGATATTTGTCTAGGCGGAATTTAAATGAATCAACGGTGCTGCAGTCTATAACGTCTCGGGGAAGCCCATTCCACAAGTTGACAACTCGATTGAAGAAGAAATTCTTAGATTCGTGCGAGTTAAAAGATTTACCAATAATTTTGCAACCGTTTCCCCGCGTGTAATTAGATTGGTCGATAGTGAAGTACTTACTACAGTTCATATTGTCGATGCCTTTGATGATTTTGAACACTTGAATTAAGTCGCCTCTTAATCTGCGCTGGGTTTAAAGGAAATAGATTTAATTCTCTAAGACGCTCTTCGTATGGTTTGTTCTTTAGGCTAGGTATCATTTTGGTAACTCTACGTTGAACTCGTTCTAGCTTGTTTATATCTTTTTGGTAATAAGGGCACCAGGATTGAACGCAGTATTCCAGAAGAGGGCGGACTAAGGAATTGTAAAGGGTTAGGATAACTTCTTTGGATTTATGCTCAAATGACCTGCCTATAAAGCCAATTATTTTGTTTGCCTTCTTAACAACTTCTGAACATTGTTGACTCGGTTTTAGGTTACTCGATATTGTTACTCCCAGATCAGTTTCTCTGTTTACATTCTTAAGCTGAGTGCCATTCATCGAATAGTTTGCTTTCTCATTTAGGTATCCGACATGTAGTACTTTACATTTATCCGCATTGAAACTCATTTGCCAAATTTGGGCCCAACATGACAATTTATCTAGATTGTGTTGCATATCGTCAACTTGTTCTTTTGAGAGTACGCTATTTGCAATTTTTGTATCGTCAGCAAATTTTGAGATTGTGCAGGTGAGACCCTCATCTATGTCGTTGATGTAAATTAGAAAGATAATTGGTCCTAGTACCGATCCCTGGGGTACCCCGCTACTTACATTGGTCCATTTAGATGCCTTACCGTTTATGACTACCCTTTGCTTTCTGTTGCTGAGCCAATTTTCTATCCATTTCAACACACCGTCTTGTATTCCATGCGCTTTTAGTTTTAGCAGTAAACGTTTGTGGGGAACTTTGTCAAAGGCCTTTTGAAAATCAAGGTATATAATATCTTATCGTGAGAGAGAGAGAGAGAGAGAGAGAGAGAGAGAGAGAGAACGCGCACGTGTGTGTGTGTGTGTGATAGGGGGTGTTTGATTATGGCTCGAGAATAGTTCAACTATGTTAGAAGAACGCTAAAAAGGGCTAGAATAGGCATTAATAGAACTAAAAAGGTGTGTGTGTGTGTGTGTGTGTGTGTGTGTGTGCAGTATAAGGAAGACTAGCAAACATTTATGATTCGGGGTTCGTTTTGTATTTGCCACGATGATTTTGTTCAGTGTTTATTAATGAACTCTAGTAGTCTAGGGGTTAAATAAACATTTCTCCCTAGACTTAGCAGGTAAATAAAATGCATGAGTGGCTGAAGGAAAGCATATAAATGATAAATTAACAAATAAGATGGATAGGAGGAATACATTACTTATTAAATAAATACAGACATAAATAAGTGAATAACTGACTGACTGACTGACTGAGTGACTGTATAACTGACTGGTGACCGTTTTTCTCACATCTGACCGTGGTGTGAACTTGTCAACAGTCTTGGGTCATTAGGGGAGAGAGAGTGTCACATTCTTTGACCGCAGGAGGGAGAGAGATTTGGCACCACTTAATAACCTTCATTTACCGCCCCACCAAGTGGATGCGGGCAGACAATAATGTGTTAATTTGATTTTTCCATAATGTATCGGAGTTACATTACTATTACTATGAGAGAAAGAGAGAGGGAACGAAACGAAAAAAACAAAACAAGAAGACACGGAGAAGAGACGAATGCAGAAAGTAAATACAAAATATATAATATGATAAGACGGTGAATTAAAGGAGAGTTGTGGAAGGGGGGAGGTACAGAGAGAGAGAGAGAGAGAGAGAGAGAGAGAGAGAGAGAGAGAGAGAGAGAGAGAGAGAGAGAGAGTGCGAGTGAGAGAGGAAGACAGCCGGCCAGCCAGACGGAGAGAGAGTAGGGGAACCACAGGTGGGAAATATGTCCACAAAAAAGGGAACAATTTATGGCTGAGGTGGGAACGGGGAGAGAGCAGTGGTCGCCAGAGGGGAGACAATGACCACGGGAAGAAAAATAATATATAAAGGAGGGTCACCTGCTTTATAAAGGAGGGTCACCTGCTTTATAAAGGGGGGTCACCTGCTTTATAAAGGGGGTCACCTGCTTTATAAAGGGGGGTCACATGCTTTATAAAGGGGGGTCACCTGCTTTATAAAGGGGGGTCACCTGCTTTATAAAGGGGGGTCACCTGCTTTATAAAGGGGGGTCACCTGCTTTATAAAGGGGGGTCACCTGCTTTATAAAGGGGGGTCACCTGCTTTATAAAGGGGGGTCACCTGCTTTATAAAGGGGGTCACCTGCTTTATAAAGGGGGGTCACCTGCTTTATAAAGGGGGGTCACCTGCTTTATAAAGGGGGGTCACCTGCTTTTATAAAGGGGGGTCACCTGCTTTATAAAGGGGGGTCACCTGCTTTATAAAGGGGGGTCACCTGCTTTATAAAGGGGGGGTCACCATGCTTTATAAAGGGGGTCACCTGCTTTATAAAGAGGGGTCACCTGCTTTATAAAGGGGGTCACCTGCTTTATAAAGGGGGGTCACCTGCTTTATAAAGGGGGGTCACCTGCTTTATAAAGGGGGGTCACCTGCTTTATAAAGGGGGGTCACCTGCTTTATAAAGGGGGGTCACCTGCTTTATAAAGGGGGGTCACCTGCTTTATAAAGGGGGGTCACCTGCTTTATAAAGGGGGGTCACCTGCTTTATAAAGGGGGGGCACCTGCTTTTTTTGTTTTATCTTTCTATCCTTTTCTCTCTTTCGCTGACTTGTATCCATTTGGCCCCATTCAGCCAACTGTTTTAAGACGTTTATCCCCATCTAGGTGTCGATTTCTTACTGGCGAGCGAAAGTGAGCCAGCATTGTATGGAGAAATCCGGCTTCGCCGGAGACATTTTTCTATCGAAAAATGTACAAATTTAGCTTGCTGTAAAACAAAAATATATATATGCTGGCTCGCTACCGCTCGCCAGGAAAATATTGACACCTGGATGGGGTAAACGTCTTAAAACAGTAGGCTGAATGGGGCCGAATGGATACAAGCCAAAGAGAGAGGGAGATAAAGAGAAAAAAAAAGCGAGGTGGGTCCCCTTAACAGAACTAACTGACCACAAGAAACGATGAGACGAGAATTGACGGATAGCCGCAAGTGTCAAACTGTTACTGAACAAAAACAAATGTATATATATTATGAGACTGTAGATATGTATGTCTGAGGTGGGAACGGGGAGAGGGGAGTGGTCGCCAGAGGGGGGGGGGGGGGGAGACAATGACCACAAGGAAACTACATAACTAAACTGCCCACTGAAAATGATGAGAAGGTGAGAGAAGGGTACCCGCAAGCGAGAACATATTTCCAAAAACAACTTAACAAATTATAAGGAGAACAATACTATTTAAGGGGAGGTATTTACTTTGTTCCCTAGACCTCCATCAAGCTTAAAATGATAGCCCTTTGAGTCCCTTTCAAGATAAATGTGTACATTTTTCGGTAGAAAAATTTCCCGGCCATAGGCCGGTTCCTCTTAAATTACAGGCTCGCTATCGCTCGCCAGGATAAAATTGACACCTGAATGGCACGAAAGGTCTTAATATGGGGTGAAAGTTCTTAAAATCGCTAAATTAATGGGGCGAACGTTTTATAATATCAAAAGCAATGGGGCTAAACATGAGGGAGAAAGGGGTCAAGAAAAAAATCCCTCAAGTGGAGATCTCCCCTTAAAGCAACTAAACAAATTATAAGGCGAACAATACTATTTAAACAAGTAAACAAATTATAAGGAGAACAATACTATTTAAAACAAGTAAACAAATTATAAGGAGAACAATACTATTTAAAACAAGTAAACAAATTATAAGGAGAACAATACTATTTAAAACAACTAAACAAATTATAAGGAGAACAATACTATTTAAAACAACTAAACAAATTATAAGGAGAACAATACTATTTAAAACAAGTAAACAAATTATAAGGAGAACAATACTATTTAAAACAACTAAACAAATTATAAGGAGAACAATACTATTTAAAACAAGTAAACCAATTATAAGGAGAACAATACTATTTAAAACAACTAAACAAATTATAAGGAGAACAATACTATTTAAAACAACTAAACATGTATACAAAATATACAAACGCGTGCAAGTAAAACATTGCTGCCATTTATGTGCCACGATGATAACTTGTTTCTTACTAAATTGGTCAAAAATATATTCTAGGGGAGAGAGAGAGAGAGAGACTTGACTAATTATAACAATCCATATTAATCGTTCCACAGAGTGTATGCGGGAAGATAATAATGCATTTTGATACAATAATTAGTGTGTGCAATGCAAACATTCAGAGAGAGAGAGAGAGAGAGAGAGAGAGAGAGAGAGAGAGAGAGAGAGAGAGAGACAAAGAAAGAGAGAGAGAGAGAGATGACCGCAAGCCATGATGAGAGTAAGAGTGAGGGGTAGCCGCAAGTGTGAAAATATTGCCGCAGGAAGAGGGGACACTGCTGTACTATATAGGTCTGGCCGCAGTTTAGGGTGTGGGAAGATGAGGAGGGGAGTGGTCGCAAGGAGGGGAGAGAATTGCCGCAAGTAGAAGGATAGAATGAGAGCAACTTAATATAGATGGCGGAAGTATTGGAATTTTGCCACAAGAAAAGCGATAGAAGGATAGAATAATAGATAATTTTAGATGATGGAAGTATTAGGATATTGCCACAAGAATAGGATATTACAGTATATGTGGATGGAATTGATTGGAGGAAAACATGGACAATAAAACTTACAATTCTTATATATCTGTAACGTTTCGGACTACGCAGACATCTTGCGAGAGACTTTAGACAACATAGATTATATAGAATTCAAGTTTTTTATTTTATTTTATTTTTTAATATTGTTTTATTTATATTCATTTATTTGTTGTGTGTGTGTGTGTGTGTGTGTGTGTGTGTGTGTGTGTGTGTGTGTGTGTTACCCTTCCATCCAATTTCTTCACTTGTCGTATTGGAGTTTGTATTTGAAAATTTCGACTCCTCTGATGTTACCACTTCAGGAAATTTCGGGTCTGGCCCATCAACTGACAGAGAAATACGAGAGCGAAAAGAAGCCGCAAGTGAGAAAACAGTGCCGCAGGAAGAGGGGGTATTGTGCCGCAGAAAAGGGGAGGTGTATTACCGCAAGTTGATGATGGGAAAGAAAGGGGGAGGAACCACAAGTGTATGCCCAGGGGGGATGGCCAGATGGGAAGGATGTCCACTATGTTTACTTCTGGGGAACCATTAACTTGTGGTGGGCTAGGGGGACGGAGACCTGGAAATATTAAAATAAAGGAAAACATAGAGAGTACAAAGGAGTACAAAGGAAATCAAGCAACAACAGATCTAGTGACCCTTCTAGGCTGCTTGTCCTCCAAAACACTGAGGATCAAGTGTCCAAACAGTGGTTTAGAGTGGGTAAGGGAACATTGGAAAGGGAACTACTGCCCTGCCACTAACGTGGCAGGACTAGGAAGTTAGTAGGGGACATATGGGTTAGTAACTGAGGGGAGGATAAAGTTATTCATTTACAAACGCAGTCAGTCGCGGGTTTGATGCGAGATATTTGTCTAGGCCTAATTTAAATTAATCAACGGTGCTGCAGTCTATAACGTCTCGGGGAAGCCCATTCCACAAGTTGACAACTCGATTGAAGAAGAAATTCTTAGATTCGTGCGAGTTAAAAGATTTTACCAATAATTTTGCAACCGTTTCCCCGCGTGTAATTAGATTGGTCGATAGTGAAGTACTTACTACAGTTCATTAAGAGAGAGAGAGAGAGAGAGAGAGCCATTAGCTTTGTGGTGGGTGGGAATAATTGAATATTGGGAAAACACATGAACGAGAAGGGAAAATGGAGTTGTAGCATACGGATGCCAACATGAATTTAATGTTGTATATTAAGCCGGTATCACACGAGAGCTTTTATAGTCAACATTCGATGATCAACATTTTTAGGGCAACATTTCTGGAATATTTTGCACTGGTGTCGGAAACTAGACTAATGATTGATGAATTTAGGTAACCGAAATATTTTATATGTTGACCTCATAAACTGCCAGACCAGTGCTGAGGATAAATGTTGAGTGAACAAGTGCTCGTGTAATACCGGCTTTAGTAGCCTATTCAATGTTACAATAAAGCTATTTTATCTGATCGAAAACTCATAATTCACGTGAAGAGGGCACAAGAGGACCCGAAACCGTCGGGTCTTTACAATTAATGTTATTTTCGAGGCTTGCATTCAATTGCTCAATATGTAATTTGAATTATACTTTATGTGAATTTTGAACACATATACAAAGATCCATTCACTTAGTCCACGTGGATTGATGATTATAAAATATGTACCCACATATGAGAGAGAGAGAGAAGAGTGAGTGAGTGAGAGAGAGGGGGGGGGGGGGTGTGGAGAGGTAGAGAAAGACGGAGGGTGATGAAGGATAAGAGAGACATGTGGCGAGAGGAAGAGAAGTTAGAAATTAATTAAGCCGATACCAGGGAAATTACGAGCGAGATTTTGGGTTGAATGAACGCGAATGTGAGAAAGATTGAGTGAGCCTAGGTGTGTGTGTGTGTGTGTGTGTGTGTGTGTGTGTGTGTGTGTGTGTGTGTGTGTGTGTGTGAGGGTAGTTTAATTATGCATTTAATAGTTTTTTGGGGTGTTAATCCGTAGGTTTTGGTGCACATTCTTATATATAATATATACCGGTATATATATATATATATATATATATATATATATATATATATATATATAGAGAGAGAGAGAGAGAGAGTGAGAGTGAGTGAGTGAGTGAGGGGTGACCACAAGAGGGGAAATGGTCCTCTGAGGTGCCAACTTGACAGCAGACAGTGCCCAAACCCTCACCTCTCTCTCTCTCTCTCTCTCTCTCTCTCTCTCTCTCTCTCTCTCTCTCTCTCTCTCTCTCTCTCTCTCTCTCTCTCTCTCTCTCTCTCTCTCTCTCTCTCTCTCTCTCTCTCTCTCTCTCTCTCTCTCTCTCTCTCTCTCTATTTTTATCTTATCTATCTATGTATTTATCTATATCTACAGTATGTATTTATCTACCTATTTATCTATCCACCTGTGTTTGTGTGAATGTGTATTATTCTTTCGTTCCACTTTTCCTTACTATCGGGTTTGTTATCGCAATTATAATTAAATGCTGACCAGGTCCCTTGATTCGTAAGGTCTGTGTGGTCAGTGTATCTATGTAAATTTTTCACTCTCACTCACATATTTAATTTCTCGCATATTTTCATGTTAAAACTGTTTTAGTGTAGGCTTGAATGCATTGTTGTCTTTTCTATTTGTTATTCCACTACATTGTGCCCTCTCTTTACTCTCTCTCTCTCTCTCTCTCTCTCTCTCTCTCTCTCTCTCTCTCTCTCTCTCTCTCTCTCTCTCTCTCACCACTATTATCCCACGCTCTAACCACATTCTCTTCCTCTCCTTACCAACACCTTCTCAGATTATCACACCCCCTCTCTCCCTCCCCTGGTTAGAGAGAGAGAGAGAGAGAGAGAGAGAGAGAGAGAGAGAGAGCAAAGGTGTTGAGCAGGGAGATTAAAGAGAGGGAAGGTAAAAAAAGTAAGAATAATGGGATGTGAGGCGGCAATTTATGAGAGAGAGAGAAAGAGAGTCTGTGTGTGTGTTGCATATTATTATAGAACTACCTTCATGTTTACAAGCTTCATATTTCGTACATGGAAGTTTCATTATAACCTTTAATATATATATATATATATATATATATATACGTATATATATATATATATATATATATATATATATATATATGGCATAATTTGAACATATTTCTTCCTATTGTCTTTGCAAATATCTTATTGGCATATTTTTAACATATATTGCCCTTTTTCTTGATTTTTTTTTTATAAATGATTAAGCATATGGCATGAATAAATGTTTATCCTTTTTAAGTAGACTCCGCATAGTTGAGCTTCGAACTTTTATTTACATAAAGAACGAAGACATCTTGAGTCACAAATCTTTTTAATTACCTGCAACAAAGTGAAGCCTACTTTTTAAACTTTATTAAGCATTTTGCATGAATAAATGTTTTAAATGTTTATGTACAGCCAGCATGAGTTGAGCTTAGTTGTATAATTGCATTCCTGATGTGGCATAAAGCACGTCTAATAAGACATCTTGAGCCACAAACCTTTTAATTTTCGCAACAATACGCAGCATACTTGAGCTCCGTCTTTTATGTGCATTTTGTATTTGGCATCAAGCATTTCTAAAACTATATCTTGAGCCACAGACCATTTATATTGTTCCCACAAAGTTTGTTTCTCTGCACTATATATCTCTTCTGTATATATATATATATATATATATATATATATATATATATATATATATATATATATATATACTGTATACCGTATGACGTTACCACAACCCCTCCCATTATTACCCCTCACTGTCTGTCACCAACCCTCACGCTCTACCCTGTGTGTGTGTGTGTGTGTGTGTGTGTGTGTGTGTGTGTGTGTGTGTGTGTGTGTGTGTGAGAGAGAGAGAGAGTGAGAGAGAGAGAGAGAGAGAGAGCGAGCACCTTCTAATTATGATCTAGTAGTGTGTAGAGTGACAAGATCCATTAAGACCAGTGGCTGTTGATGCAAGACTCATATATAAATGACTCCATGTTTATACTGATACCCAATGTTGTACTTCCCGTCATATAGTTATCTCAACCACGGGGATCTGTAGGTAGCGTTGGGTGTCTTATTTTACAGTAGCCATAGAGTGTGGATGGGCGTATTTATTTGCTGATTTATGTATCTGTGTATTAATATTATTGTTTTAGTTTCCTCCCTAGACCTCCATCAAGCTGTAATTTTAGAAGGAAACGGCCTTCGGCCAAGACATTCTACCGAAAATAAATACAAATTTATCTTGAAAGGGGGTCTAGGAGTGTAGGGGGTGTTATATTTAATCTTGATGGAGGTCTAGCGAAGAAACTTGAACATAAATTGATAGATAAATACATAGTCCAAAAAACAAGTACTACCACCTTAAGATGAACTGGCCTGGTGAACAACATGGCGGACATATAGTGGAAGTTGGCCATATTTCCCATTAGATTAACTATGATTTCTATGCCAATGTTGACGTGTTTGGCTTGGTGAGGTTGTATAATGGCTACATTGGCCCCCACCTCTACAAATAGTCATCCCAAGAATGATTTAGCCCGTGACACGCGCAAATATTTATAGACGTCTTCATTAGTGCTTGTGAATCGTGAATTGGTCTTCTTATATTTTCATTCAGTGGTGTTTTTTGTATTTTAATTTTTTTGTTTACCGGGAATGTAAAAAAAAATCTCTAAGGGAGATCTTGGTGGTATTTTTAAAAGCTTGATGGAGGTGTTTGGACGAGAGAAAAAACCATAGATATTATATAAACATAATATATGTACATAGATGCAAATTTACCCTTCACGTAAAATATTGTAACAGACTTTGACATGTAAGAGAAAGACATACGGGCGAAGGAAGGTGTGAAGTGAACTGTACTACTTCCCGGCAAACTGATCTGAGGGCGAAGTAACCGCGAGCCATTAGTCTTATCCCCGTGTTACACCCAAGACATAAATATTTACACCTTCATAAATTTAATGGAGATAAAATCCCCCCCCCCCCCCCACCACCACCACCGCTTTACCTTAACTGCCGCTCTACAAAGGGACGAGTTAAGGGGAGGTTTTTAGTTGATTCCCTAGACTTCCATCAAACTTAAAATTACTCACCCTAGACCCCCTTTCAAGATAAATTTGTACATTTTTCGGTAGAAAAATGTCCCGGCCGAAGGCCGATTCCCCTTAAATTACAGGCTCGCTATCGCTCGCCAGGAAAAAATCTACACCTAAATGGCACGAATGGTCTTAAAATTGACAGAAATGGGGCGAGGGTTCTTAAAATCGCCAAGCTAATGGGGCGAACGTCTTAAAATCTCAAAAGCAATGAGGCTAAACATGAGGGAGAAAGGAGTCAAGAAAAAAATCCCTCAAGTGGATATCTCCCCTTAAGGAGAGATGGGTCGTTTGTCTGGTCATCTTTCTTCCAAATGTGTAGCCTCATTAGTTTTCAGATTTTATGGAGTTTGGGCCATTAGTTTGGCGATATGAAGACCTTTCGCCCCATTTGTTGTCAATAGTACGACTGTTCGCGTCATTTAGGTGTCAAATTTCTCCTGGCGAGAGATAGCGATCCTGTAATTTAAGAGGAACCGGGCCGGGACATTATTCTATAGAAAAATGTACAAATTTATCTTGAAGGAGGGTCTTGGGCGAGTGTTTTTTAAAGCTTGATGGAGGTCTTGGGAGGAAACTAGAAATATGATAAAAAACATATAATATTGAGCTAATAAAAATACGCCCATCTCCCCTTAACATATAAAAAGTCACTCTTAGGTCAGGGTTACATTAACGATACAACTATTTACCTCTTCGTAAATTGGTTTGATTATTATGGAGAATTTTGATTGATTTTGCAATTTTTGAGCAAAGAAAAAACAAACCAAAAAACACCCAGACACCCTTCCAGCTAAAACACCCAGACACCCTTCAAGCTAAAACATCCAGACACCCTTCAAGCTAAAACACCCAGACAGCCTTCAAGCTAAAACACCCAGACACCCTTCAAGCTAAAACACCCAGACACCCTTCAAGCTAAAACACCCAGACAGCCTTCAAGCTAAAACACCCAGACAGCCTTCAAGCTAAAACACCCAGACACCCTTCCAGCTAAAACACCCAGACAGCCTTCAAGCTAAAACACCCAGACAGCCTTCAAGCTAAAACACCCGGACACCCTTCCAGCTAAAACACCCAGACAGCCTTCAAGCTAAAACACCCAGACACCCTTCAAGCTAAAACATCCAGACACCCTTCAAGCTAAAACACCCAGACAGCCTTCAAGCTAAAACACCCAGACACCCTTCAAGCTAAAACACCCAGACACCCTTCAAGCTAAAACACCCAGACACCCTTCAAGCTAAAACACCCAGACACCCTTCAAGCTAAAACACCCAGAACACCTTCAAGCTAAAACACCCAGACACCCTTCCAGCTAAAACACCCAGACACCCTTCCAGCTAAAACACCCAGACACCCTTCCAGCTAAAACACCCAGACACCCGTCCAGCTAAAACACCCAGACACCCTTCAAGCTAAAACACCCAGACACCCTTCAAGCTAAAACACCCAGACAGCCTTCAAGCTAAAACACCCAGACACCCTTCAAGCTAAAACACCCAGACACCCTTCAAGCTAAAACACCCAGACACCCTTCAAGCTAAAACACCCAGACACCCTTCAAGCTAAAACACCCAGACACCCTTCAAGCTAAAACACCCAGACACCCTTCAAGCTAAAACACCCAGTCAGCCTTCAAGCTAAAACACCCAGACACCCTTCAAGCTAAAACACCCAGACACCCTTCAAGCTAAAACACCCAGACACCCTTCAAGCTAAAACACCCAGACACCCTTCAAGCTAAAACACCCAGACACCCTTCAAGCTAAAACACCCAGACACCCTTCAAGCTAAAACACCCAGACACCCTTCAAGCTAAAAACACCCAGACACCCTTCAAGCTAAAACACCCAGACACCCTTCAAGCTAAAACACCCAGACACCCTTCAAGCTAAAACACCCAGACACCCTTCAAGCTAAAACACCCAGACAGACACCCTTCAAGCTAAAACACCCAGACACCCTTCAAGCTAAAACACCCAGACACCCTTCAAGCTAAAACACCCAGACACCCTTCAAGCTAGAACACCCAGACACCCTTCAAGCTAAAACACCCAGACACCCTTCAAGCTAAAACACCCAGACACCCTTCAAGCTAAATTTGTATATTTTTCCATAGGATGTCGCGGCCGAAAGCCGATTTAATTTAAGTTACAGGCTCGCTATCGCTCGTCCAGAAAACATCGAAAACAAAAAGAAACAGAAAATAAGGTTTGGGGAATTTCAGGCTAAGATTAGGTTAATGTTATGATAGATGTTAGCTAACAGTTTTGAATGGGGCGAAATATCAATGGGCGAAAAATCCCGGTGGGTGAACGATAAGGCATACAACACGTGTGGATTAAATTAAATGTGGACAAAAAGCGCTAGTTACCGAAATAACTTATTGGCAAAGCGACCGTGAACCAGACTAACATAATTATTTGTAAATTAATTCATACGTGTGTAGATCCAAAAGCATATACCGTCTCGGTTTTATCTATAAGATATTTATGTGGGAGTAAATGTGTATATATATATGGCTTTCAGGGGGAGGTAGTTGCTTTTTCTGGACCCCCTTCTCCCTCATGTTTAGCATATTCGGTTTTGAGAATTTAAGACGTTCGCCCCATTAGTTTGGCGATTTTCAAACTTTTCGCCCCATTTATGTGTCAATTGTAAGACTTTTCGTGTCATTTAGGTGTCGATTTCTTCCTGGCGAGCGATAGCGATCCTGTAATTTAAGAGGAACCGGTCTTCGGGCGGAACATTTTTCTATCGAAAACTACAAATTTATCTTGGAGGGGGGTCTTGGGCGGGTGTTTTTCTTAAGCTTGATGGAGGTCTAGGAAGGAAAAAATAATAATATCAAAATACATAAATGAGCAAATAAATACACCCATCCCCCCTTAAATAAATACACCCATCCCCCCTTAAATAAATACACCCATCCCCCCTTAAATAAATAAACCCATCCCCCCCTTAAATAAATAAACCCATCCCCCTTAAATAAATAAACCCATCCCCCCTTAAATAAATAAACCCATCCCCCCTTAAATAAATAAACCCATCCCCCCTTAAATAAATAAACCCATCCCCCTTAAATAAAATACACCGATCCCCCCTGAAATAAATACACCCATCCCCCCTTAAATAAATACACCCATCCCCCTGAAATAAATACACCGATCCCCCTGAAATAAATACACCCATCCCCCCTTAAATAAATACACGATCCCCCCTTTAATAAATACACCGATCCCCCTGAAATAAAATACACCGATCCCCCCTTAAATAAATACACCCATCCCCCCTTAAATAAATACACCCATCCCCCCTTAATGCCAACTTGAATATAAGCTGGCTCAAGTATTTATGGATTTACAAATTATTTAGCGTGTATAAGAGCGATACTGGGTGAGGATGCAGATTAACATTTACAGAGCGGTATAGATAGGCAAGTTTGTTAACTTCTTTATGCCTCTGTTCACCTAGCAGTAAATAGGAACCTGGAGTCAGTGGACGTTTGTAACGTGCCATCCGGGGAAGTAATTGTGGTAACCCACACATGCAGTATCCCTTGGTTCACAAAGGGCAATGAATCGGAGATGAGCGCGCGGCATTATTACGAATGCATTATATAGGCTACCATTTTCTATATTTTAATACCCATATTATTTTGTACAATGCAAATGCACTGTGCTTAACACTGCAGGGTAACTAATTATGCCAACTGTACGCCTGTCGTGTGAGGGGCTACGTACTCTTATTATGCCAACTGTACGCCTGTCGTGTGAGGGGCTACGTACTCTTATTATGCCAACTGTACGCCTGTCGTGTGAGGGGCTACGTACTCTTATTATGCCAACTGTACGCCTGTCGTGTGAGGGGCTACGTACTCTTATTTAGCACGACACTTTACGGGCTCTTTATTTAGCACGGGAGGCAATAATGTTTATGGACCAATTCATTCCGGTGGGGGCGCCGAGCAGTGTGCGTTTGTCGTTTTCTTTGGACCGTAATAAATATGGTGCTTTATGCGTCTTTTTGTTAGCCTATAACTGACGCCTTACCCGAAGTGAAAATAGATATATAGAAACAAATTATTTACATATTGTAGTTCAAGTTTGTGAATTCGTGTTATGCAATTTTCTATGTTATTATATAGGCCCATACAAGTAGCTAATTCATATGTTGCATTATTGCATTTTGTCGTACGTTGGAAATGGCGTAATATTATTTGGTTTCGCTCATGATAAGTAAGGTGACCGGTCAACTCAACCAGTAGACCATTTCAACCAGTAGCTCTCAACCAGTACCAAATCAACCAATACGGTTAGGTTAGGTTAGTACTATATTTTGGCACTGGTTTGGTTGGTCTGGGTTCATTTGTCACTGGTTGAGAGCTACTGGTTAAAATGGTCTACTGGTTGAGATGACATGGAACCGATAAGTAACTAAGTTTTTGCATCTCTTTTGTCGTGTTCATACGAAGCGAAAATATATATAGAAACAATATATTTTTCTGAGGTGCAAGTTAGTTATTGCATACGTAAAACGTATTCAGGTATTCTAAGTTTGTGTTTTCTCATATATATAGTCATTTTAAGGGGAGACAGACCGTTTTTCTGGACCCCCTTCTCCCTAATGATTAGCCCCACTAGTTTTGAGATTATAACATGTTCGGCCCATTAGTTTGGCGATTTTAACACCTTTCGCCCCATTTCGTTGTCAATTTTAAGACCTTTCGTGCCATTCAGGTGTCGATTATTTCCTGGCGAGCGATAGCGAGCCTGCAATTTTAAGAGGAACCGGCCTTTGGCCGGGAAATTTTTCTATCAAAAAATTTACAAATTTATCTTGAAGGGGGGTGTTTTTCTAAGCTTGATGGAGGTCTAGGGAGGAAACTAAAAAAATATATGAATAAATGAATTAATAGACCAAACAAACGGCCAGCCTCCCCTTAATCCTGAGTTGCAGTTTAGTTTCTGGTACGTGTGGGAAGCGGAGCAAGGTTCACTCTTTGTTTGCACCCTCATAAATCACGGGGTTTATGGTTCGTCTTAGTATACATCAGATCTGACATTATATATATATATATACTGAAGCTTGGTGTTTTGTATTTATATAAAAATCAAGCTTATATATTAGTCGTATGATGAGAGAGAGAGAGAGAGAGAGAGAGAGAGAGAGAGAGAGAGAGAGAGAGAGAGAGAGCGCGAGCGCGCGCAAGAGAGAGGTGTAGGTGTACGAATCCCTTTAAGCGGACTGAAAAAGGTAAAATATTACTTATGGCAGTTAGGGGAGATTTTCTGTGATTGTATGTGTGGAGAGAGAGTGAGAGAGTGTGTGTGTTCTGGTGTGTACCAAGGAGTACAAAGGAAATCAAGCAACAACAGGTCTAGTGACCCTTCTAGGCTGCTTGTCCTCCAAAACACTGAGGATCAAGTGTCCAAAAAGTGGTTTAGAGTGGGTAAGGGAACATTGGAAAGGGAACTAATGTCCGTGGCAGGATTAGGAAGTTAGTGGGGGACAGATGGGTTAGTAACTGAGGGGGGGATAAAATAAAGTTATTCATTTACAAACGCAGGCAGTCGCGGGTTTGATGCCAGATATTTGTCAAGGCGGAGTTTAAATGAATCAACGGTGCTGCAGTCTATAACGTCTCGGGAAAGCCCATTCCACAAGTTGACGACTCGATTGAAGAAGAAATTCTTGGATTCGTATGAGTTAAAAGAATTACCAATAATTTTGCAACCGTTTCCCCGCGTGTAATTAGATTGGTCGATAGTGAAGTACTTACTACAGTTCATATTGTCGAAAAGAAAGGATATTTATTCAGTTGGATATGGAGATGGGAAATCAGTAATGTGTGTGAGAGAGAGAGAGAGAGAGAGAGAGAGAAGTAGGTGAAGAACAAGAACCCCTACGTAGCTTATGACAGTGAGGGGAGATTATTGGGGTGCCATCCGAAACTCTCCCCTCCCCTCCCATACACAGAAATAACCAACACCCCCTCCACACACACAATGCTGCTGCTCTCTCTCTCTCTCTCTCTCTCTCTCTCTCTCTCTCTCTCTCTCTCTCTCTCTCTCTCTCTCTCTCTCATTATAATAACACCTTTCTTAAGGGGATATTTCCACTTGAGGAATTTTTTTCTTGACTCCTTTCTCCCTCATGTTTAGCCCCATTGCTTTTCTAATTATAAGACGTTCGCCCCATTATTTTGACGATTTTAAGAACCTTCGACCCATTTGTCAATTTTAAGACCTTTCGTGCCATTTAGGTGTCGATTTTATCCTGGCGAGCGATAGCGAGCCTGTAATATAAGAGGAACCGGCTTTCAGCCGGGACATTTTTCTACCGAAAAATGTAAAAATTTATCTTGAAAGGGGTGTAATCTTAAGCTTGATGGATATCCAGAGACCAAACTAAAAACCTCCCCTTAATATACATATGATATTGTACTCGCTCACTCACTCTCACTGTTACACACACACTCTCTCTCTCTCTCTCTCTCATTATAATATCCCCTTTCTTGATTTGCATATCAAACTGCACACACACACACACACACACACACACACACACACACACACACACACACACACACACACACACACACACACACACACAAAACACCTCTTCCTTCATTTACACACCAAACTGAAGACCCAACTTTTTCTCTCCTGTGTTTTTATAAAGGGGTCACCACAAAGACCCTTCCTACTCTGTGTACCGACCCTTGTCTCGCGCACTCCAACTGGAACACGAAATCACATACATACAGCTAGATATTTATATAGATTTACATAGATACACTGGCCACACAGACCTTACGATCCAAACGAGGTGGTCAGGGCTTAATTCTAGTAGATATAGCTAACCCGAGAGTAGGGGACAGTGGAAGGAAAGGATAGCAAAGAAGAGAGAGAGAGAATGGATATAGTAATGGAGGAAACAACATACAACTAAGCAAAGAGAAGTTATGTTAGATCATTACGGATTGACAAGGTAAGCATTATACCTAGGTAAAAGCTTGGCAGCATGTATGAGATTTATATACAATAACCACACAGAGCTGACGATACCAGCAAGGTGACTAGGACTTATTATTAGTAGAGAGAGAACTAGTGAGAGGTTATGTGTGTGGTTGGGGTATGGTGTGTGTGCGTTTGTGTGGGAGGGAGGGAAGGGGTGGGGGGTGGTGCAGAGAGAAAGAGGATATACCCCCATTTCCGTGTTTTTTGCCACCACCGCAAGCCCCCTAGGACACTGCACTCACTATTGTCTGAGTCACGTGGACTGGAACTCACACTTTCATGGTCATTACCGCAGCCAACACTATGACTGGCCTTAATGGCTTAAAGGAGGAGGATAATGCTAGTCAACCAGATCGTCGAGTTGTCTAACTTTAACAGTGTGGTGTCGTCTGTAAACAATGATTGCTTCATGTAGTTTCAGTCCTGATATAGGCGTGTAAACATCCTCCGGAAATGTTGCCGCAAAATTGTCAACCACAAAATGTGTATTACAGATTAGTGACGCATTACCCAAAGCTTGCACCCAAAGACATGTTTGCATTAAGGGGAGATTTCCACTTCAGGGATTGTTTTCTTTACCCCCTTCTCCCTCATGTTTAGCCCCATGGCTTTTGAGATTTTAAGACGTTCGCCCCATTAGTTTGGCGATTTTAAGAACTTTCACCCAATTGATGTCACTTTTAAGACCTTTCGTCCCATTTAGGTGTCGATGTTTTCCTGGCGAGCGATAGCGAGCCTGCAATTTAAGAGGAATCGGCCTTTGGCTGGAACATTTTTCTTCCGAAAAATTTACAAATTTATCTTGAAAGGGGGTCTAGGGGGAGTAATTTTAAGCTTGATGGAAGTCTAGGGAATCAACTAAAAACCTCCCCTTAAACTACACTAGATACATGTACACACAAAATCCAGCATAACATTGCAATTGCACACGTACATGTACAGTTGCACACGTACAGTTGCACATGTACAATTGCACATGTACAGTTGGCCACATAAGCTCTGTTCCTCTCCGTGATCTTACACGTGTAAATATAATGCGTAGGATTGATATACGAGTGTAATTTATTGATATACGAGTGTAATTTATTGATATACGAGTGTAATTTATTGATATACGAGTGTAATTTATGGATATACGAGTGTAATTTATTGTGCAGTGGTTGACACATCTTATAAATCAACTGATCAGTAAAGAGACCACACTCGCAAATGATTCATATTCATCTGACTTTCATCCATGAGATCACGACCAAGAACAGAACTTATGTGGGCAACTGTGTATTTCACAATGCACCCAGCCTATACCTAGTACAAAGGAGTACAAAGGAAATCAAGCAACAACAGATCTAGTGACCCTTCACTAAAATGTTCCCCTGTACCCTCGACCACTTCAACAATAAACTAGTGTAGGTTAAGGGCAGGTCTCCACTTGAGGGATTGTTTTCTTGACCCCTTTCTCCCTCATGTTTAGCCCCACTGCTTTTGATATTATAAAACGTTTGCCCCATTAGTTTAGCGATTTTAAGAACTTTCACCCCATATTAAGACCTTTCGTGCAATTCAGGTGTCTATTTTATCCTGGCGAGCGATAGCGAGCCTGTAATTTAAGAGGAATCGGCCTTCGGCCGGGACGTTTTTCTACCGAAAAATGTACAAATTTATCTTGAAAGGGACTCGAGGGGGTGTCATTTTAAGGTTGATGGAGGTCTAGGGAACAAACTAAATACCTCCCCTTAACCCTCTCCGACATATGACGCGATTTTGAGCCTATTAGGGATACTTTAAAGCCTTTGTTACCATCAGGGGTATTTAGAAACCTTTAGTTTAGTTACTTCCAACCTCTGCAGTTGTCTTTAAATTAGCTGTGGGCAGAAAACTATTTTTGGAGAGGTAATTATGAGAGTGAGAAAACTCTATTTCGTATTGCTAATCTGGCAACCTCTGCGTCATATGTGCGTGAAAGGGAAGTTGATGATGATGGTTTCAATTGTGATGGTGATAATGAGAATGATTTTGATGATGGATTTAATAATGACGATGATGATAATGATAAGAATAATAATGATGGTGATAATGATGGTGATAATGATGAGAATAATAATGATGGTGATAATGATAAGAATAATAATGATGGTGATAATGATAAGAATAATAATGATGGTGATAATGATAAGAATAATATTGATGGTGATAATGATGATATAATTCTTAAAATAAGACGTTCAGTACACATTAAGCTTATAAATCATGGTGGCACTATTCTGTTTACATTGGGGCTCCCTCCCCACCCACCTCTCCCCCCGGCTCA
>CM064486.1:779411-784411 GCA_032716605.1 Paralithodes platypus | reverse complement strand
AGAAAAAGAGAGAGAGAGAGAGAGAGAGAAAAAGAGTTAGAGTGTGAGTGTGAGAGAGTTAAAGAGAGAGAGGAGGTGGGTTTATAGAGTGATCGAGTACCATCATTAGGATCAGGTTATGCCAATGATATCCCCCCTAGACACTTGCCTTTACACCCCCTCCACCCCCTCCTCACCTTCTTCAGCCTACCCCCTCTAATACCACCATCACTATCCAATCTACTACTATCACACCTTTACTTTCACTACTACTACTACTACTACTTTTTTTTTTTTTTTTTTTTATTGTTCAAACAGTTTATTTTACAAGCATCAGATATTACTATTCTACACCATGCAACTTCAATCCAGTCGCATCCCTATGCGACCCTCTGCCACTGCTGCCTCGTAGTCCACTTCTGCCACCCGCTTCCCCAAACCCCTACCATCCTACCCCCTCTACTACCACCATCACTATCCAAGCTACTATTATCATACTCAACGGTACTATAACTACCACCATCACTATCCAAGCTACTATTATCATACTCACGGTACTATAACTACCACCAATCACTATCCAAGCTACTATTATCATACTCCACGGTACTATAACTACCACCATCACTATCCAAGCTACTATTATCATACTCAACGGTACTATAACTACCACCATCACTATCCAAGCTACTATTATCATACTCAACGGTACTATAACTACCACCATCACTATCCAAGCTACTATTATCATACTCAACGGTACTATACAGCGACCATCACTATCCAAGCTACTATTATCATACTCAACGGTACTATAACTACCACCATCACTATCCAAGCTACTATTATCATACTCAACGGTACTATAACTACCACCATCACTATCCAAGCTACTATTATCATACTCAACGGTACTATAACTACCATCACTATCCAAGCTACTATTATCATACTCAACATTACTATAACTACCACCATCACTATCCAAGCTACTATTACATACTAACGTTACTATAACTACCACCATCACTATCCAAGCTACTATTATCATACTCAACATTACTATAACTACCACCATCACTATCCAAGCTACTATTACCATACTCAACGGTACTATAACTACCACCATCACTATCCAAGCTACTATTTACCATACTCAACGGTACTATAACTACCACCATCACTATCCAGCTACTATTATCATACTCAACGGTACTATAACTACACATCACTATCCAAGCTACTATTATCATACTCAACGGTACTATAACTACCACCATCACTATCCAAGCTACTATTTTCATACTCAACGGTACTATAACTACCACCATCACTATCCAAGCTACTATTATCATACTCAACGGTACTATAACTACCACCATCACTATCCAAGCTACTATTACCATACTCAACGGTACTATAACTACCACCATCACTATCCAAGCTACTATTATCATATTCAACGGTACTATAACTACCACCATCACTATCCAAGCTACTATTATCATACTCAACGGTACTATAACTACCACCATCACTATCCAAGCACTATTATCATACTCAACGGTACTATCTACCACCATCACTATCCAAGCTACTATTTCATACTCAACATTACTATAACTACCACCATCACGATCCAAGCGACTTTATCATACTCACGGTCCAATACTACCACCATCACTATCCAAGCTACTATTATCATATTCAACGGTACTATAACTACCACCATCACTATCCAAGCTACTATTATCATACTCAACGTACTATAACTACCACCATCACTATCCAGCTACTATTTCATACTCAACGGTACTATAACTACCACCATCACTATCCAAGCTACTATTATCATACTCAACATTACTATAACTACCACCATCACTATCCAAGCTACTATTATCATACTCAACGGTACTATACTACCACCTCACTATCCAAGCTACTATTATCATATTCAACGGTACTATAACTACCACCATCACTATCCAAGCTACTATTATCATACTCAACGGTACTATAACTACCACCATCACTATCCAAGCTACTATTATCATACTCAACATTACTATAACTACCACCATCACTATCCAAGCTACTATTATCATACTCAACGGTACTATAACTACCACCATCACTATCCAAGCTACTATTATCATACTCAACGGTACTATAACTACCACCATCACTATCCAAGCTACTATTATCATACTCACGGTACTATAACTACCACCATCACTATCCAAGCTACTATTATCATACTCAACGGTACTATAACTACCACCATCACTATCCAAGCTACTATTACCATACTCAACGGTACTATAACTACCACCATCACTATCCAAGCTACTATTATCATACTCAACATTACTATAACTACCACCATCACTATCCAAGCTACTATTATCATACTCAACGTTACTATAACTACCACCATCACTATCCAAGCTACTATTATCATACTCAACGGTACTATAACTACCACCATCACTATCCAAGCTACTATTACCATACTCAACGGTACTATAACTACCACCATCACTATCCAAGCTACTATTATCATACTCAACGGTACTATAACTACCACCATCACTATCCAAGCTACTATTATCATACTCAACGGTACTATAACTACCACCATCACTATCCAAGCTACTATTATCATACTCAACGGTACTATAACTACCACCATCACTATCCAAGCTACTATTACCATACTCAACATTACTATAACTACCACCATCACTATCCAAGCTACTATTATCATACTCAACGGTACTATAACTACCACCATCACTATCCAAGCTACTATTATCATACTCAACGGTACTATAACTACCACCATCACTATCCAAGCTACTATTATCATACTCAACGGTACTATAACTACCACCATCACTATCCAAGCTACTATTATCATACTCAACGGTACTATAACTACCACCATCACTATCCAAGCTAATATTATCATACTCAACGGTACTATAACTACCACCATCACTATCCAAGCTACTATTATCATACTCAACGGTACTATAACTACCACCATCACTATCCAAGCTACTATTATCATACTCAACGGTACTATAACTACCACCATCACTATCCAAGCTACTATTACCATACTCAACATTACTATAACTACCACCATCACTATCCAAGCTACTATTATCATACTCAACGGTACTATACAGCGACCATCACTATCCAAGCTACTATTATCATACTCAACGGTACTATAACTACCACCATCACTATCCAAGCTACTATTATCATACTCAACATTACTATACAGCGACCATCACTATCCAAGCTACTATTATCATACTCAACGGTACTATACAGCGACCATCTTCATTGTCAATTCTACTAATATTAAAACTTTTACCATCTCTAACGCTTCAACTGCCATCCTTAACCCCTTCTGTACCAGCGACGTCTTTTTTTCACTTTATTTTGGCTACTATTAGACAATTTTAGTTAGTTTAAGAAGTCATTAATAGGCTTTGAACTCTCTCACGTAACCCTTTTCACTGCCACAGATCCTTCTTAAATTGCACAAAATCGTCTAGATATAGCTAGAATGAAATTGAAAAGACGTCGCCGGTACAGAAGGGGTTAATTCCACTATCGGTTGTATTAGTATCTCTCGTGTTTCAGTATGTGTGTGTGTGTGTGTGTGTGTGTGTGTGTGTGTGTGTGTGTGTTGCTATCTCAAGAAGAAACAAAAATATGATAAATAACGACCACTAACTTTTTATCGATATTGGATAACTCCTACGATCCTTATATATGTATATTTATTCAAAAGACATCCGTCTACGTATTGTGAAAACCCTGTTATCCTCCGGTAAATTGTGGGGGTGAGTGAGTGAAGTGATAACAGTAAATAATAATGATGGATACATGTTTTTCATAATGCGTGTTTGTTTATTTTTCTGGTGAGCTTTCAATATGTTTGGATTATTATTGGCGTATTTGCAAAAAAAAAAATTAATGTTTATTTTTCTGGTGAGCTTTCAATGTTTGGATTATTATTGGCGTATTTGCAAAAACAAAATGTTTAATGTTTATTTTTCTGGTGAGCTTTCAATATGTTTGGATTATTATTGGCGTATTTGCAAAAAAAAATGGTTAATGATTATTTTTCTGGTGAGCTTTCAATATGCTTGGGTTATTATTGGCGTATTTGCAAAAAAAAAAAAAAAAAAAAAAAAATATTAATGTTTATTTTTTTGGTGAGCTTTCAATATGCTTGGATTATTATTGGCGTATTATATAGCCTCCGATTGTTGTCTGTGTCCAGTCATTTACATTTAGATTTATATAACATAAGAACATAAGAAAATGGGAGTCTGCAGAAAGCCGATTGGCCTAAGCAAGGCAGATCCCTGTCCCACACAACCCCAAATCAATTACAAAGCCCAATTATAGGCTCAACACTCTAATACCCTGAGGATCATCCTACCAAAACGGTTAGAGATTAACGCAGGATTATGGGGGTCTGCAGAGCGCTGATTGGCCCAACCCGGCTGATCCCCCTTCACACCCAACCCTTCTCGTCCATATGCTTATCCAATTTTATCTTAAAGCTCCCTACAGTTTTAGATCCCACTATAGCACTTGGTAGTCCATTCCACCCATCTACAACTCTGTTACCAAACCAATATTTGCCTATATCTTTTCTGAAACGAAATTTATCTAATTTGAAACCATTGGTACGAGTTCTTTCGCTATCACTGAGCTTTAGTACATTTGTCATGTCCCCTTTGTTAATCCCACTAACCCACTTGAACACCTCTATCATATCCCCTCTAACTCTGCGTCTCTCTAACGAATGTAAACCTAATTTCTTCAACCTTTCTTCATACGGAAGATTTCTAATATTATGGATCATTTTTGTCATTCTATACGCTGTACTCTCTCCAATGAATCTATGTCCATTCTGTAATAAGGACACCAAAATTGGACAGCATAATCCATATGGGGTCTCACTAATGACAAGTAAAGTTTTAAGA
>CM064486.1:674411-774411 GCA_032716605.1 Paralithodes platypus | reverse complement strand
ATGTTTAATATATGTTATGGTGTGAATGTGTTACTAAGATGTGTGTTTTGTATGTTTTATATATGTTACGGTGTGAACGTGTTACTAAGCTGTGTGTTTTGTATGTTTTATATATGTTATGGTGTGAACGTGTTACTAAGCTGTGTGTTTTGTATGTTTTATATATGTTATGGTGTGAACGTGTTACTAAGCTGTGTGTTTTGTATGTTTTATATATGTTATGGTGTGAACGTGTTACTAAGATGTTTTGTTTTGTTACAGGTGTGGGTGGGGACTACCTTGGCGTGGGGGGTCTGGCTACCCGCCTGCCTGACCCCCCTCTCCTAGCATCATCACTCACATCAACAGAACTAACTACATTCATTGACGGTAAGTACTTGAGGAAATAGTGGCTGTTTTGGGGGCTATTTATTAAGTTATTCATATCATTTTTAGTTTGTTCCCTAAACCTTCATCAAACTTAAAATTACACCCTCTAGACCCCCTTTAGTTTAGTTTCCTCGCTAGACCTCCCTCAAACTTAAAATTACACGCCCGAGACCCCCTTTCAAGATGAATTTGTACATTTTTCGGTAAAAAAAAAATGCCAGCCGAAGGCCGGTTCCTCTTAAATAAAAAAATCCACACCTTAGTACCACGATAGGTCTCAAAATTGACAGAAATGGAGCAAAAGTTCTTAAAATCGCCAAACTAATGGGGCGAACGTTTTAAAATCTCAAAAGCAATACGGCAAAACACGTGGTTGTCCTGTTCGTCATACTCTGCAAAATCTCTCTCAAAAATATACAACTCACGCATGTTGGCAAGCCCCGACGCCTTCTTCACCTCATCCAGCTCCCTTCCTCACCGCTACTACTACGTCTGTCCCCTGCCTTGCTTCTAAGTATTTAAGTGATCAACATTATGACTTGTATCATTTCCGTATACCGTGTTCATTATAGGTAGACCATAAATCGTGATCCCTAACCCCTGTATCCTAACAAAGGCTGGAGCAAATGGGCTGTACATTTCCATACGTATTCCCCGGCTGATTCTTGCCAATTGGTAGAAGTATTAGCTCAGTTACTCAGTACAGAGGTCACACATTACAATTTCTGGCTTACCTATAATAAATGAACTATAAGATTCATGTTATGTCCTGCCATTTCGTGTGTAGGTTTTTAGGCAGTCATTTAAGGGGAGATCTCCACTTGAGGGATTTTTTTTCTTGACCCCTTTCTCCCTCATGTTTAGCCCCATTGCTTTTGATATTATAAAACGTTTGCCCCATTAGTTTAGCGATTTTAAGAACATTCACCCCATATTAAGACCTTTCGTGCCATTCAGGTGTCAATTTTTATCCTGGCGACCGATAGCGAGCCTGTAATTTAAGAGGAACCGGCCTTCGGCCGGGAAAGTTTTCTACCGAAAAATGTACAAATTTATCTTGAAAGGGACTCAAGGGGGTGTAATTTTAAGCTTGATGGAGGTCTAGGGAACAAACTAAATACCTCCCCTTAACTTCATACGTTGCCTTACCTCTCTTCTCTCCTTTTAAATTACACACACTATAGGAAATTTGTCTATGGCGTACTCGAGGAGTCTCCGATTACTTATAACTTGTTTATCATCTGTAAGGTTGGAAGCTATTATGCAAATTAAGCACACACAGTTTAAAAGGACTCACAGAATGCTGATAATTTAACACATGCACAAAAAAGAACCTCTTTATATATTATATTAGACACACGGAGTTTCCAATGACACCCGAGTGGTCATCCCCTGTGGTGTAACTTGATCCTGTATTGTGAGTCACTTGGGTGGAGCAGCACTAGATAATACACTGCTTAATGATACACTCAAGACCTCTCAAGTTATTGGAGAGGGGAGGAGGTTGAGGTAAGTGTGTGTGTGTGTGTTTGTGAGTGAGTGAGTGATAGAGAGAGAGAGAGAGAGGGAGGGAGGGAGGGGGAGGGAGAGGGAGAGCGAAATGAAAGTTATTGGAGAGGGGAGGAGGTTGAGGTAAGTGTGTGTGTGTGTGTGTGTGTTTGTGAGTGAGTGATAGAGAGAGAGAGAGAGAGAGAGAGGGGGAGGGAGGGAGAGGGAGAGGGAGAGCGAATTGAAAGATGAGGGGAGTTACAAAAAAGTAATATTCCTAAGGCCCATTCCAGGAGGATGCACTTCCGGTGTCTTCAGCTTCATCGTGGTTCCGTGTTGTATTCATATTAAGGCTAAGCATCTTGGTATAATGAGAGAGAGAGAGATAGAGAGAGTTGAGAGTTGAGAGTGAGTTACAAAGAGGAGTAACTTGAAGGCCCATTCCAGCATGATACACTTTGGTATCTTCACCTTCCAGCCATGGTTACGTGTTGTATTCATATTAAGGCAATCACTTTATCATAATATGGCAGAGAGAGAGAGAGAGAGAGGCTGAGAAGTGAGAGAAGGGTAGAGGAGAGGATTAAATCAGTGTATAACAGGAAGCCCTTATAATATCGAATATGGGTGGCTGGATTAAAGAAAGAGGGTGAGAGAGGGCGTGTGTGGGTGGGCTGGTGTGGGTGGCCTAGGGGGAGGGTGTGTGGATGAGGGCGGATGCGGGTGTGATAGTCTTTGTTGTAGAGTTATAGTGATATGTTTATTACGCACCAATCACATAAGGTATAAAATCAAGTATGGTATATCATGGCTGACTCGTGATAGGTATTTGAACACTTGCCAGTTTACGGCTATAAGGAAGTTGGATCTGTAGATCTTGATGTTTAGCAGAATTACCAGCTGAAATACGGTTGTAGTGCATTTATAAACACATAACATCAAATTCTACATACTTTATATCCATCAGAAACTTTCATTGTTTGTAATTGGCATTGTTATGCCATTTGTAGACCTGAAGAAATCAGGTCCTCAAATGAATTACAAGATATTGAAAGCCTCGTACTAACGCTATAATATATATAGAACATTAATTTTGTAATTAGCAACAAATTCTAGAAAATATCATGATGTTGATGTGTTATTAAAAACATACATAGCAGGTATGACGAAGACACGTAAATATGCGAGAAAAAAAAAGGCTAGTCGATTATTTTAAAACAAAGGTATGTCGGCCGACTTGTAAAAAGTCCTAAGAAAACATACAGAACCCTCTCGTTTATTTTGAAAGGAAAATACAAAGACTTCTGAACGTCAAAAAGTGAAAGGAAAGGGAAAGGAACAATATTAATGTACTGTGAAAAACTGAAGTACGGTATGTCTCAAATTATAACACACAACGACAATCAACAATTATAACACACAACGACAATCAACAATTTGCAAAGTCTAGATTCGTTAGAAGTCGGGTATGGTTTTATAATTGATAATAGCCCATATTTTTATTATTAATTACACTAACGCCAGAATATATAATTAAGGAATGAAGTCTCGTAGTCAAAAGGATGTAAATGACAGCATACTTAATTTCCTTGCAACTCGATCCATACCCAAGTGTAAAGTACCGGCTTGATAAGTCTGCGGTAATCACCCACCACAATTCACAACATAGATTCCAACATTTCCATCTAGATTCTAGACGACAAAATAGAGACAATGGGTATGGACATTGCTATAGTTTATAGTTTTAAGCATATGAATGATTAATATTAAAAGTATATTAATTGTGTTATTAACTTTTGAGGGGCATGTGGTTGCATTTTGGGCTAGTAACAAGTATTATGAAATATATATATACTGTATAATTTATATATATATATATATACTGTATATATATATATATATATACTGTATATATATATATATATATATATACTGTATATATATATATATATATATACTGTATAATTTATATATATATATATATTCATTTCACTAACTTAATTTCCTGATATTAGGGAAAACTCAAAACCATGCCAAGTACTGTGTTAGTATCTCTTCCCTCCATTATTAAAGAGTGGGAGAAGTTAGGAAAGAGGAATATTTATATGAAAATATACTTTGAACATGGGTAAAGACAAAAGATATGTTTCCCATTTGTAGACGAGAAGTGAAGAGATAAGCAAGATAAATAGGGATAATGCATTGAGAGAGAGAGAGAGAGAGAGAGAGAGAGAGAGAGAGAGAGAGAGAGGGGGGGGGGAGGAAGTATAGGAGATATGGCAGGGTGAAGGGTGAGATATAGGGGGAACAGAGGGGACCTTGTGTGTGACCTATAGCCTGACCTCTCTCTCTCTCTCTTTTTTTCTCTATCTCTAGGTCCCTATCTATATCTATCTATCTACCTATCTATCAATCTCTCTCTTTCTCTATCTATTATCTATCTCTCTTTGTCAGACCGCCCTTGTAAAAGTATTGAGTTAAAGTTAGTTTTATATTTTATGTTGTCTGTAACTAAGAGTGTAAGGCAACTGAGAGTGAATATGGGCAAAACAAATTAAGATGAGAGAGAGAGAGAGAGAGAGAGAGAGAGAGAGAGAGATTATATTATATTGTATTATATTTTCATTTGATAAACAATGACTGTACATACATTAAAATAATCTTAAACCTATTATATCGTATTCTTACATAAGCAATGTCGGTAAAAATGCCTATACTAAAAGTTCCGTCCCTAAGACAGAGTGTGTGTTAGAGTAAGTAAGTGTGTGTGTGTATGTTAGTGTGAGTGAGAAGTGTGAAGGAGGAGTAGGGAGGAGAGGAACTTGTCATCCAGTTGTCACCCTGGGGCTCGTTATGTTAGTTATGTGACACTCTCGGTGGGGGGGGAGGAGAGAGAGAGAGAGTTAGAGTGAGTGTGTTAGTGTGAGTGAGAAGTTTGAAGGAGTAGTAGGGAGGAGAGGAACTTGTCATCCAGTTGTCACCCTGGGGCTCGTTATGTTAGTTATATGACACTCTTGGGGGGGGGGGAGAGAGAGAGAGAGAGTTAGAGTGAGTGTGTAGTGTGAGTGAGAAGTGTGAAGGAGTAGTAGGGAGGAGAGGAACTTGTCATCCAGTTGTCACCCTGGGGCTCGTTATGTTAGTTATGTGACACTCTCGGGGGGGTGGGGGGGGGGGGGGGAGAGAACGATAGAGAGAGAGAGTGAGTTACAGTAAGTGTGTGTGAGTGTGTTAGTGTGAATGAGAAGTGTGAAGAAGGAGTAGTAGGGAGGAGAGGACCTTGTCATCCAGTTGTCACCCTGGGGCTGGAGAGATTTGATAGCTTTATTGTCCCTCACTTCGAGACTGTCATCAAATGCTTTCGTTAATTTCATTGGGAGGTGTTTTGTGTTGGGAGTGAAATATATATATATATATATATATATATATATATATATATATATATATATATATATATATATATATATATATATATATGCAGTATATATATATATATATATATATATATATATATATATATATATATATTTATATTTATATTAATTATCGTCTATGCCTGTTTCCTGAATGTGTATCGTGTCATATAATCATCATCTACCAATACAGTGGAAAGAGTATTGTATGTGACTGTACTTGGCCTACATAGCTCATCTCAACCCTTTGGAGATACGATTACGTATTCATTCTCTGTGTTCTGGCTATTGTTAGACGATACATATGCAAGTCAGAGAGTTAATTGAGATAGTCTTTACCCTTAGCATTGCCACAGATCCTTCCTAAATTATATAATGACAGCTAGAATAAACTGTGAAAATGCGTCATAATCTTCAGAGGGTTAAGAAGTATTTAGAAGCAGCTGTATAGATTTGTGTTGTAAACAAAATACTGTCAGGATAGCTAGAACAAAATTATGGATGAATATTAGTGAACGTGTGCAGTTGATGATGTTTGTCTGCTTTTTAATGTGTATGGGTAAGGCTTGTATGTATGTGTGTGTATGTGTTTGTGGAAGCTTACATGTATGTGTGGTTGTGTGTGGATATGTGTGTGTGTGTGTGTGTGACAAACTCCATAAGGTTCATTGTTCTCTTCCTGCCGCACACACACATAACCGAGTCCACCACCCTTTAAGGGGAGATCTCCACTTGAGGGATTTTTTTCTTGACCCCTTTCTCCCTCATGTTTAGCCCCATTGCTTTTGATATTATAAAACGTTTGCCCCATTAGTTTAGCGATTTTAAGAACTTTCACCCCATATTAAGACCTTTCGTGCAATTCAAGTGTCGATTTTATCCTGGCGAGCGATAGCGAGCCTGTAATTTAAGAGGAACCGGCCTTCGGCCGGGACATTTTTCTACCGAAAAATGTACAAATTTATCTTGAAAGGGGGTCAAGGGGGAGTAATTTTAAGCTTGATGGAAGTCTAGGGAATCAACTAAAAACCTCCCCTTAACATCTGTGACTACCCCTACCGCTACCAACAACACCACACACTCCGCTAATATTACTAACATAATTCCCATCACCACTACCACTATCACCACTACCACGACCAGTATCACTAACATCATCACCACTACCACGACCAGTATCACTAACATCATCACCACTACCCCCACCACTACCAACAACACCACACACACCGCTAATATTACTAACATAATTCCCATCACCACTACCACTATCACCACTACCACGACCAGTATCACTAACATCATCACCACTACCACGACCAGTATCACTAACATCATCACCACTACCCCCACCACTACCAACAACACCACACACACCGCTAATATTACTAACATAATTCCCATCACCACTACCACTATCACCACTACCACGACCAGTATCACTAACATCATCACCACTACCACGACCAGTATCACTAACATCATCACCACTACCCCCACCACTACCAACAACACCACACACACCGCTAATATTACTAACATAATTCCCATCACCACTACCACTATCACCACTACCACGACCAGTATCACTAACATCATCACCACTACCCCCACCACTACCAACACCACTAATATTACTAACATCATCCCCATCACCATTAGCACGACCCACACCACCATCACTATCACTAACATAATCCCCTCCACCATTGTCACCACCACCATCACTACACCTGTCATTATCACCACCACCACCACCACCATCCTTACATCTGTACTACCACCATCACTATCATCATCACCACCACCACCACCACGGCAATATCAACAATAACCCCTAACACCATCACCAACACTATCACTACATCTGTCATTACCACCACCACCATCCCTACCTCTGGCATTACCACCACCACCACCATCCCTACCTCTGTCATTACCACCACCACCATCCCTACCTCTGTGACCACCAGCTGACTAAACTAACATTAACATATTGTCTTACTAATCGTACTTACCTCATGCTGTCTTAGTTATCAGTTTTATGTTTTGTTACCTGTTATGCTTGACTCGCACTTATTTTGGGAACAAACAGTTGCACTTCATGCCGTATGCCAGATGTGTTCCTAAATTACATTTCTAAATGTCTGCAAGTCTCGTAATGTGAAGTTGTTAGTTTGTTTATATTAGCAGCGATAGTAGTAGTAGTAGTAATGGTAGCCTACATTGTACACTCGTATGCCATAGTCTCTATCCCACTCATAAAACTGTGTGGGCCCCAATGTTTTTTTCTGTAGCAATTAAGGGGAGGTTTTTAGTTAGTTCGTTAGACTTCCATCAAGCTTAACATTACAGCCCCTAGACCCCCTTTCAAGATAAATTTGTACATTTTTCGGTAGAAAAATTTCCCGGCCGAAGGCCGGTTCCTCTCAAATTACAGGCTCGCTATCGCTCGCCAGGAAAAATCGACACCTAAATGGCACGAAGTCTTAAAATTGACAGAAATGGGGCGAAAGTTCTTAAAATCGCCAAACTAATGGGGCGAACGTCTTATAATATCAAACGCAATGGGGCTAACCATGAGGGAGAAAGGGGTCAAGAAAAAAATCTCTCAAGTGGAAATCTCTCCTTAAAACTATCTGAGCTAATTTTTGGATATCATGTGCTTTTCAATAAATGGTATACTGCATATCGTTGTGTGGTTCATGTATAGATAATTATGTTCACGAATATGTTTCTAGAGATATACTTCCGTAATAGGGTAGGTTCACGAATATAATTATATGAGTGGACAAGAGACTTAGGTGTCCGAGTGTACATTGAATATTAACCAACACACATAGGTTTTACTGACCCCCTTCCTCCTAACTCCTGTTGATATCATATGTTTAGGTCATTTATCTTTATAGTACTTTATTCAACCATTGCGTTTCTCTCTCTCTCTCTCTCTCTCTCTCTCTCTCTCTCTCTCTCTCTCTCTCTCTCTCTCTCTCTCTCTCTCTCTCTCTCTCTCCTGTCAGTTGCAATGAGTCCCCCTAACTGCTTGACTGATGAACGTCCCTTGTGTGTGTGTGTGTGGGTGTGTAATAATAATAATAATAATAATAAACGGTTTATTAAAGAATGGCAGCCTCATGAGCTGAAAATACACATTTTACAATTAGTGGATGAACATGAGATGTACAGATATGAAAATGGTAAGCTCAGTTTACAATGGGTGAGTATAATATACTTTACATTAAAACAAGAAATTAATACAATAATTATGCTAGTGTAAAATAAAAATTATCATAAATTAACCATGAGAGTAAGTTATTTACAGTGCATATACAGTACACATTTATTGTGTGTGTGTGTGTGTGTGTGAGTGAGAGAGAGAGAGTGTGTGTGTGTTTTACTCTGTGCCTTGTGGGTACGTGCCTAGGAATGTACATTATTTTGAATGTGTGAGTACGTTTAACTATTTGTACAGAGTATTTATGTACATTTATAATGAAAACGACTAATTCCATAAGTATGCATATCTGTCTTTCCCTCTTCTTACGACTTAGATTGCATCAAATTTCGCGTGTCGGAACATTTTTAGTCTTTGACTCAAACGTACCTTGAATTTGGGTCTCCTTTGTTCCATGTGTGTTCGTTAGTGTGTGTGTGTGTGTGTGTGTGTGTGTGTGTGTGTGTGTGTGTGTGTGTGTGTGTGTAAATTGTTGACTGTCCAGCTAAAGTAAACTAGATGGCGGCGGCAATTTTTGTGTTCCCGTAGGTACTGTACTAGCCATCTCACGAGTGGCAGAGAGAGTACAAAGGAGTACAAAGGAAATCAAGCAACAACATATCTAGTGACCCTTCTAGGTTGCTTGTCCTCCGAAACACTGAGGATCAAGTGTCCAAAGAGAGAGAGAGAGAGAGAGAGAGAGAGAGGGAGAGGCAAACACAGAGAGAGCGTTACATCCCTATATTATCTACGGTAAATATTATTCGCATTATAACTTCTCAGCGATTCCGTTTCCTCTAATAATGCTGTGTTACTATAGTTGGTTTTATTGATTCCCTAGGCCGCTGATTGTTCGATACTTAATGGATAAATATGCGTAATTTTCAGAAACAGTTTTCAAAATTATAGTCCGTTCATTCTAGATTGGGCAGAAATTGTTACCTCTAACCTCTCATAACTCGAAAAGGACTAGAGTAATCGAGCTAATATTTCTACCAAATAGGAAGACTTGGATAGCGAATATGTGTGGAAATTGACAGTTCATTTGCTCTAGCCCTTTTTGAGTTACAGAGGTTAGAGATTACGATTGCTGCCCAACCTAGAATGAACAGACTATTGTAAGAAATTTCGCCACAAAGTCTTCGTCATAGCTGAGTAACGAAGATGGTCATATGACAATTGACCACTTGCGAGTTTCAGGCTATAAGGAAGTTGGAGTCATAAACATCGGTATATATAACAAAATGACCAGCTAAAATACGATCGTAGAACATTTGTAATTACATAAAATCTAATTCAACATGCTTTCTATCCTTTAGAAATCTACATTATTATTTCATGTTTGTTCTATATCGATGCTTACGGCTCCAACTTCCTTATAGCCTGACATTCGCAAGTGGTCAATTTACCGTCAGCTAGAATAAATAAAAAAAAACACAGTGGGGATTGGGCCTGAGTATATATGGATATAATTAAAACAAATAAATAAAACACAATAACAAATACACTGGCTCCAACTCTATCTTCAAATCCATATTCATGTTATCCTCGTTACCACTGCGTTCCCACAAGCCCACCCACAAGTCATAAAAACTCACCCTGGTTGATTCCAATGCATTAGTCTGTCTATCTATCTATCTATCTATCTGTATACTCGGGCCCAATCCCCACTTCTTCTTTTTTTGGGGGGAGGGAGGGAGGGGGCTGATTCAAGACAGCCTCAATAGGGACAACACAACAACCGAAAACAATGAACACACAAAAACCAAATATCAATTCACACACATCACACAATGCATTAGTACTGGTTGAATATTTATAAACTAAACCTCTTCAATGGGACTTATTATATTCAGCTTAGGAAGGATCTGTGGGTGCAACAGGGTTCATTGGCCTTGATAGCGTCCTAAATTGGAAACTTAAGCGGGGTCACCGGCTTTTTTTCTCTTTCTCTCCTTTTCTCTCTTTCCCTGGCTTGTATCCATTCGGCCACATTCAGCCAACTGTTTTAAGACGTTTATCCCCATCCAGGTGTCGATTTCTTCCTGGCGAGCGATAGCGAGCCAGCATTGTATGGAGCGGATGCTTCGCCGGAGAAATTTTTCTATCGAAAAATGTACAAATTTAGCTTGCTGTCAACACAAAAATATATATATGCTGGCTCATTACCGCTTGCCAAGAAAATATTGACACCTGGATGGGGGTAAACGTCTTAAAACAGTAGGCTGAATGGGGCCGAATGGATACAAGCCAAAAAGAGGGAGAAAAAGAAAATAAGCGAGGTGGGCTCCCTTAAGAAGAAGCAAAGAGAATGAGGAAAAAAAAAAATGAGATGCGATCGGTATGATGAAAGTGTTTAAGGTAAGGCAGCAATTATGAGAGAGAGAGAGAGAGAGAGAGAGAGAGAGAGAGAGAGAGAGAGAGAGAGAGAGAGAGAGAGAGAGAGAGTTAAGACTGTTAGAAATATAAGAGTGTAGTTAAAAATATTGCAATAAGGAATGGGAGTAGGTATAATTATATATAGAGAGAAAGTGTGTGTGTGTGTGTGTATGTGTGTGTGTGTGTGTGTGTGTGTGTGTGTGTGTGTGTGTGTGTGTAGACTGCCTGCTGGTATACTCGTGTTTGACCTTACACCTGAGAAGAAAAATCTTCCCACCCCCGCACACCTACCCGTGCTCGGGCGTGAAGGTTTTTCCACTAACCCTGCCTGGTTACCGTCTCCCTTGAGCAAGGGGACGGATAATGGTCTATGTTGGCTATGAAAGCGCTAATGAATCGCGGAGAGAAATTGTACTCATTGAAGACCTGAGATGATGATGATGTTGACGATGATTTAAAATTGACGTAATTGCAATAGCCATTAATTCCTTTACTAAGAGTTTTTTTGTAATTGTATGCTGGTGGCTGGAAAAACAGATCCTTTCTAGGCTAAATATAATCTAATGGTGTGGGCTGGAGTACTGTGAATAATACGTCGCCGGGTTTAATAAAGACGGAATTTGTAAACGTTAAATATTGATGTTTACGGCTCCAACTTCCTTGTAGCCCCAATTTCGCACGCGGCCAATTTGTTGCTTTCTGTCAATAATTAGGCAATTGTATTAAGCTCAGGAAAGGGCTTGCTATTTTGTTCACTTTATATATTGTTTGAGGTGTTTAACTCGGGTCACAAATCCCCTAGACTTTTATTTGCAATAAATATTTTGTTTTCTCACTAATTTATAATTATCGTCATACTTCATTATACATAACTCCTAGTCTTTTCTCTCTCTCTCTCTCTCTCTCTCTCTCTCTCTCTCTCTCTCTCTCTCTCTCTCTCTCTCTCTCTCTCTCTCTCTCTCTCTCTCTCTCTCTCTCTCTCTCGCTCTCGCTCTCCCTCCTCTCTCTCTCTCTCTCTCTCTCTCTCTCTCTCTCTCTCTCTCTCTCTCTCTCTCTCTTCCCCCTTCCCTCTAGCTAAGGCCCTGGGCGAAGCATTTACACATTCTTCCCTTAAGGCCCCGGGCAGAGCGTAATGGTGCCCCGACCCGAGCATTTGCAGGACCCCGGGCGGAGCATGGCGGCTGGTAACACTGGGCCCCGGGCAAAGCGTAATTGACACCGGTATTAAGTCGCTCTAGTATTTTTGTTAAGGGGGTACTGCTTGGTTTTTGGTCTATATATATATATTTTATATATTTTTTTCAGTTTCCTCCCTAGACCTCCATCAAGCTTAAAAAAACACCCCCTAGACAATTCAAGATAAATTTGTACATAGTTTGATAGCAAAATTTGCCGGCCGAAGGCCGGTTCCTCTTTAAATTACAGGCTCGCTATCGCTTGCCAGGAAAAAATAGACACCTAAATGGCACGAAAGGTCTTGAAATTGACAACGAAATGGGGCGAAAAGTATTAAAATCATCAAACTAATGGAAGGAACGTTTTAAAATCTCAAAACTAATATGCTAAACACGAGGGAGAAGGAGGTCCATAAAAAGTGAGTAGTACCCCTTTAAGTGCTGGGGCCCCGGACACAGCATAATGGGTTGTCCTGGGGCCCCGGACACAGAATAATGAGTTTTCTGCAGCCTTAAAACATGAGGTAATGAGTTTGTTTGAGCCTCAAAATAATATGAAGTGATGAATTTGGTACCAGTTGAAAAAAGCAAAATATTAAGTTTTCTCAAGTACAGTCGCGCTCATAAGTGATGTCTCGGCGCCAAGTATGTTTTGATCAATAATTGGTATCAGCAATATTTAAGCTTCATTTCTTCATATCGAGTGAAATATACAAACATGTTCCGACACTTACCCACCCTATTCAACATCTGACAGACATTAAAACAGTACAGAGCAAGCCAAACGTAATGACAGCTGGGACATGACTTATTAGCGCGACCGTACCTGCTCACACCATAAGTCTTAATTAAGACTTACTAGAGTGGGCATTCCTAAGCTGAATTAAATCTTTCAATGTTGGCAATAATAAACAAAATTGTCAATCATACTGAAGGAGTTAAGGGGAGACTGACCGTTTGTTTGGGCTATTAATTCATTTATTCATATATTTTTTTTAGTTTCCTCCCTAGACCTCCATCAAGCTTAGAAAAACACCCGCTAGACCCCCCTTCAAGATAAATTTGTACATTTTTCGGTACACAAGACTGATCTTCTATATAAAAAAATATTCGGTAAGGAACACACACACTCACACACACTAACAGCATCTTGGACACACACACACACAGAGGACCTCCTTCGCTGCAGTCCTAATAAAGAGCTCAGCCGGGGCCCCAGACGCAGCATAATAAAGACCTTAACCCGCGGCCCCGCACCCAGCATAATTGAGCAATTTCGTGGAGGGCCACCGAGAAGAATCTGATAAGTATCTTGTTTATAGACTGGTGGCAAAAGCTAGATTACCGAGCGCGGGAGAGAGAGAGAGAGAGAGAGAGAGAGAGAGAGAGAGAGAGAGAGAGAGAGAGAGAGAGAGAGAGAGAGAGAGAGATCATATTGGTGCTGGGTGGTTCAGTTTTTTTGTATCACTTTTTTGTTATCCGCTAGTATACTGTATATCTGTACTTCAATTGTTTTCATATAGTATTCATTATTCACTTCTTCCTTCTTCTTTTTGTTTTTCTAGTGTGGTGTCAGAAGGCAGATGAGGTAACGCTACCTGGGGTACAGAGTACTGGTATGAATGATGTATACAGTATATATATATAATTATATATATATATATATATATATATATATATATATATATATATATATATATATATATAATTTATTTATTTATTTATATTTTCAGATCGTATTTCTGTTTATCTTCCTTTAGCACTCGTGTTTCATTCACTCTTCTTCCACTCCTCCACCTTCGGCTCCTTCTGTTCCTTCTTCCTCTCTTTCCCATTCTTCTTCTTTTACTTCTCTCCCTCCTCCTCCCTATTCTCCTCCTCTTCTTCTTCTTATTCTTCTTATTATTATTTTATAGTTTGGTGTTAGAAGGCAACACTAGTCTGGGTGGCACGTTCTTTTTTTTTCCAGATCGTATTTCTTTCTTTCGTAATTTTGCCGAGTTGTCACAATCTTTGTGGTTGTATCTGCCGTATTTGTTATTTTGTTTTATTCAGATAGTATTTTTTCTTTCGTAATTTTGCCGAGTTTCCTCAATCACTAGTCTCTGCCGTATTTTTTTCCCATATCGTATTTCTTTCTTTCGTAATTTTGCTGAGAAGTCACAAACTTGGCTCTTGTTTCCAAAGTATATATATACAGTATATATATATATATATTAATGATGATATCAGTGAGTTGTCCTCCAGGATAACGTATTTTCAAAAGGAAAATATTGCAATAAATATGAAGATGAGGATCTTCCTTGGTTTGGCTACCCTTTTCCTTTTGTATATATATATATATATATACTGTATATATATATATATATATATATATATATATATATATAGATAGATAGATAGATAGAGAGAGAGAGAGAGAATGTATATACTTTGCTTGTTTCTGTCGTATTTTTGTTTTCTTTTTCGGGGGTAGTACTCGCTTTTTCTGGATCCCCTTCTCCCTCATGTTTAGCATATTAGTTTTGAGGTTTTAAGACGTTCGTCCCGTTACTTTGGCGATTCTTAGACCTTTCGCCTATTTGTTTTGTTTTGTTTTCAATATAAAGACCTTTCGTGCCCTTTAGGTGTCGATTTTTCCTAGCGAGCGATAGCGAGTCTACCGAAAATTTACAAATTTATCTTGACAGGGGGTCTAGGGAGTGTTTTTCTAAGTTTGATGAAGGTCTAGCGTGGAAACTCAACACTAAATTAATAAATCAATATATAGACCAAAAACCAAGCACTAACCCCTTATGATCTTGTGGCCAGATGTGAGATGTGGTGGAGAAGCAACTATCATGTGTTTTTCTGGACCTCCTTCTCCCTCGTGTTTAGCATATTAGTTTTGAGATTTTAAGACGTTCCTTCCATTAGTTTGTCGATTTTAAGACCTTTTGCCCCCATTTCTTTATCAATATTAATACCTTTCGTGCCACTCACACTGCTCTCCTAGACAAAGTTGAAGGGAAGGCCTTTCATATCATTAACTCCTATCCACTCACCAACTCTCTGCAATCTCTCTCTCTCCGCCGCAATGTTGCATCTCTCTCGCTATTCTATCGCTACTATAATAATCAGTGTTCCTCAGAGCTTTCCCAGTGCATACCACCTCCTTTACGTAGGGCACGTGGGTACGTCTTGCAACTCAATCCCACCCCTACTCTGTGCAACTCTCCAACCCAAGAGTGAAACGTTACTCTCAAACTTTCTTCTACTCAACAGCTGAGCTCTGGAACTCTCTCCCAGAATCAGTCTTTCCCTCTTCCTATGACTTAAATTGCTTCAAACTCCGTGTGTCCAGGCATTTTGGCTCGATCGTCCCTTGATTTTAGCCCTGTCACTCTTTCAACTATGGGGGAGGCACTCGCTATAGGCAATTCTGCCTTTTGCCTCCCTCAATCACATAGAAAAAAAGAAAAAAAAACACAATTAGGTGTCGATTTTTCCCTGGCTAGCGATAGCGTGACAACTCAGCAAAATTATGAAAGAAAGAAATGCGATCTGGAAAAAAATATTCTGGTTAGTTTTAGATGATTTTCTTTAGTTTAGAAAAGAATCGTAGGAGTTAAATGATTAATAGAGATTGATTTTACATATTTGATTATTGATTCCTAGAGATCCTTCCTAAACTGCCTAATCGTTTAATAATTGCCGGCCTATAATGAAAAACAAACCCGAAAACACGGCATCATATCCTGAAGGGGTTAAGGGGAGATTTCTAATCGAGATATTTTTTCAGAACCCCTTTCTCCCTCATGTTTAGCGCCATTGTTTTTTTGAGATTTTAAGACGTTCGACCTATTAGTTTGGCGATTTCGACCCATTTCTGTCAATTTTAAACCCTTCGTGCCATATAGGTGTCGATTTTTTCCTGGCGAGCGATAGCGAGCCTGTAATTTAAGAGGAATTTTGGGCCGGCACATTTGTCTACTGAAAAATTTACTCATTTATCTTGAAGGGGGGGGGGGGTGACCTGTTGTTTTTATTTTTCTCCTTTTCTCTCTTTCTCTGGCTTGTATCCATTCGGCCCCATTCAGCCAACTATTTTAAGACGTTTATTCCCATCTAGGTTTCGATTTCTTCCTGGCGAGCGATAGCGAGCCAGCATTATATGAAGAGATCCGGCTTCGCCGGAGAAATTTTTCTATCGAAAAATGTACAAATTTAGCCTGCTGTCAAAAACATTTTAAAAATATGCTGGCTCGCTACCGCTCACCAGTAAAAAATTGACACCTGGATGGGGATAAACGTCTTAAAACAGTAGGCTGAATGGGGCCAAATGGATACAAGCCAGAGAAAGATAGAAGAGGACAGAACAAAGACAGGTGACCCCCCTTAAGCTTGATAGAAGTCTAGGGAGAAAGCTAAGCCGAAATCATAAAAGATACATACACCCATGAGCACACCTACAGTATACGCCCATCCTCCCTTAACCCCTTCTGTACCGGTGACGTCTTTTTTAAGTTTGGCTACTAATTTACGATTTTATTGAGCTTCAAAGGGGTCTGTCTTTACTCTCTAGCAATTAACAAGCTTCGAAATAACTCACTTAACCCTTGATACTACCACAGATCCTTCTTAAGTTGCAGGAAATAACTCACTTAACCCTTGATACTACCACAGATCCTTCTTAAGTTGCAGGAAATAACTCACTTAACCCTTGATACTACCACAGATCCTTCTTAAGTTGCAGGAAATAACTCACTTAACCCTTGATACTACCACAGATCCTTCTTAAGTTGCACAAAATAACTCACTTAACCCTTGATACTGCCACAGATCCTTCTTAAGTTGCACAAAATCGTCGAAATATAGCTAGAACAAAAGTAAAAAGACGTCGCCGGTACCGAAAGGGTTAATAAGATGTTAGGAGAATAACAGTGATAACAGAGGCTGGTCGAGGGAGGGAGGGAGGGAGGGTTGCCTGCTGCTCTGGACGGGGGTGGTGTGGTGTGGTGTGTTTGGGACACTGGTTATTTTGGGGCCATATTTATTATATATTCATGTATTTTTTTTTAGTTTCTTAGCTAGACCTTCATCAAGCTTTAAAAAAACACTCCCTAGACCCCCCTTCAAGATAAATTTGTACATTTTTCGATAGAAAAATACCCGGCCAAAGGCCGGTTTCTCTTAAAATTACAGGCTCGCTATCGCTCGCCTGAAAAAAATCGACACCTAAATGGTACGAAAGGTCTTGACATTGATATATAAATGGGACGAAAAGTTTTAAAATCGACAAACCAATGGGGCGAAAGTCTTAAAATCTGAAAACTAATGGAGCTAAACATGAGGAAGAAGGAGGGACCAGAAAAATAGTGATAACAACAGTGATAACAGAGGCTGATGATGGGTTGCCTGCGCTGGACGGGGGTGTGGTTGGTTTGGGTAACTTAATCATTCGGTTCTCTTTCTCTTCTGCCTTCTGTGTATTACTGCGATTATTTGGTACAGGGCTTTATTTCAGGTGTGTGTGTGTGTGTGTGTGTGTGTGTGTGTGTGTGTGTGTGTGTGTCTGAGGGTTTGTATGTGTGTGTCTGTCTGTCTGTGTTTGTGTGTGTGTGATATAACTTAATTTTGTTCTCTCTCTTCTGCCTTCTGTGTATTACTGATCTTGTTTTTTTTATAGTGGGCTTAATTTCCGATGATGGTGTGTGTGTGTGTGTGTGTGTGTGTGTGTGTGTGAGTGTGAGCGAGAGCTAGAGAGAGAGAGCGGTAGAGGAGCAGGGTGTGTTCACTGGCAGGGTGGGTGTGGGTGTGGGTGTGTGTGTGTGTGAGTATGTGGGTGTGTGTGTGTGTTTGTGTATGTGTGGTAGAGAAGCAGAGGTGTGTTATCTGGCAGGGTAGGTGTGTGTGTGTGTGTGTGTTGTAGAGAAGCAGGGGTGTGTTCTCTGGCAGGGTCTGTGTATTTCTGTGTGGGGGTTGGGTGGGAGGGGGGGCGGGGGGGTTAGAGGAGCAGGGTGTGTTCTCTAGCAGGGTAGGTGTGTGTGTGTGTATGTGTGTGGTGCAGGGGTGTGTTCTCTAGCAGGGTAGGTGGGCCGATTATCTCCCCACATCTACAGTTACATGCGAGGTAACATCAAGATATTGACAGTAATGGTACCAGATTACTGTCATTTCCTTGACTCCCTCCCTCCCTCCTCTGTATCCCTCCTTGCTCTCTCTCTCCCTGCCTCGCTCCCTTCGTCCCTCCCTCCCCCTCCCTCCCTCTTCTTGCTCTGTGTCCAACCCCCACCTTACTCTCTGTCCCTTATTGCCTTCTCTCTTTTTTCTTATTGTATCACATCTCTCTCTCTCTCTCTCTCTCTCTCTCTCTCTCTCTCTCTCTCTCTCTCTCTCTCTCTCTCTCTCATATTCTTCGTCTTTTGCTTATCCCTTTCGTCACTTGTCTCTCCTTGACTTGTAGCTTTTGTTCTGTTACTGTTTATGGTAATATTGGCCATTTAAGTAGTGCAGTGACATCTCCCATACACGCTAGGCTCTCTCCATACGTTCTAGCCACCTGCAACACACCCTTCGACACATATTACCGCCTTTTTAATTTTATTCTAGCTATATTTAGACTTTTTTTTTTACACTTTATGAAGGATATGTGGGAGCAAAAAGGGTTAAGTGAGATAGTTCGAAGCCTGATAATAAAGTGAAAAGGACGGCACCGGTACAGAAGGGGTTACATTTTTCCACACGCCCTAGCCCACTCCCACAGACCCTAGATAGCTTTCCACACTCTCACACCTCCTATATACCCTCCCACACTCCCAATCTACCCTCCCACACTCCCTATGTACCCTTCCACACTCCCTATCTACCCTCCCACACTCTCTATCTACCCTCCCACACTCCCTATGTACCCTCCCACACTCCCTAGCCCTCCCACACACCCTAGCTACCCTCCCACACACCCTATCTAGCCTCCCACACCCCCACCCTGCTAGCCCAGTCACCTGCCACCCTCCGTCTGCCACCCGCCACCCACTTGACCACAGAGGTAAACACAGGTATTGCCGGGACTACTGCCTCATACAGACATCACACACGTATTGGGGGGAGAGAGAGAGAGAGAGAGAGAGAGAGAGAGAGAGAGAGAGAGAGAGAGAGAGAGAGAGAGAGAGAGAGAGAGAGAGAGAGAGAGAGAGAGAGAGAGAGAGAGAGAGAGAGTATTAGTTGGGATTACTGCCTCATACAGACATCACACACTTATTGAGTTTGGGAGGGAGGGGGGGGGGGGGGGGTGGAGGGAGAGGGAGAGGTATAGAGATATACATGTTGGCATAAAATGACACAGAATTTGGAGATGGATGAGACGGACAGAACGTTATAATATAACTTAGGTAAAACTGGTAGAGAGTGAGAGTAAGAGAGAGAGAGAGACTGTGTGTATGTGAGAGAGAGAGCGAGAGAGGAATAAGGAAAGAGAGAGATGCGAAAGAAGAGAAAGGAGGGATTCATAAAATAGAGAGATCTGAAAGGAGGGAATAATGAATGAGAGAGATTTACATAGATTTACATAAATACACTGGCCACACAGATCTTACGATCCCTGCGAGGTGGCCAGGACTTAATCCTAGTAGAGATAGCAACCCTAAGAGAAAGTGGAAGGAAAGGATAGTAAAGATGAAGGCTCTCTCCCCACCCTCCGCCCCCTCCGGCAATTTGTCATACATGAACACAGTTAGAAGTGAATAACCTTTCAGGGCTTGGAAATCGTCTGAAGGAATTTATACCATAGTTAGAAATGGAAAGGAAAAAGCATGCACACCTTCACTTTTTGTTCTGCTCTCTTCAACTGAAAACGAGAGAGAGAGAGAGAGAGAGAGAGAGAGAGAGAGAGAGAGAGAGAGAGAGAGAGAGAGAGAGAGAGAGAGAGAGAGAGAGAGAGAGAAATACCAGAAGAATGTTGAAAGTAGGACACGAGGCAGAAAGGAGAAAATTGTATATAGCTAAATAGAATAATAGACAAGACAAAAAATAAATTATATATAAGTTGAAATACAGTTACAGTATATTGTATTCCAGTCCACAATTACTTTGCCTTCGATTTTTTCCCTTCCACCTCTCTCTCTCTCTCTCTCTCTCTCGATAGATAGATAGATAGATAGATAGATAGATAGATAGATAGATAGTCGGACTGCATACCTACAGTAGGTATTTTCAACCCCTTGATTATTATTACCTATACACCTACCTATGTGTATTATTTCCTCCGCTAACCCCCACACACTCTCTCTCTCTCTCTCTCTCTCTCTCTCTCTCTCTCTCTCTCTCTCTCTCTCTCTCTCTCTCTCTCTCTCTCTCTCTCTCTCTCTCTCTCTCTCTCTCTACCAGTTTTGCTCATACATATGCAGATGGTGAGAGCAGAGCATTAGAGCAGCCCCCCTGATAGAGCTAGCCCGGCTCACACAGCCCTCTCGTATGGCATTAAGGGCTTCAGGACAGCCCTCAATGTCTGGTTTACAGCCCAGTACAGCCCGCATTTATCAGCCCTTAGCCCCTTACTTCCCCCCCCCCCCCCCTCCCTGCCCTGCCCTGGAGACATATGATAGGTTTTTCTTGATGTATATCATTTTCGTATATTGATATTATAGACGTTTTCCAGTTGATGCAGCAGCATAAGCTAATTTTGAAGTTACCGGTAACTGGTATACAAATAATATATATAATTTGTTTTAGCCTGCTCCCGAGGGCTCCATCAAGCTTTAAAAAATACCCCCAAGACCCTCCTTCGAGATAAATTTTTACATTTTCGGTAGAAAAATATCCCGGCCAAAGACCGGTTTAGCACATTTTCTCTTTTTGTTTTCCCTCTTTGCGATTTTATTGTTTTCTCTAATTTGTTTATATTCCCATCACTCTTTCTGTTTGTCCATCTCCCAAGCGCTTAACCCATTGTACTATTTTTCTATAACAGTTTATCAAATCTTTCTCTGATACTAACTATAGAGTATCACATAATGCTAAAATCTAAATGTATAACATTGTCTTACCATCTAGCTATTATCTATAATATATTCTAAGTTTATCACTACTGTACAATATACGACAATTTGTTATCCTTCTAACATCTGACTATGGTATTTTATCCTACCACCCACCCTACGACTATTCCATATTTATCATACTACCATCAGACTATCAAACTATACTATGTTCCAAATAGGTAGGTCAGAAATCGTTAACCCTAACCTCTGTAGCTCTAAAACGGCTAGAGCAAATGGGCTGAACATTTTCACAACTATTCCCTGGCTGACTCTTCCCAAATGGTAGAAATATCAGCTCGATTACCCGAGTCGTTTGTGAGTTATAGAGGTTGATGTTCAAGAGTTTTGGCCTACTTATTTGGAACAGGGTATAGTATTCTTCTAACACAGGCTGATCAACTAACTATTGCCTTCCAAACCGTTCTCTGACATCTAAGTTGTCACCCCTTTAACCCTCTCGGTACCAGTGTCGTGCTTTTATATTTGTTCTGGCTACTATTAGACGATTGTATTCAGTTAAAAAGGGCCTCCAGCCAGACTTTGAACTATCTCACTTAAGGGGAGATTTCCACCTGGAGGATTTTTTTCTCAACCTCTCTCTCTCCCTCATGTTTAGCCCCATTGCTTGTGAGATTTAAAGACGCTTGCCCCATTAGTTTGGCGATTTTAAGAACCCTCGCCCCGTTTCTGTCAATTTTAAGACCATTCGTGCCATTTAGGTGTCGATTTTTTCCTGGCGAGCGATAGCGAGCCTGTAATTTAAGGGGAACCGGCCTTCGGCCGGGAAATTTGTCTACCGAAAAATGTACAAATTTATCTTGAAAGGGGGTCAAGGGGGAGTAATTTTAAGTTTGATGGAAGTCTAGGGAATCAACTAAATACCTCCCCTTAACCCATTTTACTACCACAGACCCTTCTTAAATGCACAACATCGCTTGAATACTATTATAAAGACGTCACCGGTACAGAAAGGGTTGGTACTATCTTGTGTGTGTCCTAACCTAACCAAACAATACCACTAACACTACCATAGCTTACCTCTACCACTACAACTGTACTACCACACACCCAGTCTAACCTACCTCTACCAATCTACTACCCACACACACACACACACACACCTCTCCTATCCTATTGAACCCGTCCTCTGCCTATTAACATCTATTCACCATCATCATCAATCAACGAGCCCTCACAGTCAGAGAGTGAGAGAGAGAGAGTGTGTGTGTCAGACGAAAGGGTGTGGGTGATAGAGAAGACATTTAGAAAAATATAAAAATATATAGATAAGCAGAAAGAAAGAATGGAGAAGGCTTGATACAAATATGATACAAAGAGAGAGAGAGAGAGAGAGAGAGAGAGAGAGAGAGAGCGAGAGCGAGAGAGAGAGAGAGTATTTATACAATAGAGAAAATATATTGAGAAACTAAAAAGATGAACTGACAGAAGGATAAGTGAATGAACCATGATGTTATTGTAAATCATATGACAAATACAGGATTTAAAAGTTCATATATTCACGTACATACACTGACCACACAGACTTTACGAGCCAAATGAGGTGGTCAGGGCTTAATTCTGGGAGAGATAGCAGAACCCCAAATGAAAGAAAGTAGAAGATTGGGATATCACATGAGAGAGAGAGAGAGAGACAGATGAAGTAGTCATGTTGGGATGGGATGATGGATGGTGGTCAGAGCCTGGCTGGATAGTGCTAGTGATTGTTGTGGTTGTGGTAGTAGTAGTAGTAGTAGTAGTAGTAGTAGTAGTAGTAGTAGTACTAGTAGCAGAGAGAGAGTGCCTGGCTGGATAGTGCTAATGATATGTTGGCAGTAGTAGTGGTAGTTGTAATGGTTGTAGGTTTGGTATTAGTGGTAGTTGTGGTGATGGTAGTTCCAAGTTTGAGAATAAGCAGAAAGTGGGTTCTTTCGTGTTCTGTCTACAGCAACTTAGACATCAACTCCATGATCCTTCCTTCTCTTTGGTTATTCATATTTGTTTGCATATTTATTTACCTATCAATCTAAGTGTCAATATGTGTACCCATTGTATTTTGTCAATTGTTATTCTTATCATTAGTATATGCTCTGTTCTCAGCGCTAGGTATTAGACGGGCTGGTGTATAGTCTCCACCAAACCAAGTTCCCTTACGAGATGTGTTGGGTTTGAAAGGGATCTGCCTTGTGTGGGCCAATCGGCTCTTTGCAGACTCACGTTTTCTTATGTTCCCATGTTCTTATATCTCGTTCTGCCAACCTAACAACAAATATTCTTCTTTATCAGGATCCAGACTACCTATGTATTTGACTACATTTATGTATGTATATCCTCTTTGTGGCGTCTTCTATTTTTAATCTTTGTTGACACCCTATTCCCACCATAAAATCAAGTTCCCTCATATCTCGTTCCACCATTCTAACAAAAATAATCTTCTTTTCCAGGATCCAGACTACCATCCCCACGGCCGAGCCTCAGACAAAGCAGAAAGCGGGCGTTATCGTGTTCCCCCTACAGTGACTCCTTCGACATCAACTCCATGATTCGCTTCAGCCCCAACTCCCTGGTGTCCATTATGAACGGGTCCCGGTCCTCCTCGGCCAGTGGCTCCTACGGCCACCTCTCCGCGGGTGAGTGTGTGTATCGCCATAGTATCCGCTTTTGTCAATTATTATATATTAGTTTGTTTGGTTCTTGGGGAAAATAATATTAAAGACATTTGGGGCTCAAAATTAGGCCTGGTTGTGTAACTTGTGTATTCGTTTTTATGTTTTTGCCTTTTGTCTCCCTCATCCACATATAAAAAATATATATAAAACAAACTCAGAAAAGGGGTTTTAAAAATGTATTAGCTACATAGTACCTCAAATAAGGTCTTGTGATTATCATACATTATCTTTAAATTCTACAGAAACATATTTTCTTGGAGGGTGTGGTTAGAGATGGCCTATAGCTATCATCTGAACCATATTGATTTCCTTGCCAAGATTTAGTTATAGGACTTCAAAAAGTAAACAAACAGACAAACAAACATAAACAAATTAATAAATAAATATCTAAATATATATATATTGCGGATTAATTTTAGACAGAAGAGTCCAAAGGCGAAGATGAAATGTCAAGGAGAAAGATCAAAATAAATTTGTATTATAGTTCTCCTAAACTTTATGATGGTTTACAATAATATAGAACAATAATCTTTGCAGGCATTTCACAGGGTTGGCAGTTTTCTTTCCCAAACACTAAAGCTGAACAATGTATATATTTATACTATAATTGTATTATTATTCTCTTAACCCCTTCAGCACGAGGACGTAATTTTCATAATTTTCTGGTTACCATTAGACGATTATGTTTAACTTATAATCAACCTTTGCTACTCAAAGGGGTAAATACATTCACCATAAACGCTCTGAATAACATAGGTCCTTCCTAAACGTAAAAAAATTGTCTAATTTTAGCCAGACTCATAAGTAAATAGGTGTTATCGTGCTGAAGGGGTTAATAGTAATAATCTTCATAAACATCGCTATGAAATTAAGATAATAAATACATATTTTTCTCCCGCAGGGGCCATCTCTCCGGCACTAGGGGTCCACGCGGGGGTCGGGGCTGCCACCCACCTGCAGCAGCTACAAGCTCACTTAATGAGGGGGGCGTCGCTCCCTGGATCCCCCTTCTTGGCCCCCTCCCCCCTACTCCCCCACCACCCCCCCTCCCTGGCAGCCACACATCAGTCACTCTTCTCACTAGGGTCTTCACAACAGCCCCCAGTCATACCTTCATTGGCACCTAAGAGTGAGGTAGGTTAATGAATGTACGGTAGCGCTAATAAATTATGTCTCGGCTGGCATTACGTTTGGTTCGCTCTGTGCTGTATTAATGTCTGCCAGATGTTGAATAGGGTGGGTCAGTGTAGGAATATGTTTGTATATCTCACTCAATAAGAAGAAATCGTGTGTAAATATTGCCGATACCAATTATTGATCAAAACATAATTGGTGCCGAGACATGATTTATTAGGCCGACTGTACAGTCGGCCTAATAATTGATGTCTCGGCACCAATTATATTTTGATCCATAATTGGATTCAACAATATCTAAACATAATTTATTCATTTCGAGGGGGATATACAAACCTCTGAGCAATAAAACTGGTCGGGGCACAATTGTAACCATGGGATATTGAAGCGAGGTGCATAATCTTCGAACTACCAGTTTGCCAATATATTGGTTTACGAAAGACTTCCAGCGGATAAATCCTTTGCAAATGTTAATTCAGCCAAGCATTTTACAGTAGACATGTTTGTAAACCCACCTAGAAGCGATACCAAAAGCGATAATCCCCTTGAGACTATTTGGGTTGAGCAAATAATAAAGTGAAAGCAGAATTTTGTTCGCTCCACAATGTTATTACAAAATGTGTCATATGTGTCAAAATGTGTCAAACATTACCTCAATACAAAACATTTAAATGACTGCCGCATAGCAGGGATATTGTCGTGGATTGGTAGATCTGAACCATTTGCAAAATACATTGCCAGGGTGGATAGTTTTCTGATCGAACCCTCTTGCATTTAAATCAACATTCCCATTACAGATAGATATCAGGTAGTACATAAGCATATAACGGATAAATATAATTACTTTAAGCTGTCAGACACATAGACTGATCGACGCACATAAATATATAATGTAACCCTTTCCAACCATCTCTTGCATGGTGAAAAGGAAGACACGTGGAATGATCGATGCACATAAATATAAATTGTAATCCTTTCCTTTCATCTCTTGCAGGGTGAGAAGAAAGCGTCCCCCACCATCAGCAGCACCATGGAGGAGGACAAGTCTGGTGGTAAGGTGAAGAAGGAGGCGTCTAGCACCACCCACCAGGGGGCGTGTGTGGGGGCAGTGGTGGCGGGGGGCGGTGGCAGAGAGGCGGCAGGAGGGGTGGCAGGGGGCGTTGGCAGTGGTGTTGGCAGAGGGGACGAGGATGGCATGAAGGAAGAGCCACCGGACTTTATAGAGACCCACTGCCACTGGAGGGAGTGTAATAAGGACTTCAACACACAGGATGATCTCGTCAAGGTTTGTAGAAATTATGTTCTTTTCTCCTTAACTGCTGATTCAACATCATTGCTCTACCACCAGGAAATCTTGTGCCTATACCCGGTGTCAGCTAACTTGGCAATAATTCTGATCCATAGCTTCTTTATATCTCAGAAACGGTTATAGCAAAGAGGCTGTAATTTCACACATCTATTTACTGGTCTACCCTTACAAACTATTATATAAACCAGCTCGGTTGCCTTCATCGTTTTTAAGCTATAATAAGATGTTAAGGGGTCAGGATTTGTGCCAGGTTAGCTGACACCAGGTTTAGTAGAATCTAGAATTAGGAATCACTATTTTAAGGGGTTTAGATTGCTATATTTTTTGTATTTCTTATTTATTTGTGTTCTATGTAGCGAGTGCCTCCTCCAGAGTTGAAAGAGTGACAGGGCCAAAATCAAGGGACGTTCGAGCCAAAATGCCTAGACACACGGAGTTTGAAGCAATTTAAGTCATAGGAAGAGGGAAAGACTGAGTCTGGGATAGAGTTGTTGTTGTTGTTGCTGTTCCCCAGGCTGTCTGGCCGAGCAGCCCCAAGGTCCCGAGCAAGGCCAAGGCCATAGCCGAGCGCCCCCACAAAACCAAAGACCCACCCAAGGCCCTGTGCCCCTCAGCAATTATGAAGGAAAAGTTGAGGGGCAAAGGAAAAATGTGACGCTTTGGCTCCCAATCTGTCAACCTCTATAGTTGGCAGTAGGGAGGTCAATCCACGGAAGAGACGCCGTCACTTGAGATCTAGAAAATATATAAGTAAAAGGAACAGTCAGAGTAAGCTATGGGTTTGGCAGAGATCGCTCAGCTCTCACTCTGATAGACCAGCCCATCACCATCACCATCACCACTCTGGGATAGAGTTCCAAAGTTCAGCTGTTGAATAGAAAAAAGACAGAGTAACGTTTCACTCTTGGGTTGGAGAGTTGCACAGAGTATGTGACTCAAAATAATACCACAAACAAAGACTTTCATACGAATTATAATACACAAGAATCCATAATTATGATCTCGTTCATATGACAAGAGAAAGGGTCTATAGTTGCCAGTCTTGTTTACTTGTGTAGTGTCAGTAAAGAGATCGCCGCTGTGATTGGCTGTTGCTGCCTTGGCGCCCCTTTTACATTTTGTTGTTTGAACATTTAAGCATCTCGGGTGTTCCTATTTGTAATCAAACTATATATATATATTGGGTTTTTCCCCGGTATAGTATGTAAAATCGGGGTTCTCTTTTCCGTAGAGTTTATATATATATATATATATATATATATATATATATATTGAGAATATATCACAAATACACGTGAGCCACTAAATGTTTCTAATCTCTCTGTGGGGATCGAACCGTCGACCATCAGAAAGATAGCCGACGCTTTAATCAACTACACCACGACTGCCGTGGTGTAGTTGATGTAGTTGATTAAAGCGTCGGCTATCGTCCTGATGGTCGACGGTTCGATCCCCACTGAGAGATTAGAAACATATATATATATATATATATATATATATATATATATATATATATATATATATATATATATATATATATATATACTGTATATATATATGCCTTTTATTTATACAGTATATATTTTTCATTCTGGGGTAACTTTGGAAAATGTGGAAAGAAGAGGTACTGATGGGCTATGTATATTATGGTAGATTTATGAACTAATGAGAATTTAAGACGATAATTTAGAGTAGAAAGAGAGAGAGAGAGAGAGTGCAACTTTACACTAGATCCCATTTATGTTTTTTATTCTTATCCAACATAGTTTGTTCACGAACATAAAATTATTTTCACAACTTATTAGACACAGGTATCTCGTAAAGCTATGAATATAAAGTAGAAATCTCCACAGTGAGAGAGAGAGATATGGTCTTTCGAAAATGATATTGTAAACGCAGTACCGTATAATGTTTGTTTTTTCACTTTTATCAGCTTCGTTTATATATCATAATATTTAAATTAATGATATATATATATAGAGAGAGAGAGAGAGAAAGAGAGAGAGAGAGAGAGAGAGAGAGAGAGAGAGAGGCGGGAAAAAAGAAATTGAGTGGAGGTGTAGGAATGTCATTTCAATTCCATGCTGACCTAATAGCTTAATTTCTTTCCTCCTCCTCCTCCTCTCCTCTCTCTCTCTCGCTCTCGCTCTCGCTCTCTCTCTCTCTCTCTCTCTCTCTCTCTCTCTCTCTCGTTGGAAAACTAGGGTATAAAAAGGACATGGAATATATATATATATATATATATATATATATATATATATATATATACAGTATAAATATATACAGAGCGGTCGCGAAACATCTCCCCATAGGGAATTCCTGTGTATTTGCAAGAGAGAGCTAATGAAGACATTTTTATTTATTTTTATTTATTTATTTATTGATTTATTCATTTTTATTTTATTTATTTTTAGCATGTGATACATCAAGATTGGAACCTAGGTTACCACATACAGATGCAGATCAAATAATATAGGAATACCCTATGGGCAATACACAGGAATTCCCTACGGGGAGATGTTTTGCGACCGCTCTGTATATACAGTATATATATGTATACACTGTATATATACAGTATATATATATATATATATATATGTATATACTGTATATATAATTATAAATACTGTATAAAAAAAAGGCACATACCCCATAGCTGGGGATGACTGACTTGAGACAGAGCCCGGACAGCAACATTTATAGTTCCAATTCTTAGGGTCCGGGACAACTTTCGCGTTCCCTCTGCCCTTTCTCTGTCTCGTCTAGTAGGTGAATTTTACAAGGGGAGGAGGATTCCTAGCCCCCTGCCCCCAGAAGTAAAAGTAGGACAGTAAAAGAGACAGGCAGAAACGGCTAAGGTTGGGTAGAATATGCCAAACTTCACTCTGGATAGGACCAGCTCTCACCCAAAGACGGATATAAACGAGCGAATTTCCTTTATTATTTCCCGCAAATCTGATCTGGAAGCATCTGTAGCATAAATTGACTGGCAGGTGAATATTATAAAGTTCTATCAATACTGTATACCTAAAACAGACAGACATGGAATTGACCACTTGCGAGTTTCAGGCTATAAGGAAGTTGGAGCTCTAAACACTGATATAAAACAGAAATGCAATAATGATGTAGGTTTCTGATGGATAGAAAGTATGATTAATCAACTCTGCGTAAGCAGAGTGGTATCGCCCCCCGTATAGTGGTACATGCTGGCCAAAATGTCTGTCCGTCCGAGAACTCTTCCTAGACCGTTTGACGGATTTTCACCAAACTTCACACGAACCTTCGGTGCGTGAATTCGACAGTAATTAAAACAAAATAATAATAATTTGTGCAATAGTTATGATCTTAGGTCCAAAAAAAAATCCCCCCCCCCCTTTCAGGACCCCCACCCCCCACCCTGTACCTATTCCCTGTGTGTGTGTGTGCCCCATAGGGGCACACACATCACAGAAAGCCACACATCATACACATGTCTCAGATGTGATGAAAATGGTGAGACGTCTGTCTGTCTTTCCGAACACTCCTCCTAGACCGTTCGACGGATTTTCACACAAACTTCTAACGAACATTCGGTGCGTGAATGCGACGGTCAGTCAAAAAGATGTTTTGAATTTGTGCAATAGTCAACTCTGCGTAAGCAGAGTGGTATCGCTCCCGGTATAGTGGTACATGGTAGCCGAAATGTCTGTCTGTCTGTTTGTCCGATAACTCCTAGACCGTTTGACTTATTTTCACCAAACTTCACACGAACATTCGGTGCGTAAATGCGACGGTAATATATATATATTTTTTTAATTTGTGGAATAGTTATGATTTTAGGTCCAAAATATGCTTTCCCCCCCCCCCCCCCCACCCCCCACCCTCCCCCGAACCCTTCACCCAGCAATGATGGCGTTCTGGGTCCGAAAACATCTTGACACGCATCTGTTAGGTTAAGTTTGGTTAAGTTGACAATAGAAGTGATGGTATAGTCTATTTTTGTCCAGCTGATGGTAATTTGAATCCTTTAGCATCTGATGTATGATTCTTACTGGAAGAATTGGATACTGCTATGTTTGTACGTCATATTATTGGAAGAATTGGATACTGCTATGTTTGTACATCATATTATTGGAAGAATTGGATACTGCTATGTTTGTACGTCATATTATTGGAAGAATTGGATACTGCTATGTTTGTACGTCATATTATTGGAAGAATTGGATACTGCTATGTTTGTACGTCATGTTATTGGAAGAATTGGATACTGCTATGTTTGTACGTCATATTATTGGAAGAATTGGATACTGCTATGTTTGTACGTCATATTATTGGAAGAATTGGATACTGCTATGTTTGTACGTCATATTATTGGAAGAATTGGATACTGCTATGTTTTTACGTCATATTATTGGAAGAATTGGATACTGCTATGTTTGTACGTCATATTATTGGAAGAATTGGATACTGCTATGTTTGTACGTCATATTATTGGAAGAATTGGATACTGCTATGTTTGTACGTCATATTATTGGAAGAATTGGATACTGCTATGTTTGTACGTCATATTATTGCCAAGTTTTCATAATTAACAACAAATTTAATTACAAAATCATGATAATAGCCGAGTAAGCAGGATGGAGAGATAGCAATTTACTATCAGCTGGAAAAAAACAGAGTATAGTAATAGTAGTGATGATGGTGATAATAGTAGTGATGATGGCGGGTGCCCAACCCCGAAAAGGGTTGAAATAGGGGAGCTATCCCCCCGCCAAAGGCGGCTTTCTAGGGCCTTTCCTAGCTGATGCTGAGAGGATTGGGTTCTAGTCATGTGGTGATTGGGCTGGTCTATCAGAGTGAGAACTGAGCAATCTCTGCCATACCCATAGCTTACTCTGACTGTTCCTTTTACTTATATATTTTCTAGATCTCAAGTGACGGCGTCTCTAACGTGGATTGACCTCCCAATCTACCAAGATTGGAAGCCAAACCGTCACATTTTTCCCTTGCCCCTCAACTTTCTCTTCATAATTGCTGAGGGGCACAGGGCCCTGGGTGGGGCTTTGGTTTCCCGGGCGTTTCCGCACCCTCCTCAAGCTCCCCGCCATGGAGTGGCTTCGGTCACCCAGGCTTTATTGTGGTCGGCGGGGAGGGTTCTGTGGGGCGCTCGGTTATGGCCTTGGCCTTGCTCGGGGCCTTGGGGCTGTTCGGCCAGGCAGCTTGGGGAACAACAACAACAACAACATAGTAGTGATGATGGTGATAATAGTAGTGATGATGGTTGCAGTTATAGTGATGATGATGGTGATAGTAGTAGTAGTAGTGATGATGGTGATAATAGTAGTGATGATGGTTGCAGTTATAGTGATAATGACAGTAGTGATGATGATGGTGATAGTATTAGTAGTAGTGATGACGGTCATAATAGTAGTGATGATGGTTGCAGTTATAGTGATGATGATGACAGTAGTGATGATGATGGTGATAGTATTAGTAGTAGTGATGATGGTCATAATGGTAGTGATGATGGTTGCAGTTATAGTGATGATGATGACAGTAGTGATGATGGTCATAATAGTAGTGAAGATGGTGACAAGTAATGATGATATTTGTAGTGATAATGATGACAGTAGTGATGGTGGTAGTAACGATGGTGACAGTATTAGTGATGATGGTGAGTAGTAGTGATTATGGTGAAAATTGTAGTGATGATGAGAGTAGGAGTGATGATGGTAAGAGTAGTATTGATGCCTATCATAGTAATAGTGCTGATGATAGTGATTATAGTAGTGATGATGGTGACCCATCGCAGAGTTGGGTATGCCGTTTTGATTTTGGGCGAAACGGCACGTCAACTTTATTTAATTGTTATGGGTATATAAATGCACTGCAACCGTATTTTAGCTGGTAATTCTGCTAAATAACGATGTCTACAGCTCCAACTTTCTTATAGCCTGAAACTTGAAAGTGGCTAATTCCGGTAGCTGCGATGTTGGTTGGTGGCGACATGTGGTGGTGGGGGAACAGAAAGTCAATTGCGGTAATGGTGGTAGTTCCTGTGGTGAATGGTGGTAGTGGTGGGTAGTTGTTGTAGTTGTAGTCGTCGTGATGCAGAGAGAGAGAGAGAGAGAGACGCAAAAAGTGAGCAAGACCTGAAGAGGAAAAAAAGAAAAAAAAAACTTGAAGGCGGCCGCGGTGACAACTTCATACCGGAGTCCTTCCCCCGGGCGGCCAATTGTGGGGGTAATGGTGGTGTTGTGGCGGGGACTGTGGTGGGTGGTGTGTCTGGGTGGGTGTGGTGTTAGTTGGTTTGGTAGCTGTGGTGACTGGTAGGTGGTTGGGACTGTGGTAGGTGGTGTGTGGTTGTGGTTTTGGTAGGTGTGGTTGTGACTGTGGTAGGTGTGGTGGTGGTGACTGGTAGGTAATGGGGACCGTGGTAAGTGGTTGTGCTAGTGGTATGTGGCTGTGGTGGTGATGGTGGGTGGTGTGACTGTGGATGAAGGCAAGTGGTTATGGTTGTGGTGGTGGGGACTGATGATGGTAACTGGTTGTGGTGATATTGGGTTGTGAGGACTGGTCGGTGTTGGTGGTTTGTATGGTTGTTAATGAAGCAAATGGTTATGGCTGTGGTTGTGGTGGTGGGGATTGAGGTAGGTAGTATCGGTAGATGTTTGTGGTTGCTGTGGCAGTGGTACTTTTGGTGGATGGGTTAATGGGTGGTTATGGTAGTACTGTAGATGGTTGTGGTTAGTGTTTTTCATCACCACCATCTACCACTACCACCTACTAACACCCACCACCACCATCTATAAAACAAAATAGAAGATCCCACCCCTTTCCCATTTTCAATTAAGCCATTTTAGATTTACAGAAGAACGACCATTACTTGCATTACAACATCTACCACAACCACAACCACCACCCACCTTCCACAGCTACCACCATCCACCCATCTACCACCACCACCACCCACACCTACCACCACCCACCTACCTCCACCTCCACCCACCTACCACAACCTCCCACACCTACCTCCACCACCACCACCCACCACTAACCACTTACCACAACCATCACCGCCCACCTACCACCAACACCCACCCACCCACCACGTACCACCACCACCCAAACCTACCTCCACCTCCACCACAACTACCACAATTGGGTGTTCTTGTTGTGGTTGGAGGTGTCATCACTCAGCCTGAGGCTCTCTCCACTCACCACCACCCAGCCTGTGATCTTTCTCTCTCTCTCTCTATTGTTTAACTTTTTTTCTGTATCTCGCCTTTTTCACGTTTTTAGTTCCCATAAAATTTGAAACTACTTGAAATTTAAAGTTTTTCTTTCAAGAACCTACATTCCATTTTCGCTGTAATACGTGTAAGCATCTTTTTCTTGTATTGACTATTCCTTTTAGTTATATATATGTTTTTTTTAATCTGCCAAAGCCCTAAGACGGGGAGGCAACAACTCTTCTAAAATACAGGGGACTATAATTCATTGGATGGTTACTTGATGGGCCTGGACCTAACCTAATAAAGGCTTTCAGAAGAGGTAAAACCACCCGCTTTGCTTCATGCCTCGTAACCACGTAACCAAAGCTAGTATTATTTTCTTCTCTGTGTTCCTGTATATTGTTTTCGTTTTCTTCACTCCTTTCCTTCATCACATCTCTTTTCTTCCTTTCCTCTTCTCCCCATCTTTATCCTCCTTCCCTTCCTCTTCCCCTTCTCCCCATCCACCTCCTTCTTCCCTTCTTATTCCCCTTCTTTCCATCCACCTCCTTCTTCCCTTCCTCTTCCCCTTCTCCCCATCCACCTCCTTCTTCCCTTCCTCTTCCCCTTCTCCCCATCCACCTCCTTCTTCCCTTCCTCTTCCCCTTCTCCCCATCCACCTCCTTCTTCCCTTCCTCTTCCCCTTCTCCCCATCCACCTCCTTCCCCTCTTATTCCCCTTCTCCCCATCCACCTCCTTCTTCCCTTCTCCCCATCCACCTCCTTCCCCTCTTAATCCCCTTCTCTCCATCCACCTCCTTCTTCCCCTCTTATTCCCCTTATCTCCATCCACCTCCTTCTTCCCTTCCTCTTCCCCTTCTCCCCATCCACCTCCTTCTTCTCTTCTTATTCCCCTTCTCCCCATCCTCCTCCTTCTTCCCTTCTTATTCCCCTTCTCCCCATCCACCTCCTTCTTCCCTTCTTATTCCCCTTCTCCCCATCCACCTCCTTCTTCCCTTCTTATTCCCCTTCTCTCCATCCACCTCCTTCTTCCCTTCTTATTCCCCTTCTCTCCATCCACCTCCTTCTTCCCTTCTTATTCCCCTTCTCTCCATCCACCTCCTTCTTCCCTTCTTATTCCCCTTCTCTCCATCCACCTCCTTCTTCCCTTCTTATTCCCCTTCTCTCCATCCACCTCCTTCTTCCCTTCTTGTTCCCCTTCTCTCCATCCACCTCCTTCTTCCCTTCTTATTCCCCTTCTCTCCATCCACCTCCTTCTTCCCTTCTTATTCCCCTTCTCTCCATCCACCTCCTTCTTCCCTTCTTATTCCCCTTCTCTCCATCCACCTCCTTCTTCCCTTCTTGTTCCCCTTCTCTCCATCCACCTCCTTCCCTTCTTATTCCCCTTCTCTCCATCCACCTCCTTCTTATCCTTTCTTCCTCTCTTTCTCTCCATCCACCTCCTTCTTCCCTTCTTATTCCCCTTCTCTCCATTCACCTCCTTCTTCCCTTCTTATTCCCCTTCTCTCCATCCTCCTCCTTCTTTCCTTCTTATTCCCCTTCTCCCCATCCACCTCCTTCCCTTCTCCCCATCCTCCTCCTTCTTCCCTTCCTCTTTCCCGTCTCCCCAACCTCCTTCTTATTCCTTCCTCTTCCCCTTCTCCACAACCTTCTCCTTCCTCCTTACCTCTCTCACTTTGTCTTTTCACCCCTCTTCTCTCCCCCCCCCCCCCCACCCCCCATGTACCTTAACAACCCCCCCCCCCCTCCCCCCTAAGGTTGAGGACAACCTTAGGGGGCAGTTATACATCATGGAGGTCACCCCCTGGGGGTCACCCTTCAGGACTCTCTTTAGTGACCCCCTCTCTGTCTCTCTCTACCTTATACTTCCACTTCTTCTTTATCTTCTGTTCCTCCTTTATCTTCTACTTCCACTTCTTCTTTATTTTCGATTCATCCTTTATCTTATTTTCCTCCTTTATCTTCTACTTCTACTTGTTCTTTATCTTCTATTCCTCCTTTATCTTCTACTTCTACTTGTTCTCTATCTTCTATTCATCCTTTATCTTCTACTTCCCCTTTTTCTTTATCATCTATTCCTCCTTTTTCTTATTTTCCTCCTTTATCTTCCACTTCCACTTGTTCTTTATTCTCTTCATCCTTTAGCTTCTGTTCCTCCTTTATCTTCTACTTCTACTTGTTCTTTATCTTCTATTCATCCTTTATCTTCTATTCCTCCTTATCTTCTTCTTCTACTTCTTCTTTATCTTCTGTTCTTCGTCTATTTTCTTCTTCCACTTCTTCTTTATGTTCTATTCATCCTTTATCTTCTACTTCCACTTCTTTATCTTCTATTCCTCCTTATCTTCTTCTTCTACTTCTTCTTTATCTTCTGTTCTTCGTCTATTTTCTTCTTCCACTTCTTCTTTTTCTTATTTTCCTCCTTTCTCTTCTTCATTTACATTGCTTGAACATGGCACACGGAAGCAAAATCCTCAATAATAATGAAACAAAGTATCATAATCAGAGGTTGAATCAGAGAGTTCCTTTATATTGTTTTACATTGCTCAAAGAACATGGGAAAAGCAAGCAAAATCCCCAATAATCATTAAACACAATATCCTTCTAACCCCCAAGACGTCGATTCTATCTATCTATCTATCTATTGCCTGACGCCGTGATCTCCGAAGGGGTGGCCACGAACGAAACGCCCCCATGCACCTCTGTCCCCAGTCAGTCGACGCCCCTCCTCCCAACCAGCACCGCCTTCATCCATAAACTTCTTCACTCTCTTTCGGTTTACCTCTCCCTCTCTGTCCTTCCACCTCGCTTTCGTACACCCTCTTAGTCATTCTCTCGCTTCCCATGCGTTCCATATGGCCGAACCATCTCAAGGTGTTCCTTTTCAAATAGTGTTAAATTGGTGGGGTGGTATTGGTTTTGTATTTAGCAAACAAGTTCCTCAATAATATTTAAACAAACTATAATAACCCACAAGACGGCTGACCAAATAGTGTTAAATTGATGGTGTGGCAGCGTTTTAATATTCAGACGTGGACGCAGCTCTCATTAACAAGTGTATACGTAATCTAGGACAGGAAGGACGGGTTTGGTGGAACCAGACGTGTTAATTTGCCCGGATAAAAAACGGAGTGTGCCAATTTTGATGACTTCCATGATTAACTGGGATTTTCGTACCCTGCAGTCGGTAGGTCGGTCCTGAGGTGGTCTTTTATCATTCATTATTCTTTAACTTACTTCAAATGTCTACTTTTTTCTCTTTTTGTTATGTTGTGTTGTGCTTTCCCTGTTCGGGCTCTGTCTCGAGTCGGCCGCCCCAAGCTATTGGGTGTGTTCCTGAGTATGTACAGTACATACATACATTCATATTCATATTCATATTCTACTCTCAACTTTTCTTTTATCCAAGTATAGCCTCCATTTTCATTCCCCCCTAATCTACCGAGTATGGTCTCGCTATAACGAAGGCGTAAAAAGGAAGTCAAGCAACAACAAATCTAGCGACCCCTCGAGGCTGGATGTATAACCAAGCACTCTATTGTCTCTGAAGATTCATGCATTGCATTGTTTACACTTTTCCCTCCGTGAATTACTATAACTGGACGAATATTAATGTGGTGGTACTGTATTATTTTTAACCCGCGCTCTGCCAGGATTAATCCTTCTCTACAGTATCTGTGTCTCCCTCACACCACTTATACAATGACCACATCACGCCAACAACAATTAATCTTTATGTTTATGAAATGAACATTTTTGTACCTTTTTTGCAGGACATGAACATTAACATTTTTGACGTAACACCAGGCCGAACCTCGAACCTGGGCCGGTAGTTTAGCAGACCAACACTAAACCAACTGGACCACCGAGGAGCTATATAAAGGAGCATAACATTATATACAGATCACAATCTTTTGACTTACGGGGGAGACACTCGTTACAGGCAACTTGTATTTTGTCTCTTCCATGCATATACAGGTATACTGTATATAACAAAACACATGTATATATACTGTACTGTATAGTAACCAGTTTTCTTTTTTCTCTTCCCCAGCACTTAAACAACGACCACATCCACGCGAACAAGAAGTCGTTCGTGTGCCGGTGGAAGGAGTGTTCCCGGGAGGAGAAGCCCTTCAAGGCTCAGTACATGTTGGTGGTCCATATGAGACGACACACGGGCGAGAAACCTCACAAGTGTACGGTAAGTCAATGGCAGACTATATTATATATCTTAGGTTGGTAAATACTCCTGAGAAACAAAACAACACAATATGCAAATCGGCAGAAGGCCCATTCAATCAAACTAGACACATCCATTTATTATCATCCTGTTAGTTTGTGGAAGATTTGAATAAGTGGAAGGAATAGAAGGAGGAGGATGTGGTGGTGGTGGTGGTGGTGGTGGTGGTGGTGGAAGATAGATCAGGAGCAGTAAAAAGTGGAGGAGGAATGGTAGATGGAATGAAGAGAAGCCCTTCAAGGCTCAGTACATGCTGGTGGTCCATATGAGACGACACACGGGCGAGAAACCTCACAAGTGTACGGTAAGTCAGTGTAGTTAGTTAAAATAGGACTTTAGAGGCTATCAACTCTTCTGGGTTATTAAGCCAGCACACTGATTCATCAAGGATTATTGCGTATATATATTACTACGACGTTACTCTCTTTTTGCCCAGATATACGAAATATCACGTATAACTGCGTTGTTACTAACCCATCTGTCCTCTACTAACATCCTAATTCTGCCACGAACATTAGCTCCAGGGCAGTAGTTCCCTTTCCAATTTTCCCTTACCCACTCTAAACCACTGTTTGGGCACTTGATCCTCAGTGTTTTGGAGGACAAGTAGCCTAGAGGAGTCACTAGACCTGTTGTTGCTTGATTTCCTTTGTACATTGTAAGTCATGAATAGAGTCAGGACTGGAGCTCCTTTTCGAGAAACCCAGTCCCTTGATAGTCAATGGCAAACTATAATATAATGTATATCTTAGGTTTGTAAATATGGTACTTCTTGAAAAACAAAACAACACAATATGGAAATCGGCAGAAGGGCCATTCAATCAAGCTAGACAGATCCATTTGTTGTCATCCTGTTGGTTTGTGGAGGATTATAATAGGTGGAAGGAATAGGGGGAGGAGGTGGTACAGGGGCGCTAATAAGTCCTGTCTCAGCTGTCATTACGTTTGGCTCTCTCTGTGCTGTATTAATGTCTGTCAGATGTTGAATAGGGTGGGTAGGTGTAGGAACATGGTTGTATATCTCAGTCAAAAAGAAGAAATCATGTGAAAATATTGCTGATACCAATTATTGATCAAAACATAATTGGTGCCGAGACATCACTTATTAGCCCGACTGTACATAGATAACTAGCAGGACGTGGTGGAAAAAGTGGAGGAGGAATGGTAAATGGAATGATGAGTAGCCCTCAAGTCCCAGTACAGATCAGTGGTCCATATGAGACGAGTACGACACACGAGCGAGAAGCCTCACAAATGTACGGTGAATATATAATAAACTCACTCAATTGCGTGCCTTAAACTTTAAATATTCCTTAAAAAGATAAAAACAAAATAAGGACATCTGCAATGGCCGATTCAACCAAACCAGGCAGATTCGTTTTGTCTTTCGGGTTTATTAGAGGATTGTATAGATAGGAGGAGCAGAAAAGGGAATGACACGTAGATAATATTTATAAGAATCCAGTCCAGTCCAGTAGCGGGTTTTGGGATAAGTCTTTTAATGTGAAAGAAGAATAAGAAGAAGAAGAAGAATGTGTCTATGGTTGTAATTGGGATATTGGTAGTTCACATGATACGACCCACCCGGGCACGAAACCTCACAAGTGCACGGTGGGTGGATTATGTGACTAAATTGTAACTAGGTCTTAGCGTGTTTGTCCTCCGCAATCAAACTCTTGAAAAAAGGTATATAACTCACGCATGTTGGGTCAAACCCCGACGCCTTCATCTCCTCCTCCAGCTCCCTTCCTCGCCCCCAACTACTTCTTCTGTCCCCATCCTTGCTTCGAGGCATAAAGTGATCGTATGTATTACTTACCTCACATTTTCTATATTCATATCATCGTCGTCGTTGTCACACTCACGATACGGGTGGATGGGACTTGTCAGGTTTGGTCGGCAACCCATCTTGGGGAGTACACCTCATGCAATATACCGAAGGGCGTCGTTCACATCGGTGCCACTTGCAGGTGGTAGGCAATAGATACAATAAATAGATACCCAATACCCACCACCGCCTCCCTTACCACAATGACCCACCCCCCTCCCTCTACCACAACTACCACCATTAATCGTATCGGGGCAGGAAGTGTATCATTGGCGTTATTAAGGAATCTCATTTGTCCACACATGATGATGATGATGATGATGATGATGATGGTGATGGTGACTTCAAGGACTTTATACCCATCTCCCCCCACTCCCCCTCTCCTTTCATTGCCCCCCCCCCCCCCCTCCCCCTCTCTCTCTTTAGATTGCCACCCCACTCCCTCTCCTCTTCTTTGATTGCCCCCACCCTACCCCCTCCCTTTCTGACCCTGACCTTTGATTGTGGTAGCAAGTAGTTGTGGTACTGGTAGAACATTGTGGTGGGGGTGGTTGTAAAGGTGTTAAGGTAGTGGTAATGGTGGTAGTGATGGATATTGGATTGTGTTAGTAGTAATGGTTGTGGTAGTGGTTAACTTGTGGTGATGGTGATAGTGATGAACATGTTATTGTGTTGGTAGTAATGGTGTTAGTGGTGGAATGTGTGGTAGTGGTGAAATGTGGTATTGGTGGAATGTGTGGTAGTGGTGGAATGTGAGGTAGTGGTAATTGTTATAAGAACATAAGAACATAAGAAAATGGGAGTCTGCAGAAAGCCGATTGGCCTAAGCAAGGCAGATCCCTGTCCCACACAACCCCAATTACAAAGCCCAATTATAGGCTCAACACTCTAATACCCTGAGGATCATCTTACCAAAACGGTTAGAGATTAACGCAGGATTACGGGGGTCTGCAGAGCGCTGATTGGCCCAACCCTGCTGATCCCCCTTCACACCCAACCCTTCTCGTCCATATGCTTATCCAATTTTATCTTAAAGCTCCCTATCGTTTTTAATCCCACTATAGCACTTGGTAGTCCATTCCACCCATCTACAACTCTGTTACCAAACCAATATTTGCCTATATCTTTTCTGAAACGAAATTTATCTAATTTGAAACCATTGGTACGAGTTCTTTCGCTATCACTGAGCTTTAGTACATTTGTCATGTCCCCTTTGTTAATCCCACTAACCCACTTGAACACCTCTATCATATCCCCTCTAACTCTGCGTCTCTCTAACGAATGTAAGCCTAATTTCTTCAACCTTTCTTTATACGGAAGATTTCTAATATTATGGATCATTTTTGTCATTCTACGTTGTACTCTCTCCAATGAATCTATGTCCATTCTGTAATAAGGACACCAAAATTGAACAGCATAATCCATATGGGGTCTCACTAATGACAAGTAAAGTTTTAAGATAACATCAGCAGTTCTGTTACTCACACTCCTTGAGATGAACCCGAGAATCCTGTTTGCCTTGTTTCGAACGCTTATACACTGTTGTCTAGGCTTCAAATCATTGCTAACAAACACACCTAGATCTTTCTCACAATTCGAGTTTTCTAATTCCACATTAGCTAGTTTATATTTAACATTTGTATGCATCTTCCCTATCTTTAATACCTTGCATTTGTCAATGTTAAACTTCATCTGCCAATTTACTGACCATTCGTGTAAGGTATCTAGATCCCTTTGGAGGCACTCTATATCTCTATCTGAATCAATTGTTCTCCCCATCTTGGTATCGTCTGCAAATTTACTTATCCTACTAGTTATACCTAAATCAAGGTCATTTATGTATATAACAAACAACAGAGGACCTAATACAGATCCCTGGGGGACACCACTTTTGACTGCTCCCCATTCTGACTTCGTACCATTTATGCTGACTCTCTGCTTCCTACCAATTAGCCATGACCTAATCCATCCCAACAACGCCCCACCTATTCCATGCGCCTCAGTGATGGACATGTGATTGTGTTGGTAGTAATGGTTGTGGTGGTGGAATTTGTGGTGGTGGTAGTGACGGACATGTAATTGTGTTGGTATACCCTGTGCTAAATAGGTTGTCCAGAAATCGTGAACCCTAACCTCTGTAACTAAATAAGGGCCAGAGCAAATGGGCTGTTAATTTCCACACCGATTCCTTGGCCGACCCTTCCCAAATGGTAGAAATATTAGCTCGATTACTCTAGTAGTTTGTGAGTTATAGAGGTGAATGTTCAAGAGTTTTGGCCAACTTATTTGGAATAGGGTATTGTGATGGTTGTGGTGGTGGAATGTGTTGTGATGGCAGTGATTTTAATTGGTGGTGATGGCAGTGATGGAATGGCAGTTTGATGTTACTTGTCCCCTAGATAGTTAGAAACACCCCATATGGATGGAATATTGGTTGGCATTGATAAAGAGAGAGAGAGAGAGAGAGAGAGAGAGAAAAGGGGGTATATAGAGAGGAAGCGGTGGTCAGTATCACCTAATTAAGGTTAATTAATACACAAATCACACCTGTCTCAGACCCCCTCCCAGGTTACCCCCATGTACCCTGCCACACGCACACACACACACTATCTCTCTCTCTCTCATCTATTCATCAATCTTCCTATTATATTTTTATCTTTACTTTTCTATTTTCTCATGTCTCTTTTTTCGTAAATATTTATATAAAACTGGAATATGCACACCATATACTGGCTCACACTTGGCAGATCCTTTTTAACTATCACTAGAACAATAATTTAGAATCCACCCCTCCCCCACCACCACCACCAGGAGTTATAGCTACCACACAGTATCTGTTATCTTATTTCGAGGATTTCTGGAAAACCTACTCTTATTTAATACAGAAGATCAACGTTTTGGTGTGCTTCATAACTTATCTGTAACATATCTCATTTTTATATACAATATTAATTGTTTCATTATCATCCATTTGCTTCAATTTCCTCTGCATTTAACATGTGTTTCATCCTCCCATAGTTGGAGACCTGCAACAAAGGAATTATCACTTAATCCTATTTCTGTCATAAGTTTAAGAGTTGAGTGGGTCGTAAGACCCTATAATTCTTGTCATGGACGAGGAGGCAAAGATATTTCCCAGGAGCAGTGACTGTGACAGAACTGAAGACTATCGGTAATGAAGGGGTACCTATTCCACGAGGCCGATGGATTCCCCTGTTCATCAGGTGGTCTCTACAGCAGACAACCGTGAGTAGAGCAGGCCCAGGGGAAGACCACGGTACTCATGGCTGAGGCAAGTCGGTCAACCATGCAATATGATACTTGATATGGGCCGGGCAGATTCCTGGAGTCTCGCCCGGGAGGATTCCCCAGAGTGGAGTCGGAGGGTGAGTGCGGTTACGTGTTGTCAAGGTGTATGCCCCCATTGATTGACTGATTGATGGAGTCCAAACTTTTAAGAAGCCAGTGACTTAGCTTCCAGGCCCGTCACAATTTGACAGCCCAGCAACGGGAAGTTTCGTCCTCATTACAGCAATATTTAATGTATTATTGTTCTCCCCCCTACAGTTCGAGGGTTGTTACAAGGCGTACTCGCGGCTGGAGAACCTAAAGACCCACCTTCGGTCCCACACGGGGGAGAAGCCGTACATGTGTGAGTTCCCGGGCTGCACCAAGGCCTTCTCCAACGCCTCCGACAGAGCCAAACACCAGAACAGAACACACTCCAATGAGGTACGTATAATTTGTTTAACTAAAAGTGTACGACGGTTAACAGTAGAGCATGCAGTTAATATAGTTAGTTAAAGTAAGACTTCTGGATTATTAAACCAGCACACTGTAAGTCAAGAATGGCGGCAGGACTGGAGCCTCTTTTTTCGAAAACCCCAGTCCTTTGCAGTTAATTATAATCTTGTCTGTCCCATGCACCCAGGCCACCACTCAACTATGTTATGCTTTCTTAGACAATTTTATTTAGTTCAGAAAATATCGATAATGAACATTAGTATTATAATACTTTTTATTATTATTATTGAGCATTTTGCTTTATTTTGACATTTTCGAGCATTGTATTTATTTTGTCTCCTTGGCTAACAAAAGCGCCTTCCCAGACTTCCTCAAACTAAAAAAAAAAATGCCCACCCATACCCCCTTTAAAACTAAGCGGCCGAAAGCCGATTTTATCTAATTTACAGGCTCGCTATCGCTTGTCCAGAAAAAATCGACACCTACATGGGGTGAAGCGTCTTATCATCGCCAAACTAATGGGGTGAAACGTCTTAAAATTTTCAAACTAATGGAACGAAACAAGGGAAGTCCAAAACAAAAAAAATCGTGTCAAATAGGGTTATAGCTTCACAACGAGGAAGAATCAACAAACCAATCTATCATTTATATCAAAACATTCAGTCAGTATAGGATTCTTAACCCTTCCAAGATCCGATGACGCATTTCTGTTCTGATTTCTGGCTATTATAAGACGATTTTATTCATATTAGGAAGGGTATATGGAAGTCAGAGGGTTAGTTGAGAGAATCTTCACTCTTTTAATTCCCACAGATCCTTCCTAAACTGTATAAAATCGTTGTTGTTGTTGTTCCCCAGGCTGTCTGGCCGAACAGCCCCAAGGTCTCAAGCAAGGCCAAGGCCATAAACGAGCGCCCCCACAAAATCCTCCCTGCTTACCACTAACAAAGCCCGGGTGACCGAAGCCACTCCAAGACAGGGAGCTAAGGAGGGTGCAGAAACACCCGGGAAACCAAAGCCCCAGCCAAGGCCCTGTGCCCCTCAGCAATTATGAAGGGAAAGCTGAGGGGCAAGGGGAAAATGTGACGCTTTGGCTCCCAATCTGCCAACTTCTAGGTTGTTTCGTCTAATTAATAACCGGAATAAACTGTCAATATGCGTCATAATCTTCAAAAGTTTTGCAATTGACTACTTGCGAGTTTCGTTCTATAAGGAAGTTGGAGCTGTAGACATTGATATTTAGCAGAATTACCAGCTAAAATACGGTTGTAGTGCATATATAAATACATAAAACCCAATTCGACATGTTTTGTATTCATAAGAAAACTACATTATTTTTAAATTTCTGTTTTATATCCATGTCCTTATAGCCTGAAACTCGCAATTGGTCAATTAATCGGTATGGATTGATTATGCCCCTGAATATACAGTGACGTGTGCTTGTGAATGAAATTAAATTGTTTTGACTTGCTTATAGCTACGAAAAAATAAGAATCTTCAGACACCGCTCCATTCAACCCAACTCACACATCATTTTCGAGCCACTAACTTCAAATAATACATAATATATTCAGACAGCGCTCCATTCAACCCAACTCACACATAATTTTCGAACCACTAACTTTTAAAAATACGAATCTTCAGACAACAATCCATTCGACCCAACCACTTCCGTATCCGAATCAAATCATAGAGTACATAATTATGACCTAGAGGCAAAAGAAGACGCCACAAATCTGTAAATAGGGATCCGCGCGTTCGAGAGATGGCAGCACGATCACAAAGGACAATGGGAGGGGAGGGTCCCCACCAAGACATTATATTGACTATCCTTGGTCCCATTAATTCGTAATAATCCCTACCTTGTACTAATAACGCTATTAATAATCAATTGAACGTTATCCAGAGACTCTGTAGACATGACATAGTTAAATAGACATAAGTAGAGGCTACTGTAAAGGCCAGTCATCGTGTAATTGTCGTCATTATGAGGTGCACAAGCAGACCTCCTCCAACACTCGCCATTGTTGATGTGAGATTCGGGAGTTGCCAACGTCAATGGTGGGACAAAATATCCCTAGATGTCATAAGTACAAATGTCCAGTTTTAGTGCTACTTTACAAATTAACATCTACATAACATGTAACATAATAATATTTATTCAAAATGACATTTTAATGTTGTTGTGTTGCTTGAAGGTGTACACTGTACAGCTTGCATCATATATGAGTATGGTTTATAGTGTATGTATACTTAATGTTTTCATCTTGCATATATATATCTAATTTATATTAAATAATTCACAAGTGTTTTTACCAACATTAATTAACTCTTAAATACGTTCCCTCTTTAATCTATTGGTCCCTCGTTTTGCGGATATTCCCTTAACTTTGGTAACACTGCAGCAAGCCAGCTGGCAGGCGCGCGCGGCGCACAGACTATCTATAATAAGGACAAGCCACTGAGGTGCTTTGGTTGTTATACCATACAACAGTGCTGCCACCAAATCCCTAGGACGCGCGGCAAAATAACCGTGTGACGTCACGCTTTGGCCTCAAGGTCATATGTACTCTATGAATCAAATGTAGCTATATATACAGGCCTAATCCCCATTTTTTTTTTTTTTTTACGAATCAAATATAGAGAGCATTAATTCTGCCAGTGTTATCCTGGAAGGCGTGTGTGGTGGCGTTATCATCAGCTTGGGAGGGTAACCAGTGACTATAATATGAGGTAAAAAAAACTGATTGGCAACTTTAAAACCATGGGACAACCCCTCAGTGTTTTGTTTAATGGTGAGGTGAGTCCGTCAATGATTAAGATGTGACTTGTTCTGCATCATATTAAGAAGACCAAGTTTATATAATTAGCACTATGTTTCGCTACCAAAACTTTAAAATAACTGAGAAATCTTGATGGGAACTATGCAATTTACCGTCAGTTGAAAAGAAACGGAGGTAAACATTTAAGAGACCTCGGACAGCCTTTTACTATTTTTTTTTTTTTTTTTTTTATTTATTTATTTATTTATATGTCAGGTTAGGTAAAAAGGCTCTTTAATTTTTACCGAAACCGAGTATAGTCAGTATTATCCTGGATGGCGTGTGTTGGGGTGTCAGGTTGGGAGGCTCACCATTGTTGGTTGGTGGTGGCTGGTAGAACCATTGGACAACCTCTGAGTCTCTTGTTTTCTGGGGAGGTGGACGAGGTGAGTCAATCAATTACCAAGGAAAACATTCAAGATTACAAAGCCACTCCAACAGCTTCCTCTCTCTCTCTCCGAAGGGACTGGAGTTCTCGAAAAGGGTTCCAGTCCTGACGTGATTCTTGACTTAGTGTGCTGGCTTAATAATTCAGAAGGGTTTATAGCCTCTGAAGTCATATTTAAACTAACTTTCCAATAGCCTACCCCTTCTCCCCTCTCAACACTCTTCGGAAAGTAGAAAGTAGATAAGAGTTGTAAAGGAGGCATATCCCACAATACCTTCACCTCACCTGATTACATTGATCCCCTAGAGTAGACCGATTGTTGGAGGGTAAGAACTGTGTACACAAAAGGCGAGTGGAGGAGTGGTCTAGAGGTTCGGATTTATATTTTAACTTTAATTTATCTATCTGTATTTCACTCCATGTATGCATGGTGAGTTATCTGCTCAACAGGTGGCGTTGTGTGTGTGTGTGTGTGTAAGAGTAAGATTCCGAGTGTAGGGGGTGAGACAGTGAAGCACGGGAACGAGGTGGCTTCAGAGATGGGGTCGCTTCGGGCCATGAGTGAGCACCGTGCCTCATGTGAAGGCAAGCTGGCAGGTGCTCGTTGTACTCTACGTGCTTCACATGTCTCACTCCCTAGACTGGAACAAGACCTCACGGGCTTCACTGTTCATTGTACAGTGGTGAATGTTCAGGCTCTCAGCCTATGCCCGAGAGGGAGCAAGTTGGAATATAGAAAAAAACAAAACAAAACAAAAATAGTGGGTTAGAATCGAAGTATCTTATTGTTGTTGTTTTTGGCGCACTCTCCCATCCAGGAGTTCGTTTTATGAACGATGGCTGTTTCTTATTGGTATTTGTATTTGTTAAACATTTTCATATTACTTATATATTTCTTTTCTCAAATTAACGATAGTCTCCCTCCTTTTTAGAACTGTTCTTATAATCTCTGCTACCCTTTTTAATTAATTTTGTTCAAATATTTCCCTCAAGTTGTCCCTGCCTCTCAGATCTTTGTATAAGTCTTCGTATGATTCACAGTTGAACAGGTGCATTTGATTTTAATTTTAATTTTGACAAATATCGCACAATAGGTTAGGTTCATATTTGTTTTGAAGTTTTCTTTTACTTTTATCATTCTTGTCCTTGTCATAAAAATTGTTCTGGCATTTTCAAAGCTTAAGTCCTCAATATAATTACTTGATATGTCTTGTTCAACAGCTTCTCTAGTTTTACTTCCACTTCTCATACCTTCTATTATCTCTTCCCTATTTTTGATTTGCACTTTATCTTTAATCAATTGCTTAGCTTCGATTTCACTCATTCTTTCAAGATTTTCAGTTATATTGTATTTTTCTTTAAGATTACAAATTTATTTTTTGTATTTTCTTTCATTGTCTTCACTGTTTGTTTTACTTTTAACCTCAATTTCTTCATTGTATCGGTTATTCAAATTAATGTAATATTCAATCTTTCTTTGGTTTATTTTATGTTCAGTTTTTATTCCCTTAATTTCATGGAGTAGGGCACATTTTGGGGTCGTTCTGGGGACTTTAAACAGCTTAGTTAAATACTGTGTTTGGATGTTATTTATTTATTTTTTCTCTTTTTCTTTTAGTTTTTCCCAAACTTCTGCCCCAAGCAGTATCAAAGGCGTTACACAAGTGTCATATAGCTTAATTCCCATTTTTATTCTATTTTTATTCATTTATCTTTTACTTAATATATTTATACATTCATTTGCTGCTACTTTTGTCTTGTTTATTCTGTTTTCAATATCATCTTTTTGTTTTTCATTTGCCTGAATGATTTTCCCTAAGTATTTATGCGATGAGTTTTCTTGGATTTCTTTACCATTTATTTCAAGTTTCATGCCTTTTCCTACAAGTGCAGTTTGTTTAGTTTTCTGTTCATTCATTTTTAGCCTTTAAAGTTTTTGGAATACTTCGATGGTATTGATTGTGCTTTGAATATTATTCTTATTCCCTATAGCCATTATGTCATCTTGAAATATTAAAGTATATATTGTCTGTGCTTTCACCTAAGGACAAAAACTTCTAACGAGGTCCTGGGGTTTCTTTTTATATCTTGGTGGTTCGATCTGGAAAACCCACTATCAAGTATAAATTCCCAAACATGGATAACTTTTTCGCAGTTTTTGTTTCACCTACACCCGTTACTTTAGCTGAATGAATAACTTAGAGAGAGAGAGAGAGGGAGGCGAGTGCAGGGTATATGAACTGAGTAAAAACGAAAAACTAAGTAAATACAAGAGAAAGGGAGTCTGATACATATTGAGAGCGTGTCTAAGAGATATAGCAACTAAGTAAAAGAAATAAACTAAGAGTGAGAGAGTGAATGTGAGTGAGAAAGTATTGAAACCTTACTAAGTAAATGAGATAAACTTAGAGAGTAAGAGCCAGTGTAGCGGCAGGAACTGTTTTTCAGATGCCTATTTACTAAGAAAATTTTAGCAATATCTTTAACCTAACCTAACCTAGTACATTAGTGGACTATTTATGAATGTAAAATGAAAAAAATATATTGTAACATTACCAAATTATTGAGATATAAGTACAGGTCTTCCCGCTACACAGGATTATACCACTAATAGAGTAAGTGTGTATGAGTGGGAGTGAGAAAGTGAGACTGGGACAGAGGCATGGCAGCAAGACCAGGGTAGGGTGTGGCCACTAATATATCTCAGGTCTACTGTTGGGTGGAGATGTTCATTAAGATAGAAGGTGAGCGATGGTGCTACTGAGGGTGTGGGCGGAGGTGTATGGTTGTGTCTCTGAGTATATGGGTGTGTGTGTGTCTGGGAGTATATGGGCGTGTATGTGTGTGTGTGGGTGTATATGGACGTGTGTGTGTCTGGGGGTATATGGGCGTGTGTGTATGGTTGTGTCTGGGAGTATATGGACGTGTGTGTGTGTGTGTGTCTGGGAGTATATGGGCGTCTGTGTATGGTTGTGTCTGAGAGTATATGGGCGTGGGGGGGGGGGGGAGTATTTGGGCGTGTATGGCTGTGTCTGTGAGTATATGGGCGTGCGTATGAGAGAGATAATGAATGTGCGTCCGTGAGGGGTAAGCCTATGTGTGTGTAGCTATTAAAGCACTTCAGCACGATGACGTAGAACATAGTGTTTATCTTATTCAGGTTACCGTTAGACAATTTTATTTAGCTTGTAATTATTGACCTACAGTATAGGACTTCGAGGGGTTATACTGATGTTTTGGACCGACAGTTAGCCCATCGATCTGTTTAGGCCTAATAGATCCGGTAGAGCATATACATCATTGCTATATATGGCATTAAGAGCGGAAATGTATTACAAGGGAGAAAGAAAAAAAACGCTAAAATACATGTATAGGCCTAGGCTACTGTAAAACAATAAGTTTTTCAGCCAGTACCCAACCAGCGGGGGTGTGGGGGCGGCAGCCCCCACCCATATACTAGGTTAGGTTAGGTTAGGTTGTTAAGTTAGGCTAATGGCACAGAAAAAAAAAAAAAAAAAAAAAAAAAAAGTAACCCAACCAGCGGGGGTGTGGGGGCGGCAGCCCCCACCCATATACTAGGTTAGGTTAGGTAAGGTTGTTAGGTTAGGCTAATAGCCTAGAACATTAAAAAAAACAAAAAAGTAGTCTAATGGGGGCGTGTTTTTAGATTGTTGGATAATGGGTAAATACTCATTTCCGCTCCTCTTCAGTATAAAACAACACTATATCTGAAGGAAAAAATACAAAAAACAAAATAAAACTTACTGAAATCGCTGTCGGTCCAAAAAGTCAGGTTTACCCTTCGAGGAGTAATTACGATGTCAATAAACCCTCTGAATGTCATAGGTCGCCCTTAAACTGCATAACATCGTCTAATAGCCAGACACAAAGGTAAAACGGCGTCATCGTGCTGCAGGGGTTAAGCATAGGAGATATGTGGGTGTGATTTAGGTGTATGAGTATGTTTACAGGTGAGTGTACAGTTGGCCACATTAATTTGTATCCACTCAGTGATTTATGTATGAAAGGTAAAATAGTATGATGGAATTAGGAGTGTAGTTTCTTTAATAAAGTCATAATTATAATGTAAAACTTGCAAAATAAACACCAAAACTGGGACGATGAAAGATAAATGCAAAAGAACTAATCAAAATCGCTATGTGGAAACAACGCTTAAATAAAATAATATTTTGAAATAAAAGAACACAATCCACCACATAGGGTGTACACAACTACTGTACATGAGCAAGTCAATTAATAGTTTTATAAAAAGGTATTATGTAAATTAATGTGGCCCACTATACGAACTTGTGTGTACATAAATGTGTCTTTATCAGTTGAAGGGAGAGAGTAATGTATAAAGTATGGATATATGTTTTGGGTGTGGATATAATGTATGTGATTGTGGATATATGGGTGTTTGTGTGGGGTATATAGGCGTTTTTATTGGAATATGGTTAAGTTGTTTTAGCTTGCTCCCCAGACCTCGATCAAGCTTAAACACCCCAAGAAAACAAGAAAATTTCCCGGTCAAAGGCCTGGCAGATACTCCTAAATTATAGGCTTATGTAAAATGGTATTCTAACCTATTACTAACTTTCAAATTTGTCCCTGCAGAGGCTGTCTTACCTAATTTGATATTCTAACCTGTAGCTAACTTATTTGATTATTTCAATCTTTGTCTTTGCAGAAACCGTACGTGTGTAAAGCCCCAGGGTGCACTAAGCGCTACACAGACCCCTCCTCCCTTCGAAAACACGTCAAGACAGTCCACGGCGCAGACTTCTACGCATCCAAGAAGCACAAGGGCAACGACCACCCCAGTACTAATGCTGCGGGTGGCGGTGCAGGCGGGGGCGGAGCGGGGAAGGATGGGGCCAGTCATCCCGAGGGCTCCCCACACTCCGATGGTGGCAAGGGCGGCTCTCTGTCCAGCCCATCCGTCAAGAGTGAGGTGAGAATCATAATAGGAAATTAGAGTTAACCCCTTCTGTCCCAGCGACTTATTATTTATTTTATTTCAGGTACATTTAGATGAATTTACGAAGCTTAGGAAGGATATGTGGTAGCTAAAAAATATTAATTGAGATAGTCTGTTGCCTTTTTATGGGTAGACGTCCTTCCTTAGCTGATTAAAAGCCTCTAATAATTGTCAGAATATAATGAAAAGAACGTCACCGGTACTTGATGGGTTAAGGAAGTGAGGAAGTTTTTAGACTTGGAACTATAATGATTAATGTTAGAAGTAAAGAATTTGTTTTATAATTTTTAGGAAAATCATATATTGATTAGGAAGTATGCTTCTTATTTTCTTAAAATGGACGGTAATTAATCTATTGACCATAGACCTCCATTTTCCTCTAATTTCCTCTATTTTATGTCCAACCAATTGAATGAAGTATGCTTTACTATCCATAATTTTGCTTCCCTTATGTGGTTGCTCTATTGTTTATTCATTAAGTATTCTTATTACTTTACCTATTGCAAACTTTTCTTTCCACAAACTAATGTTTTTCTCTCTCCAGGATCCGACATCTCCAGGGCAGGACCCCCAGCAACACAGCCCTCACATGGACCCTGGCGGGGGTGGGGGTGGGGGTGGGGGAGGAGGCACCCCAATGGAGCAGAGTCGCCTGCTAGAGGTGCCCCCAATCAGCGACAGCAACATAACAACTACGGCGGGAGGATACGAAGGAATCTTGGAACAGGAGGAGGCCTGGGATCGAGCGGAAGATGACGATTTGGAAGCTAGCGTTGATCTACCGGTCGGGGTAGCAGTTGCGCTGAATGGATTAGATGGTTCCATGTCCAATCAGGTCAGCCTACAGGAGCGGAATCTTAGGAATCGACTCAAGAATCGGCTCCAGGCTAAAGGGCTGGCGAATATCCTACCTAACATTCCCGGAGGCCCCAGAAGGAGTAACGCGGGGCCATTGGGGGGAGTCGGAGGTGTGGGTGAACTGTCTCAGCGCATCACCGACCTTAAGATGAACGCTGCTCTCGCCGGGCAGGGTCGGAAAAACTTAGTGGATCTTCAGTTTCACCCGGGAGGCCAAACACTTCAACCAAACAGCAGACGGGATTCCAATTCAACTGTCAGCACATATTACTGCAGCATGCGAAGTGATTCATCTTCCTTTCTGCACCCGGCCGGCAGCAGACGATCCAGCGAAGTCTCTCAAATGTCTGCAGGTTTGTAAAGCATTCGTAATTCAGTATCTGTATTGTTCTGTATGTTAGTGATTTGCGCTTTGTTTTTGTTGGTTATTGTTTTTCAAGTTTTGATGCCTGTAGCACTTGTTTTAATGGTTTAATCATTTGTCTGTTAATGTGCATGAGAAGTTTAAAATAGTGCCTCAAGAAAGAAAAGTAGCAGGTGCCATGAAAACTTTGGGTAAGATTAGGAGTAGTGGGCGTACCACTACCAACATACAGCATAACTCATCTATAAAACATGAACCTAACCAAACAACCTAACCTAACCTAGTATTCATGTAGTACTAGGTTAGGTTAATGTTTTATAGATGATTTATGCTGTATGTCGGTAGTAGTACGCCCACTACTCCTAATCTTACCAAACTTTGATGTAGAGCATAAGTTTGAACATGGAGGAAGTAAGAATATGTCACAAGTTTTAATTCCAACATTAATATATGGGAGTGAAACACTGGTCTGGCATAACCACGAAAAGTAGAGATAGCTGTAAAATGGATATGTTAATGTATTCATGTAGAGTCCGTAGAATTGATAGTAAGAAACTGGGAGATTTGAGAGGTGTGTAGTGTTAAGAAATCTATCCATCAAATGGTAGGAGTTCTCAGATGGTATGGGCACAAGACTAGAATTACTGCAGGGAGAGTGGTAAAAAGTGTGTGTATTTGAAGGTAGGAGATGATGTGAAAGGCCAAGAAGATGGTATCGGAGTGTACTTTAAATACTTATTAAGCTTCATACAGGTTCAATTCAATAGGATGTCAAAACTAGACCCCTTCCCCCTATGACCCCATCAACCGAGGGTCTTTGTGGATTTTTTGTATTATCGGTAATAGTTAAAGTATGTTGAGGTGCAGAATTGAATCCACATGGTAGTATGTGTTTATTATGACACAACAAGTTTTGACTTCTCTGAAGTCCTCTTCAGTTGTGACACACTAGGGGGTAAGGGGTTAGAATATGCCTCACGTGCCTCCAGCGTGTCGTACAAGGCGATTAAAGAGGTTGGGTCGGTTTGGCCTGCAACCCTCCACCCGGAAAAAATACTTCAATCAGCCTCGGCAATAGATAAGATAGATGTTGATTTGATAGAACATTTTCTTTGTTATAATAAGTATACAGTATTTTAATAAGTCAGTGGGATGATGAAACTTTGCCCCTTCACCCTAAGACCCCATCTCTTATAATAGGTGTACTAAACCATTACTATTTACAGGTTCAATGGGACGACAGAACTTGGCCCCTTCACCCTACGACCCCATCTCTCTGGGTTCCTCTCGGAGATCCTCGGAGAACTCATCGGGGTACAACGTGGCCGGCATCGCTCAGTCCATGTCCTCACACCTGGCCAAGCTGCAGCGTCGGGCCATGGCCAGCGGGTCCGAACTTTATAACACTTCCAATCTTGTTGTACAGGTCAGTTGAAGTTTTTGGTGTTTCTTCCTATTGTGTGATAATGTAATTATAGGGAGTGCCAGCGAAGTTGACAATAATCTTGACCCCTTAACTTATTATAACTCTAAATGAATGAAAGCAATTGGACTGACGTTTCTTATCATTTGGGAAGAGTCCACAAGGAAATAGGTGTGGATATTTACAGCCAGTTTGATCTAGGCCATTTTGAGTTAGAGAGGTCGGGGATCAAGATTATTTTCAAGTTCGTTGGCGCCGCCTAGTCATTTATATTGTGATCAATGGCCATCAGTCACCATAACCTACAGAAAAAGTAATTAAAGAATATATAATACATACAGTACATACAAACATTAAAGACTATGATCTACATGTAAGTAGGTCAGTCTCTTTGTTCACCTAAGTGCAGCATTCCAGGCAGCCTGGTCTTTGGCAACTAAATAAATAAATAAAATACAATATGGTACATTAGACTTAATTACTGATAACTTGTTTAAGTTGTCTATGCCATAGACCCAAAACAATCCTCTCAGTCAAAACATACAAATTAATGAAAGTTTTGTTCAAGATGAACTCTAAAAGTCATATAAATTAAGATATAAGGTAGTTTAGATGCAATTATATCTTACCATTCCCATAACCAAAACATGTCTTTCAAAATAGTCCACACCTAATAGCCTACAGTTTTGTATTAACCTGCACTGGAAGAAAAAATCCTAACTCAATTACGGTATTTCAATTATATTTTAGTTACATTTTTTCAACAGACTTCGATCTCATGTGTTGCTAATTTCATCTCCTAATATTCCCCAGACCCAAAACATGTCCCTCAGTCAAGACAACCTACAGTGTGCCGGCGCCCCTGGGATGACCAACGGGTGCAACAATAACGTGGGTGTCGCCAACAATCCCGGTGCTGGCAACTGGTGCAATAACAACCAAAACTTAGGTGCCAACATGGGGACCTCAATGGCTGCGGCGGCGGCGGCGGCGGCGGCTTGTGGTAACGTGCCTGGCGTCAACACATACAGTAATTCCATGGGTCCAGTGGGTCATGTCGAACACCACCACAGCCCGAGGTATGTAATAAGTGTGTAGTGTTCCCAAAATGTTTATCTTTAATCCAAGAAAAACTCTGAACTTGACATTTTTTAAATAGAAAATATTTACATTTCAGAGCTTGATTGACAAATAATGGCTTTTGATTACCGGTAGTCATCAAGTTTGTTTAAAGGTTATCAGTGAAATTTTGGCTGACTATCTATCTATTGCCTGACGCCGTGATCCCCGAAGGGGTGGCCACGAACTAACCGCCCCCATGCACCTATGTCCCCAGTCAGTCGACGCCCCTCCCAACCAGCACCGCCTTCATCCATATACTTCCTCACTCCATCCTTCCACCTCTCTTTCGGTCTACTTCTCCCTCTCTGTCCTTCCACCTCGCTCTCGTAGTCATTCTCTCGCTTCCCATACGTTCCATATGGCCGAACCATCTCAAGGTGTTCATTTTCACACTTTCCAGCACATCTACCTCCACACCACACCTCCTCCTTACTTCCTCATTCGTCTGTCTATCCCTCCATGTAACTCCGCAGGCACTTCTCAAGTAACTCATTTCCACCCCTCTCACTCTTGGTCTGAGTCTCTTCTCAAACGTCCATGCTTTGCTTCCGTAAGTCAGTGTCGGGATTACCATACTGTCATGCAAGGACTTCTTCACTTCCATACTGACCACCCTATTTCTTGTTACTGCTTTCAGCGTTCCTACATCCCTCTTCCCCTGTTGCACCCTCTCCCGCACTTCTTCATCCATAGTCCCATCTTTACTCAACACACTGCCCAGATACTTAAATGAGCTGACAATCTCCATAGCCTGACCGTTCAACTTCACCTCACACTCTGTTTATTGTCATAATACAATTTATGCTACTCATGATTTTCCCTTGTAGAAGCATTTTAGGTTACAGGTAAAAACGTATTTAGTGAATAGGGATTAATATTATATACTTATTCCCTGCTACAGCCACCACCACAATCGATGCGAAGGTCCTAGAAGAGCGTCTGACCCTGTGAGAGCCTTGGATCGGCCGGGGATAGACGACGGGAATGGCAACAGCGGAACTAACAGACTCCAGCGGCACCACAGTTACTCCTCCTTCAACCCTCGCACCCCAATGCCCCCCATCGCCCCCCGCCACCATCCCAACCACGGCCTACAGTTGGACCAGGTGGCAGAGGATGAGCCCATTGAGAATAAGCTGGTACTGCCTGATGACATGGTTAACTACCTCAATTTGGTGAGTTTTGGAACAGGCATAATTGATTTTCATGATTGACCTTTCTTGTAATTTTAGTGTAATGTCTATGACAAAGTATTGTATTGGAGGGAAAGATTACAGTCTGTAAACCGAGGAAAATCTGGGATAGAGTCCTAAGGAAGGATATCAGGGTTAGGAAACTTGACGGGGATGTAACATGGGACTGCAATGTGGAGAACGGCCATCAGGTGACCAAAGCATTACAGTGTAAAACGGGGAACTACAATGCAATAGAATCGATACCAATGCTAAATTTAATTGTATTATATTTCATTCGTACAAGGATGAGCCTATTGAGTACGACCATAGTTTTGTGTTAGGTACAGTATCTAAAGGGAGCTTTTGAATTGTTGGTTTTCACATTTGGACTTTATTCTTAATATTGTTATCCATATTATATTTGAATGTCACACAAAGATATTTTTATCTCTGCTTTCTTTCATGTAAAATTATAGTACTTCTACTTCAAATATTAGTATATTTTAATAAAATACTGTACTAATATTAATATTTATATTTACATACATTATATGAAGACTTTAAAATACGCTTGATTTTCAGTTAATTCTAAACAAATAATGGTGTTGCTTATTCAGACCCTTATTCTAATTATATTTTGCAGCACAAGGGCACAACAGACCAGCTAAAGACAGAAGTGAAGGAGAGCCGTCGACCGGGCAGCACCCCAACACCCCAGACTCAACAACAATCACAGCAACAACAGCAACAACCTTCCCCAGCATACCCTGGCCCCACCTACCCCAGTTCCCCAGCCGTCATGAGCCCGGGGTATGGGGGTCAAGTTCAGTCCCCCTACCAGTATCCCCAGGCCTCTCCGGGGTATTCTGCACCTTCACCAGCTCACCCAAATGGATATATGGCATCTCCCGCTCCACCTCCCCAATACCAGTTTCAAGGGTACCAGCCAGGCATGGGTCAGGGAGGCTACCCCATGCAGGGCTACCAGTACCCCAGCCAGCAAGTTATGGGACAGCAGGGTTATGGTCCCATGATGCAGGGGAGATATGGAGGCATGGGGGCACAGCAGGGAGGGTATGGCAGCATGGGGCAGGGAAACTATGGCCCCGTACATGCCTGTGGTCACCTAGCGCCTCCCAGCCTACCTACCCCAGCCTACCAGACCCCCTGTGCTGGTTGTCAAGCTCGTAGTGGTGACCTGAACTACCAAAACCAACAGGGGGCCATGACAGGGTGGCAGGGTCAAGTGGCTATGGCACAGTACCAGAACCAATACCAACACCAGCCACAGGGGTACCCAGGGCAGCAGCAGCAGCAACAGCAGCAGCAATACCCTATGACACCCCAAGCTTTCCCCGGGGGTCGGCTCGGTGGGGACGTGCAGTGTGGGGATGTTAGCCAGAGCTCACAGACCAAGCCCCGAGCTAGACCACCCACACGCCCTGGCCCCACAAATGCCACTGTTGCACCACCTCAGCCCCCTCAAGACACCCCTGTAGCACCCACAGTAGCAGGAAACAATAGCACACAACAGCCGCAAGTTCAGCCACCCCCGGCATCAGTCGCAACAGATGCAGCACCTAATGGCGTCGCTGCAAATGGTGGTGCGACGGAAGACAGTAAAGTTGGTGGTGGTAGTGGCAGTCAACAGTCCACAGCCACAGGAGCAGCAGGCACGGCAACCGGAGCAGCAAATGGAACTGGCTTCATGCGGTCGGAGCGGTACCAGCGAACCCTAGAATATGTTCAGCAGTGTCGCTCGTGGTCCTCATCAGCGGTGAAGGAAGAAGTTACCAGCACCACCGACCAGAAGCCCCAACTCAACCCTAATGGAACCGTAGCGGGGTACACGGCCCCGAGCCCCGCCCCACCCCAGCAGCAAGGTCCAGAGGGTCATAGGTTTGCTACACCACTACCCACTGCCCTGGCAGAGACCTCCAACATGGTGATCAACGACATGACCTCCTCGCTTACCTCCCTACAAGAGGAGAACAAGTACCTCCAGATGATACAATGACCTTGTCCCTCGCTCTAGTAGTGCCAACATGGTCTACCACTGCTACATGACCAATATTTCTTAAGTCTCTGGAAAAACATGCTCTACAAGGTAAACCTAATTGACATTAACATCATATTATGAGGAGCACTTTTGTTCTCTAGAATGCTGTAAGCAAAATGTTGTCAATATATTGCTCCTTCTCATATGATGTCTTCTTCCAGAGAACAGGGAATGTCCACAGCTGTTGCAGTCATGTCCAAATGTTACACATCCAATGCAAGAGCTCTCCTTTATTTATGTATCCCTGTGTGGATAAGCGCACAAAAATAGTTTTAAAAATTCAGTTTTATTTTTTTATATTCATGCTTAATCTTTTACTCTACTCATAGTTTGAGTATTTTAATGTGATTTCTTATGATCATTTGAAGGAAAGGCAGAGTTGAAGTTGACGAGGTGTGATATGACATTTAGGCGTGATTGTAGCTGTGGATGATACAAGGACTCGACCCTCGCTCTAGCCCCTCAGGTCAATCATTACAGTACGATGGTTTGGTGACCTCGGTGTTCCTCATAGGTCCTTAGGTCGCGGTTATTGACCATTTGCGAGTTTTCATCTACTATTTGAGTAAGTTCAAGTTATAGACATCAATATTATGCCAAAATATCGAGTGCTTCATTTTACTTATAACCTGAAGCTTGCAAGTGGTCAGTTCAATACCAGATGAAAGACAAATCTTTATTTTCATTACCAAGAAGCTATGGTAAGAGAAACTGCTTGCAAAGAAATATAATTACTATTAACCTCTTGAGGATTAGGATGCATTTCAACAGTTTATTCTGGCTACCATTAGATGATTTGATACAGTCTAGGAAGGATCTATAGGATTTTACAGAGTAAACACTATCTCAACCCTCTGACTTCTACTGTATATACCATTCCTAACCTGTGTAAAATAGTCTAATGATATCCAGAATAAATTGTCAAAATGAGTCATAATCTTGAAGGGGTTAAGCTTCTGCAAACCAGTGAACTGAAGAAAGCATGAAGTGTAAAATTGTTAATGAAGGATAATTTTCTTAGCCATTATATAATAGGATACTTTCAAGAGAATAGCACTAAATCTTTATAATATTTTATTATATTTTATTATTTTTTATTATTTTACTTGAAAATTTATATATTATTTCATTACTTTACTTACTAAAGAAATAATAACAAATATAATTATGAAGCTTTGTCATTTATTACAAAACTCATGCTTTCTGTAAACTGCCAGAAAGAACAAAATCTATGTAAACAATATTGACTGAAGAAATAGCAAAGATTTCTGACATGGTGTACAGTATTTCTTACCATATTGTCGACGTTTAATCCAATGCCACACAATCAATTTTAACGAAGATATTTCTCAGTGATGTCCAGCAATTCAGAGTTAAAACTATTAAATTTGCTTGTTTTTTTATCTAGCGGCCCACCTTATTGCATCGCTGACATCGTGAAGTTTATACTCCAAAATTATCTGATAATTTCAAAGCATACTCCCATACAATCTAGATCCAGTTATTCCTCATATAAAGTTATAGTTACATTCCTGAAAATACTTCTTTAAGTGGAGCCATTATTTTTTGCCATTTTATTGCTATTTATTGAATATGTTTTGGGTGATTTACAACAATAAATATTAATAAAGTGTTATAATGAAACCACTTCAAATTAGGCGACTATACATGTGCAGTGCCTGTACTAAAATAGGCTGTGTGGCAATGGTTAAATAAAGTAGTCCTTCACACCAAGAGGCTAAATGATCCTTGTGGTTCCCTGTATAGTTCCCTGCACATTCCGTTCCTCGGAGATTTTATTTATGGAAGTAAAAATAGTTTGAGTTTAGTTTTAAAGTGGGGATTGGGTCTGAGTATATACAGTACATACATACACATCTTGTTGAACAGTTGCATCAGAAGTTAAATTAAATACTGCATATCAAGGAAATCTCCCAATTCAATGTTATTATTTTGACTTGTAAATAAATTCTCAGAGGAAAGGAATTTGTGTAGGGAATTACATACAGTAGGCAGTTACAACGACCTCACCCTTAATATTTTTTCTGGCATTACTTGGTGAAATAGGATTTTAACTGTTCAATCAGACAGAATGTGTTATTTATTTTATGCTACTAAATGAAAGAACCATTTTTGAAGCCGTTTTATGCTACTGCAAGAGGATTTTTACCTAGCTTAGGCAGGACCTCTAAGAACTTTAAGTGAGGCATTTACTGTATTGCCGGGTACAATAGCGAGGGTGGGGTCATTGAAACATTGGCCAACTGTACATAAACTCACTATAGTGCCAGAACCTTGGACCCCACTCATTCACTCACTCACTCACCTCAGTGAAGCGGTTGTCTGTGATGTCTTTTTAAAGTTTTGTATATACGAAAACCCTCGGAAAAAGTAACCTTAATATATATACATTAACGCCTTCTGTACCGGCGATGTCTTTCTAAGTATATTCTAGCTATATTTAGACTATTTTGTGCAGTTTATGAAGGATCTGAGGTAGTAAAGATGGTTAAGTGAGATAGTTCGAAGCCTGTTAATTGCTGGAGGCCCTTTTATGAACTGAATAAAATCTAATAATAGCAAGAATAAAATTAAAGAGACGTTGCCGGTACAAAAGGGGTTAACATTTTATGAGGTAGACATTTCCTCTCCTCGGCCTTTGGTACGAGGCTCAAAAAGTTCTCGGTAGCTATGTACAAAATTTCTCCTGTACATTTCTCAACGGATAATTGATGGCAATAATATGTGTGATAGCTGAATCTTCCTCCTGTGAGCGCCTTCCTGTGCAAATGTTTGATTCCAGACTTGTTGAAAGAGGAAGTTGGACATCAGACGTGTTGAAATATAATTGTGATAATGTGAAACACAGACTTTTATACCAGACACAATTGAATATTTAGTGCTCTTAGAATTGTATTTTTTAAAGTACATTTCATAAGAAGTGAATATTTTTATATAGCCTAGCGCACAAAGACAAGCTGTGACTTGAATGATGGCTGAACTCATTTGCTCATAGATGTGAAACTAAGTGCAACAAATAGCTGTAAGAATTATGCCATTTGTAATTTGAGAACAGCTGGCGTTGGACCTGCCATATCTCAATCACCCGACTAAGCGGATAATCTGTGCCAAGTGCCGGGAAAGCAGCCAAGATGGGCGACATTATAGAACACTTTTGCACCCATATTACTCCTTATTTGAGGCCCAAACTATTAGAAGACCCTTTTAAATCAATAATGCAGGCTAGCAATGAGACTACAGTATTTGAAACCAGTCTTAAAATACTTTTCTTTTTAGTCATCTTTTATATAGTCTTTGATGAGACATAATAGCCACAGCAAAAATATTTAATTTTAATTTTAATTTTCCTGTATTCGTTCTCATTCGTTGATGTGAGATAAAATAGCCATAGCAAAAAGATTTAATTTTAGTTTTCCTGTATTTGTTCTCATATTTAATTTGATTAAAGCGTTATTTGCACATAGCGATTTTGATAAGTTGTTTTGCCTTTATATTGTGTCTTCCCTGTTTTGGTTTGTTTATTTTGCAAGTTTTACATTATATATTCTTTCCAGTCTTAAATCAAAATTATCCCAGATTGTTTGGGCTAAAAATAGCGAGTGATAATGGTGCGCTGGTGCTGTAGACTATAACCCCGAGAAGTGCCAATAAACTAGCCGTCCTACCAGTGCCATAGCAACACGTGGCCATCTTTACATCCCGACGTCGGAGCTCGCGCGTTCGTGTGTATAATAAATCCCTGTACAGTGAACTCTCCCTCTTTTTTAATTTATAAGTCCACCCCTTTTTTACATACTCGATAACTATGGCGGTTCTTCCATCCATGTCTTTCCATCTCTCAAAATAATGTACTTATTGATACATATTTTTTACGCCGTGACCATTTTCTTCAGAATAAAGACGTTTCTAGACGAGTGCGTTTTATTTATTATAAATTTAAGGAGGAAAGAAATCTGCTGCATCACGATTTCTAACTTTTTATTAATTTTAAGGAAAAACTGTTGTACAGTACCTTGTCAACATTTTGGAGGGAGCATAAAATTGTGTGTTGAACAAACAACCAAGATGTAAAGCCTATTTGTTGCAGATATTAATTGGTGCCATAGACTGCTGTAAAGTTTACATCCATTATGTATGTCTTATATACCGGTACCTTTTGTCAGTGCAAATTGTCTTTTTCACATTCAATTTCGATAATCCAATGGCCATCCATTTGCCATTGATTCTCCTGATCATTCTACTTATTTATTTATAGCACCCACAAATGGAAAATTTCTAAGTGCCAGATTCAAATGAGTAGAATCAACATGTGAATCACATTAGAAAAGTCTCTCAGAGCTGTGTCTTCGAAATAGAATGCAAAGAAGTAATATCAGACTGACAAAAGGTATGTTACTGAACTTTAGTTAGGACATGAGACTGTAACCACAGTCTCTGTGGACAAACGGTCTTTAAACTTGTATGTATGTAGTTAGTTATGTAGAGCAGATTAACCAGACCACTGAGCTCCAATTGGAACTCTCATAGGTCTGGCTGTATGTATGTAGCGTATGGTGATTGATCAATACTATCGGCATACACTGAAAGAAGCCAGGGTAGGGCTAGATTGTTGGCTAGTCTTTCAACTCACCATGCCTCTCCTTTCACCTAGCAGTAACTACGAACCTGGTGTAAGTGAACTGGTATAAAGTCCCATCTTGTGTAAATTTGATGGTTTGTCTAATTTCTGATTAGCCTATACAATACTATTACTGTACATATTCAAACTTAAAAGAAAAAACATATACTTTCCTGTAGCACTAGTTCACTCTACACTCATGTGGTGATGGGCTGGTCTATCAGAGTGAGAGCTGAGCGATCTCTGCCATACCCATAGCTTACTCTGACTGTTCCTTTTACTTATATATCTTCTAGATCTCAAGTGACGGCGTCTTTTCCGTGGATTGACCTCCCTACGGCCAACCTAAAAGTTGGCAGATTGGGAGCCAAAGCGTCACATTTTTCCCTTGCCCCTCAACTTTCCCTTCATAATTGCTGAGGGGCACAGGGCTTTGGGTGAAGCTTTGGTTTCCCGGGCGTTTCTGCGCCCTCCTCGGCTCCCTGCCTTAGAGTGGCTTCGGTCACCCAGGCTTTATTAGTGGTAAGCAGGGAGGGTTTTGTGGGGGCGCTCGTTTATGGCCTTGGCCTTGCTCAGGACCTTGGGGCTGTTCGGCCAGGCAGCCTGGGGAACAACAACAACACTCAAGTTTTTGCAATTTTAACTTGAGGTGGGATGAAACCGACCTTTCCCAAACTTTTCCACTTTAACCAGGAAGAAATTAGCCTGTTCCATCCCACCCCTATCTATCTATATCTATAGATAGATAGAACTTGGGGTGGGATGGAACAGGCTAATTTCTGCCTGGTAAAAGTGGAAATGTTTGGGAGAGGCCTTTGTTCTGTAGTGGACTAACTCAGGCTGACAAACCATTCAGATGAATACTGTACTGTATATTGGGTGGGCCAATCGTCAGATGGGAAACTTTGCCTACCACTATCAAAATTGTACATTTCTGGAGCAAATTATATGGGCTAAAAATTGTCAAGAATGGCTTCTCACTGGACTGTAACAAATCATTATGTTAAAAGGGTGAAAACAAATCTTATCCACGCATCATTATTCTCTTCTGTCTATTTATTACAAGATACCTTGATCCTCGAGAGAGAGTAGCCACAAATAAATCTATCAAGTTCAATTAGTTCAATTCACTAGCTTGTTTCAAGGTAGGGTTGCTATAGTCCATTCATTATAGGAAGGACTGAAATTGTTATCTTTAACCTCTATAACTCAAAATAGGCTAGAGCAAACAGGCTGTAAATCACCACAGCTAATCCCTGGCTGATCCTTCCTAAACGGTAGAAATATTATTATTATTACTCCAGTCGTTTATGAGTGATAGAAGTTATTGGTCAAGATTTTTGGCCTACCTATAGAGAATGGACTAAAGCCTACTGTGGTATAGTGTGTGAGGTGCATGTGTAGGGTTACATACTGTTGGAATGGCTGTGAATGTAGTGTGTAACCAATTGAATCAGCTCAGACATACTGATAAAGTGTTAGCATTCACATTTAATATGATTTTAGCCATCCCATTCCTTTACTATTTTGTTGAATATAGATTTTATGATTAATTTACAGTAGTGCAGTGGTAAATGGAAATGTTAAGTACAGTACGATGGAATGGTAGCCTACCTTTCATGAATCTCGGTCTAAGGTTATTCCACTACCCTCCTGAAAAAACTAGAGTTTTGCATATTAAAAGCCTGTGAAAGAATTATTTTTCGGTAAATTGAGCTAAATCTTCCCTCTTGATGGTATAGTAACAGCAAGTGACTGAAAGGACATCTATTATTCATTATTCATGGAATTCCTACAAATTATTGTAAGTTCAGGTTCATAATGTACTGGAAAATGTCTTGCACCTGGAATATCAAGCCATGTATTTAGTGTTGCAAATAATTCTGTAAAATATTTCAGTAATAAGAAAAATTGAAGCTGAATTAGAACCATCCCACATAGCGATTTTGATAAGTTGTTTTGACTTTATATTGTCTTTGTCCCAGTTTTGGTTTGTTTGGTTTGCAAGTTTTACATTTCAATTAAGGGGAGAGGGGCCATTTTTTTGGTCTATTAATTTAATTATTCCTATATTTCTTAGTTTCTTCACTAGACCTCCATCAAGCTTGGAAAAACATCCCCTAAACTCCCCTTCAAGATAAATTTGTACATTTTTCGGTAGAAAAATTTCACGGCCGAAAGCCGGTTCCTCTTTAGATATCAGGCTCGCTATCGCTCGCCAAGAAAAAATCGACAACTTAATGGCGCGAAAGGTCTTAGTATTGACAACGAAATGGGTAGAAAAATCTTAAAATCGCCAAACTAATGGGCCGAAAGTCTTATAATCTCAAAACAAATGAGGTTAAACACTAGGGAGAAAGGGGACCAGAAAAAACGACCCATCTCCCCTTAACAAGACTTCTATTCCCCAGACTATGAATAGGCAAAGAATATTAGATCACTTGAAGACTTAACTTCTTAATCCTTAATTGATCTTCCTTCTACTGACTTCATCAATCTTGTATAATGACTTCCAAATAACAGCTATGCTCCTGTACACTCGACCAAAAAACAATCTTTACACTGGTGAGCTGTAAATAATCTAGTGTGAACGGAATGAATCCGGTGAAACATACGTCTGTGAGGTATTATCATAAGATTTCGACCCACTTCCAGAATGTTTAGAGCGTTGTTAGTGTAAAGATTGTTTTTTGGTAGAGTGTACCTACATATTATTATGTGTGGAGACACAATACCCAAACATTGCAGAGTCTGTCAGGTGCGTGGTTAGGCTAGCAACACTTCCCCCAAAACAAGGTCAAGAATCAAACTAATTACCTCGGAATAAGGAACCGATTAATTTGCGACCACCAGGTCAGTCAGGTGGTCAATGCGAGTCATAGGTTTGAGTGCTGAATGACGTTGCACTGGGGATTTAAGTGTAGTAATAGAAGAACTGATGATACTTTTGGTACTATACTGTACAGTTGGTCAAAGTTCCAGCTGACCCACCCTCGCTCTGGGGCTCGCAGAATTAGCTGGCAATACTGGTGTAGTGGTGCAGACCACTTGCCATTAATGTGTTACCTGTGTCTGTCCTGTATATTACTGCAAATTAGACTATGTAATGTTCACATTGTGAAGACTAAATGCTCCTTCATTAAGCAGCCACCAATAAAACAGAAATATGTATTCTTATAAAATCAGGTAAAGTATGTCGAGTCTTGCTGAGGCATGGTTAGCATTATACTAACATCAGCCACAGTGATGACTTGGTGGGGCAGTGCTGTGGTGGGACTTTATTGTACTACAGTACACTCCAACTACTGAAAGGCAACCCCGTCTGAGCCGTTACAATGCAGGTAATGGAAAAATGACGTTAAACCATTGTATGTATAATATGTATGCAGCCAGCAAGTTTTATATGCGTTGCCAATCAGTGGATATAATAACTTGAATATTTAAGCAAATCTACGAACTTTGGGTGAATGTACGGGATCATACATAGCGATGTATGCATTTTTATTTGAGATAGGCTTACTTTCCCTTGTTTAGTATATGTTCTAACAATGATATAGCCAAAATCAGATCTACCAATCCCAATCTTTGTAAGACACACCTCCTTCCTACACCAGTATTGCCAGATACTTCTGCGAGCCCCAGAGCGAGGGTGGGTCAGCTGGAACTTTGACCAACTGTATGTACATAATTATACAGTAGTTTTTTTTATAATTCATTCAAATTTTGTGGTAAATATAAATTTTGTGCTGCCGGAAGTGTGGCCATTATTATGAACTAAGCATCAATATGGGCAATATAGTACAGTGCTTTAGAAATAGCTGAAATGAGCTGATAGTAAGTTTCTTAGATCTTGTTCAAACTTCTCCATATTAACCATATTTATCTGGACAGAGTCTCTAAGTTGCCCTTCAACACCTATATATACATACAGTACTGTACATACAATGGTTTGGCGTCGCTTTCCATCACATACATGGTAACGACTCAGACGGGATTGCCTTTCCGAAGTTGGAGTGTAATACAATAAAGTCCCGCCACAACACTGCCCCTGGTCTCTGGGTCTTCTGGATGACCTAGATGTGTGTAAATTTGTATTTTATTTTTGTGTGTTCATTGTTTTCTGTTATGTTGTCCGTATTCGGGCTCTGTCTAGGGTCCCCCCCCCCCCCCCCAAAAAAAAAGGAAAAGTGGGGATTGGGCCTGAGTATATACTGTACATACTTACAACACTGCCCCATCATGACGTTACTGTGGCTAATGTTGGTATATTGCTACCCGTGCCTCAGCAAGATTCAACAAAGTCCCATTGCACTTTTGCACCTGCAGTACAGTATCTGCAAACCACACCAGCTTCAACAGCGCTACAACAAGACAGCACCATATCAAGACTGCTGTACACTTGGTCAAAAAAGTATCTACCACCCTACCTTGATCATCTGGTGTGTACAGTTCGGTAGGGTTGGCATCTCTGTATGCAGCTATATCCGTCTATACTACTACCTACCTATAATACCTAAGACCTACGACCTATGCTACCGAGCTGTAGCCTACACACCAGATGATTAGGGTAGGGGTGCAGATACTTTTTTTGACCAAGTGTACATTAGGCAACATGAACTTATATCAACAAATCTTGCTACAACACTGCCCCACCATGTAAACACTGTGGCCAACACTGGTGTGGCACTGAACAGTGCTCAGGTAAGAGTAGAATAGTGTCCCTTGTGGCACTTATCCATTCCTCACCAGCCTTGGCAGTGTCATACCAAGACAGCACCAGTAACAGAAGTAAAGTTGGTTGGTGAAAAAATATGAATTTATTGTATAGTAATGGCTGTTGGTCCACAAGTCTACTGCCATCCCCCCTATTAGTCGCCTTATACGACACTGGGTATGATGCGTGGGGCATATTTTTTTCTTCCACTATAAGATGAAGGCCCCCTTACCCCTTGGGGGGTACCCCTACAAGAAACAAAGATGTTTTTAAAAATTGCCACAATAACTGCCCAAATTGTCAAAGAAGCTAGTGCTAAAGATACTCAGGAAATGTTTGTAAACTCCAATTCATTATCATTACATTGTATAATGGTCAACATTTGCATGATAGTACAGTATTGTGATTCCAACATTAATATATGGTAGTGAATTTGGCTATTACTGGGAAGACCCAACAAGATTGAGGGAAGTGGAAATGACCCATCTGACAGGAGCTTGTGGAATCACATGGGGAGATATAACTCCTATAAGAACAAATGACATCCGGAAGCTTTAAGCTGTGAATATGGATGTACTGTATTGGAGACTTGCCTGAGGAACTCTCGGAGGTGGTTTGGACATAGAGAGTATATGGATATATATATATAAGGCGGTGTCACACGAGCGCTTGATATTTTGAGGCTTTTTTACATTGGGATCGGGAACTAGACTGACGTTAGATTATGTTAGGTAGGAGATATCTGATGTAACTGAAATTTTAAGCCTGCCAGACTACAATTGCTTCTAAAAATTGACCGAAAAATCGCTCCTGTGACACCGCCTTAAGAGAGCACCCTAAATTGAGGGGAGGGGTAGACTGAGGACAATGTGGATATATGGACTGAAGAGTTATGCGAGGGAAAATGGCATGGGTAACTGGGTTGGAGAAAGGGCCGTAATATTGCCTAGAAATATTTTTTGAAGTAAAAGTGCAGTTGCAGTGCTACCCTAAAAGACAGAATTGTGAACACAGACTTGAGAGGCTATTGAGTGTTCCAAGATATGCAATAGAATTGTGGAAGTAATTTGGTCATGTTATGAAGGATTATGCAGTAGATAAATGGATGGAGATCATTATTGTGGATAAGCAAAAAATAAGATTTGAAACAGAACACTAAAAGGCACTCAACAGAGGCACTAACTATTAATAATACTGTACTGTAATAATAATATTAATAATAATACTTTATTCCAGACTCACACAGTACAGAGGGGACCATACTGGGGTCCATATATATCTAACAGTAACATAAATACAGTATACATACTGTAGCCTACATAGCTAGGCCACATAAAATATAAATAAATTAAATAATACCCAGTTTGCTATTATTATTATTATTATTATTATTATTATTATTATTATGCCTAGGGTGATCAATGATCATGGAGGTTGTATTAATCTATATATATATATATATATCTATCTATTGCCCGACGCCGTGATCCCCGAAGGGGTGGCCACGAACGAACCGCCTCCATGCACCTCTGTCCCCAGTCAGTCGACGCCCCTCCCCCCAACCAGCACCGCCTTCGTTCATATACTTCCTCACTCCATCCTTCCACCTCTCCTTCGGTCTACCTCTCCCTCTCTGTCCCTCCACCTCGCTCTCGTACACCCTCTTAGTTATTCTCTCACTTTCCATACGTTGGACCATATGGCCGAACCATCTCAAGTTGTACCTTTTCACACTTTCCAGCACATCTACCTCCACACCACACCTCCTTCTTACTTCTTCATTAGTCTGTCTATCCCTCGATGTAACTCCACACGCACTTAAGTAATTCATTTCCACTGCTCTCACTCTTGGTCTGAGTCTCTCAACCAACGTCCATGCTTCACTTCCGTAAGTCAGTGTCGGGATTACCACATTGTCATGCAAGGACTTTTTCACTTCCATACTGACCACCCTATTTCTTGTTACTGCTTTCAGCGTTCCTACAACCCACAGGCCGTAGCTCGGTTGGTAGAGCTCTCGCCTGCTGACCGTGAGGTTGACGGTTCGAGCCTCGGGCCAGCCAGTGTGCTATTGGCAGACGTCAGTGCTGTTGGTGAACGGTGCGGTCTAGCAATCTGTGGCTACTATTCACTGAAGTCTCTGATTCGTCAGGGCACCCACCCTAGCCCAGCTATTCAGCTGGGAGTGTATGGTGGTTAAAACTGCATCATCATCATCATCATCTTCCCCTGTTGTACCCTCTCCCGCACTTCTTCATCCATAGTCCCATCTTTACTCAACACACTGCCCAGATACTTAAAAGAGTTGACGATCTCCATAGCTTGACCGTTCAGCTTCACCTCACACTCTGTGACTTCACCCCTTTCGAAGACCATAACCTTGCTCTTCCCCGCATTTACCTTCAAATTCCGTTTTTCGCACACTGTTCCAAACTCATTTACCAGACCTTGCAACTCTCATTGATTATCACTCATCAGAACTGTATCATCCGCAAACAGCAGTATATGTAGCTTCCACTCATTTCCCTCCCTTTTCATTGATACACCAACATCTACTGCTCTTGATAGTATTTCTTTCATGACTCCATCCATATATACAGTAAACAACCACGGGGACATCACACACCCCTGTTTCAAACCAACATTCAGGTCTAAGAACTCGCTCTGCTCACTCTCCACACGTACTGCCGCCTTTGCACTCTCATACATGCTCTTCACTGCTTTCAGCAACTTGCCATCTACTCCGTATATTCTAAGTACTTTCCACAAACTTTCTCTATCCACTCTGTCATAGGCCTTCTCCAAGTCCATAAAGGCAACATACACCTTTTGTTGTATTAATGAAGTGGAATAACAATCTTGGGCACACAGTATTTAGGTGCTACAGTTGTGAGCCATAATAGTTACACATCCATTATAATCTATATTGAACCTCTACATACTACTGTACTTCCGTTAACCCAAGAACTGTGTGTTTTGTTTCTCTAATGGTGGTCGTAAGTGTGAAAATGCCATCAAATTGCTACTACAACCATAAAGTTGTTGTAGCTAACTTGGAATTCGCGCTCCTTTTAGGCACATCGCATTTCGCTGTTTAAACATTGATTGAGACATGTTTCAGTTTATGGGTTAATAGTTTAGCGTAATGGTTCAGATGAGGTTGGCTTTTAGCAGTTGGCCTGTAGTGCAATTAACTCCTGCCATAACACTACCCCATCATGTTGTAACCACTATGTGGCTGATTCTAGCGCTAATTACAGTGTTCCAGCAAGACTCAACATAGTCTCCTTGCAGGACCTGCTGCACCACATCAGTCTCAACTATATTTTTCAGCCTGGATATCTAAGAACTTCTACATTATATGTATAAAGTTACATAATATGCTTGTGTTCTTCTAGATCCAAAACCCTTGGGACTATGGAGATTAAGCTTGGCATGGGCACTCAGGGGGTCCCAGTGATTTTGTTTTATTGAATATATATATATATATATATATATATATATATATATATATATATATCATGATATATATATATATATATATATATATATATATATATATATATATATATATATATACTGTATATATATAAAAGTATACATTTGATCATCACACTACAGTCTGACCTGCCAATACGCGAGCTTTTAATACGCGATTCACCTTATACGCGAGGAGGGGGTCGAATCATACCCAAAACTTTCAAAACGCGTGATGTACCTTTAAAACGCGAATCCGGGGCCGATATAAGGGCAATTCCGGGGAGTTCAGCTAATACGCGAGGCCCCCCACCATTCCGCGCATCCATCTGCGCAGGGACGCCAGTTACGTAGGCACGCAGGGCATTGTGGGATACGCCAGTCTACCCTCAGTCCACGCTCGCGCAACAGCAGTCCGATTCGTGTGCAGTGATATAGTTTTTTGCCCCCATCATCATGCCCCCTTGCAAGAACAAACTTATGACCCACCAGATGAAGCTGGAGGTCATCAAAAGAAAAGGAAAAGGAGAAGGAAACTCAGCCATCGGTCGAGCAATGGGTTTAGCGGAATCGACAGTTAGAACGATCTGGGCTAACCGAGAAAAGATCAACACCATCGTGAAGTCCTATGGTGCTGCCATGATGGACCAACGTTCCAGGAGCAACAATCCAGCTATGGTGGTCATGGAGCGATACCTGGCAGCATTCCTAGCCCGCAAACACCGTGAGCAAGTCCCGGTGGATAAGGCCTATATCAAACAGCAGGCTAAACTCTTCTACACCACCGCAAGTGCTAGGACAAAGTCTGCCCAGAATTTTAATTTTAAGGCATCCAACGGTTGGCTCCATGGCTTCATGAAACAGAAGGACCTAAGGAACATCAAGGTGTCCGGAGAACGTGGGTCTGCAGATGTGGTGGCAGCCAACACATTTCCTGGGGTGTTGAAGACCATAATCGAGGATGGTGGCTACACAAAGGATCAGATTTATAATGTGGATGAAAGTGGCTTGCAATACAAGTGTATGCCAAAATCTACATATCTTGCCAAATCTGTGAAACAGGCAAGGGGCCGCAAGATAGACAAGTCAAGGTTCACTGTCATGTTTACTGTGAACCTTTCCGGCAGCCACAAGATGCGGCCTGTAGTGGTGCACACAGCTGCCCACCCTAGATGTTACAAGAACCTGCGCGACATGAATGACACTGGAACTTATTGGTACAAGAGCGCTAATGGGTGGATGACTAGTGCCATTATGTCTGACTGGCTTGTCAAGCAATTTGTTCCTGACGCCCGCCTCAAATGCCAACAACTAGGCCTACCTTTCAAGGCCCTGTTATTGATGGACAACGCCCCTTGCCACCCACACTATTTAGAGACTCTACATCCCGACGTACAGATTGTTTTCATGCCACCAAAAACAACATCTCTCATACAGCCACTGGACCAAGAAGTCATATCGAATGTGAAGCTCTTTTACCAGACACGACTCTACAATTATCTACGCCAGAAGAAAGAGAGCAATGAAGATATTTTGGCTATGCAGCAGGAGTTCGCATCATTGTCTGATGAGGAGCAGGCACCCCAGGCAGAGGCACCCCAGGCAGCGGCAGCAGAGGCACCCCAGGCACCACAGGCAGAGGCAGAGATGACCGTGACACACTTCTGGCGTGTTTTTACCATCAAATACGCAATAGACTTCCTTCTTCTAGCATGGGCTGATATAAATGATGCCACAATTAATCATGCCTGGCGAGCACTTACTCCTCATTTATGTGCTCCCAAGGCCAACAAAGTCCAGTCAGTCACCGAGGCAGAGGCAGAGGCAGTTCAAGCGGCCCGCGCAGTGGCTGGTTTCGGGGCAGTGACAGCCGAGGAGATTCGTGAGGTTATTGAGGCAGGTGAACAACAGACTCAAGGTGACACAATTGAGCAGATTGATGCCGAAGATCAAGCACATCAAGCACGACAACCGAACAACGACGTTGAACCAGCCCCTGCACCTGCTAACATGGATCTGTCTGTAGGTAAACTGAGCGAAATCTTGGCTTTAGTTGACCAACTCAAGGAAGGATTTCGGTCGGTGGAGCAGTGCCCTGTGAGAACACATGAAGTCCTGCTGGGCGTTGACAGTGTTTTCCGCTTTTATTCTGACAAACATCATCAGGAAGTCAACAAGAGGAGACAAACTTTAATGACAAGATTCCTTGCCCGCCAAGAACCTCAACAAGAAGATCATGACGAACCCCAACCTTCGACCTCGGCAGGCTCGGCTGCTCAGGTTGACATGCCCGACGATGATTTTGGTGGCTTCATGAGGGAGGTTCAGGTGGAACAAAGGCGCCTGGCCCTCAACAGAGTGCTAGATGCCAGGGATAGTTCGTCGGACGATGATGATGCCGGGGCCGGGGCCGGGGCTGAGGCCGGGGCCGGGGCACATTAGCTGAACTCGCCCTGCCTCGGAGGGGGCCTGCCTCGGAGCCCCCACCCTTCATATCTACAGTTACTGTTAATTTTAAGGTGAGTTTATTATTATTGTTATATTTTCTTATGATTTGGATGTTTATGTATACATATATGTACCTTTTGTGGCAATTGACGGAGATAAATAGGCCTAAAGTAGACAACTTGGAGTCAGTGCCGCCCATATCGATTTATTCCCATATAATACTCTATTGCTAATACGCGAATTTTCATTCCGCGCCCTCGCGTGTCGCCCATATTCTCGCGTATTGGCAGGCCAGACTGTATCTTTATTCAAGCTGTCCCGTCATCCTTGGTGCGTGGTCCTCGTAGATATCATAGTTTCTTACAGTATTTCTTACAGTTTCTTACAGTAGATCCTCTGGAAAAAGGCAAACTATGCCTGTGTATCCAGCTCAGTACCAGTACTTGCACTGCTGCGGTCGTTCACGGTGTTGGCGGCGGCGGTAGCAGACGCAACGTTTTTACTATTCTGTATTTTTGTTTTATAATCAAACTTCAAATCTTGTCTTCCCCATGCTTTATCAAGATTACTTTCAAACTCCCTTATTGATTCGGAATCGACTACATACTGGGGCAGTGCGTTCCACTCATTTACCACTCTATCACAAAATGAGTTCTTTGCCTTCTCAAGCCTATTTCTTTCTTTGTAAATGTTCTTAGAGTGTCCTCTCATTCTTGTTCCCTCCCGCATCAAGAAGATACCTTCACACACATCCTCATCGTACTTTCCTGACACTATCTTAAAAGTCTCTATCATATCCCCTCTCTTTCTCCTATATGCCAGTGTCGGAAGCCCCAGTGTCCTCAACCTCTGCTCATAGCCCGCGTTCTTCAACGTTGGTACCAGCTTGCTAGCTCTCCTCTGCACTTTCTCCACTGCTTCTATATCCTTTACCATATATGGAGCCCACACCTGGTTCGCATATTCCAGGTGCGGCCTAACCAGCACTGTATAGAGATTCCTGAAGATTTCTTCGTCAAGTGACACAAATGTCCTTATCAGCCCTACAATTCTATTGGCTTTGTTTATCTTTTCCGCTAAATGTTCTGAGAAATTTAACTTATTGTCTATCACTACACCTATATCCTTTTCTGCATTCACTTCCTCCATCGCTTCATACATACTGTATCCTACCTTGTCTATCTTGCTGGTCCCAATCCGCATGTACTTGCATTTTTTTGGATGAAAAGGCATTAACCAATGCTCAGACCATCCCTTCATGCCCTCCACATCTCCTTGAAGCAAACCCATATCTTCCTTACTCCTCACTCTTCTATACAGCTTAGTGTCATCCGCATACAGGTATACCTCACTTCCATTAGTTATAACTTCAGGCAAGTCGTTGATAAATATAACGAACAGCAGTGGTCCTAACACAGATCCCTGAGGTACCCCACTTGTAATTTCCCTCCACCCCGAGCCTATTCCATTCACCAGTACCCTCTGTCTCCGATCTTTCAGGAAGGCTTCTATCCATTTCACATATTTCTCCCCTATCTTATAGCTTCTAACTTTCTTTATTAACCTTTTATGTGGGACCTTATCGAAGGCCTTCATAAAATCGCAATATACCACGTCTATTACATCACCATCTTCTAGAATTTGCATCCAATCATCTACCACCTTAATTAGCTGTAGTACCGTCGACCTCCCCGGCAAAAATCCGAACTGTCTCCCACTGAAAAGTTGGTTTGACTTCATATGATCCATTATTCCTTCTCTAATTACCGTTTCCATTAGTTTACACACAACACTTGTCAAACTGACTGGTCTATAATTCCCTGGGTCATTTCTCTTTCCCTTCTTAAATATAGCTGTTATGTTCGCCTCTCTCCAGTCCATCGGGATTTGTTCTGTATTGAACGATACCTCAAATAACATTTTCAATGGCTCTACTAACATCTCCCCTCCTTCCTTTATGATTCTTGGGTGTATCCCATCCGGTCCCGGTGACTTACTTCTGTTCATTTATTCTATAGCCCTTCTTATTCTAGCATGGGAAAACTCTATTAGTTCTAGTGCCGGTGCCTGTTTGATGGGAATAGTAGGTAACATAGTACTGCCTCAGGATCGGTATATGATCAGGGCTATCTTTAACCCGTACTGGGTGTGAGCATTGATATATATGGGTGTGAGTGCCTTATCTAGTAGTGGCTTTATATAATTATATGTTTATAGAATTAAATAGGGCTACTTATGTTGGTTCATGACTATGTGAACATTTATTAGTCTACATCCATTAAAGTAAAAACAAGCACACCCATACATCCATACAAACGCAGCTGATTGTCATCCCCCCCCCCCCCCCCCAATTACATAAACGTGGGTAAAAAGGTTCCCATCTTGGGTTCATTGCTCCCGGATTCAGCTAGCCCATCTTTCTTCAAATGCACTTATTTCATCATTGGCTTCCTTCCACTTGATATATAATGCTGGAAGTCTTAGAGCCTTAGATACTTAATAGATTGATATAAAATAATGAGTCGTAGTAGGGACATAAAATGAAGGACAAAATTAATATTCGCGCGCATTTTATCCGTGCATTCAAAAAGTGCGGGCTTAAAATGTCCTATGACTGAAATAAACGTATGGCGAATCAGCTGCTCTTAAGTGAACTCGCTAATATATACTCCTTATAATTTTTATTAGCCACTATTTGGATGCATTGCCACGGGTATATCAGAATAAAGAAGAAATGGCAAGTGGAATATTCAGAACATAGTTAAGAAATGTTTGTTTGGGTTGTGCCTCGAAAGTTTTTGTTGGCCAAGAAAAGTTGAAGGAAGGCGCTCTCTTGGCCCTTTACCTCCCTTATTTTGGCCTCAATTCGTGTCATGTAGGACTTTAAGGCCAACCCTGGACCCCTACAAGTCGGAAATGAGGATATGCTAACCTTTGAACTAGTGATTTGGCCTTGAAAAGCGTAAAAATGCGAAGAATTTTGACTGGGTGATAAACATTTGTGGGCTAAACAGCAAGTGTTCAGTATTTCACTTCAATAATTCGATCATGCCAAGGTTAATTGAGAAATATTTTAGAATCAGGAATAAGAAACTGAGCAAACCTTTTCGTTTAACCTGAAGTGGATGGACAAAGTAAATGAGATGTGAGGCTGATAGTCCTAAATATGTTTTTCTTATTTGAATGAAAGACTGATTGGAATTCATTGTGTTTTGGTCTGTCATTAGGCCTAGGCCTATTCAATATTTTGTTAGGAAATTATACAAGTATGATGTAGGATTTGCTAAAGAACTTGAGCAAATATTTAGAATAGCAAAACCAGTCATTGTTTAGCCATTATTGTCAAGAAGATTTCAAGATTGGTTAAGCTCTCCATGAACAAGAGACAGCCATGTTGGTTTAATAATGGCAAACCTGTATATTTGACCCACAATTCCAAGGAAAATTTACAATAGGCTATCCATGAAAGACAGCCGTGTTGATGCATTTGGGGTGATATCCTGGGCAAGCCTACACAAAAGCAAATGTGGATTTACTGTGTTCATTTATCAAGAAGGTCTGCTCAATGATAGAAGCTCAAATACTGGTAATCCGTTTACGAAGCTTGAATTCATGAAGTTTCGCGAATTGGAATCCCAAATTTACATTGCAAGCAGCTAAAAACCTCCACCACCACCATGCCAAAGGTAATAAATAAGGCGGCTACCTAGCTGCCACTGAGGAGCATGCTTTGTGGTGTTAGTAAAGGTGGTTCATGGCAAGTTGACAACTCTGCGGCAACGATACTGATACTGTAAATAGGCCTAATTTATTTTATACTGATTAGGCCTAGGCCTAGTAAATTATTGTGGATACAATTTTTACATTACAGAAATGTTGGATGCAGAATTGTTGACAACAATGTGCCTTTGCCAAACTTGCCAGGACCATCTATATTTTCTGCTTTTTTTGGTTAGCCCAAAAGTCGAGCAACCTTTCGCGGTGATATTCGCACGGTGTTGGTTGCGTCTAGCCTAATTTGACCGTAAATGATTCCACGGCCAGCAGTTATTTTGCCCCCTGCTCAGCTGCTGGCAATATATTTGATAATGACATTAATTCCTGGGGGTGGGGGTGGGAGTCGTGGGACAGCCAAAAAAGTGGCTAATTAGAAGCGAGCGCAACGGTTGTATCCCAGAGTGTGCGAATCACCGTGAAAGGTCGCTTGAAATTTTGAAAAATACCCATTTTGTAACCCTATTTAGAAGATTACGTATAATCCTGTGTAGCGGGCTACTGTGTATCTACCGGTAGTACCGGTGGCTGCCGGGACAATACTGGTAAGGTCTTGGCTGAGTGTGTTCGAATTCTTGAGGTATGAAATGCACCCTGTGGCAAAATACAGATTTTTATAAAAACGTACGCGATTTTTGCGGTCGGTCAATAAAGGTACCATTGTTTTGGGTGGCCTGATGCTACCTTTATCGCATAAATCTACCTCTCATATGTTATATTCTATATATTTCAAAGTAAGATATAAGAACATAAGAACATAAGAAAATGGGAGTCTGCAGAAAGCCGATTGGCCTAAGCAAGGCAGATCCCTGTCCCACACAACCCCAATTACAAAGCCCAATTATAGGCTCAACACTCTAATACCCTTAGGATCATCTTACCAAACCGGTTAGAGATTAACGCAGGATTACGGGGTCTGCAGAGCGCTGATTGGCCCAACCCGGCTGATCCCCCTTCACACCCAACCCTTCTCGTCCATATGCTTATCCAATTTTTTCTTAAAGCTCCCTATCGTTCTTGATCCCACTATATCACTTGGTAGCCTATTCCACCCATCTACAACTCTGTTACCAAACCAATATTTGCCTATATCTTTTCTGAAACGAAATTTATCTAATTTGAAACCATTGGTACGAGTTCTTTCGCTATCACTGAGCTTTAGTACATTTGTCATGTCCCCTTTGTTAATCCCACTAACCCACTTGAACACCTCTATCATATCCCCTCTAACTCTGCGTCTCTCTAACGAATGTAAACCTAATTTCTTCAACCTTTCTTCATACGGAAAATTTCTAATATTATGGATCATTTTTGTCATTCTACGCTGAATTCTCTCCAATGAATCTATGTCCATTCTGTAATAAGGACACCAAAATTGGACAGCATAATCCATATGGGGTCTCACTAATGACAAGTAAAGTTTTAAGATAACATCAGCAGTTCTGTTACTCACACTCCTAGAGATGAACCCGAGAATCCTGTTTGCCTTATTACGAACGCTTATACACTGTTTTCTAGGCTTCAAATCATTGCTAACAAACACACCTAGATCTTTCTCGCAGTCTGAATTTTCTAATTCTAAATTAGCTAGTTTATATTTAACATTTGTTTGCATCTTCCCTATCTTTAATACCTTGCATTTGTCAATGTTAAACTTCATCTGCCAATTTACTGACCATTCATGTAAGGTATCTAGATCCCTTTGGAGGCACTCTATATCGCTATCTGAATCAATTGATCTCCCCATTTTAGTATCGTCTGCGAATTTACTTATCCTACTAGTTATACCTAAATCTAGGTCATTTATGTATATAAGAAACAACAGGGGACCTAATACCGATCCCTGGGGGACACCACTTTTGACTGCTCCCCACTCTGACTTGGTACCATTTATGCTGACTCTCTGTTTCCTACCAATTAGCCATGACCTAATCCATCCCAACAACGACCCTCCTATTCCATGTGCCTCAACCTTTCTCATCAATCTCTCATGAGGGACTCTGTCGAAAGCTTTACTGAAATCTAAATATATAATATCATATGACTTGTCACTATCTACTGCTTCATATACCTCTGAGAAAAAGCTAAGCAAATTAGTAAGGCACGAACGTCCCTGAGTGAATCCATGCTGAGAAGAATTTATTAAGTTAAATTTTACTAAGTGGCTTCTAATTTTCCTAGCAATAATAGACTCTAGCAACTTTCCTATGATTGATGTGAGACTAATGGGACGGTAATTGGATGCTATCGATTTATCACCTTTTTTGAAGATCGGAACTACATTTGCAAGCTTCCAAGCTTCTGGAACTAAACCTGTGTCTAATGACTTGTTAAATATAAATGCTAATGGACTACTTAACTCATCTCTGCATTCTTTTAATACTCTAGCATATACCTCGTCAGGACCAGGCGATTTTTGAGGTTTCAGTCTGTCAATTTCCTTAAGCACATCATTTCTACTTATACTAACTGTACTTAACATATTTTCTATACTATCACTATATACCATATTGACTTCTGGAATCTGTGCCAAATTTTCATTAGTGAAAACGGAAAGAAACTGACTATTTAATGTACTGCACATTTCTAAATCATTTTCTGTTATTTCTCCTATTGAAGTTTTTAGGGGGCCTATTACATCTCTAACTTTAGATTTATATAGTTGGTAAAAAGCTTTAGGGTTATTTTTTGAGTCGCTGGCTATCCTTATTTCATAATTTCTTTTTGCTTTCCAAATGGTCACCATAAGTGTATCAAGTTGAAGCCAAAGCCGAGGTGGTGTGAGCGTCTGCGTAGAGTAAACAAGGTGGGCGTTAGCCTACGCCCGAATACCCGGTACTACATCCTTGTCTTTTTTTTTTTTTTTCCTGAGAGTGGTGAAGGCAGTGGGGCCATAATGGTGTGCCCCATGGTTCTCTAGTGTCTTACTCTCACAGCATCCTCTTCTTCTTCTTTTGAGCTTGCCCGTAGACAGTGTAGATCCACAGGGCTGACCTTTGTATTGGTACTGGCTCAGAAACGTTAGTAAGAGGGAAAGTTTAGAGTAGAGAGATAGTACTAAGTACTAGGGACAGTTTTTTGGACCTACCTACCACGTCCTCCCCCCCCCTTGCCGGGCATCCCCCCCCTGGCCCCCCCCCCACCCCCACCTACCCATTTCTCTTTCTCCATATCTTCCCTAGTGTCCTCTTCATCATCTCCATGTCTTGCATTTCCATGGCACAAGTCGGCCTTTCTTTCTGGCGTAGGGATGCAATGATCCCACCGATGACAGTACCATACCGTACTGTACTAATTATATTTTTTGGTACCCGGTACTTAGATAGGATTGTCGCGGGGTTTCGCTGAAAGTAAAGCCTGAGAATATGAGTAAGAATAATTGTCTAGATAGGGTAAATTGCCGTACTGGTACATCAGATAGGAATAGAAAATATCAGTCACAGGATTTTAATTGTACTGCTAGTAGAAATATTGAAGGTGTAACAGAATATGGGAATTCAGTTAGAAATAAAGGTAAATCCGATACCAGTAAAATAAATTCATTGCGATTATATTATACAAACTGTAGGAGTTTATGTAACAAAATGGATGAACTTAGAGCACTTGTTAGCAACGAAAATATAGACATTATAGCACTGACTGAAACATGGATTAATACAGAATCAAGATTTTTTTTAGCAGAATTCCATATACCAGGATATAGTTTGTTTAAACGCGACCGAACAAGTAGGAGGGGCGGCGGAATAGCAGTGTTTGTCAGGAGTTCTTTAAAAAACTGTATTAAATCAGGTATTAGACTAATACTGATAACGAAAGTGTTTGGGTAGAGGTTAGCGAAGGTAGTGAGACCATAATTATTGGAGTTATTTATAGACCACCAAATATGAGTAGAAACGAAGGTACAGCTTTATGGCAGGAAGTGAAAATAGCATCAAGATTTAGCAATGTGTGTATTATGGGGGATTTTAATTTTCCGAATATTGATTGGCAGCATCAAATCGGCGACTCAGATTCAAAAGAGTTTATTGAGGCGGTACAGGATAGTTTTTTTATTTCAATTCATAGACTCGCCTACTAGAGGTAATAATATCCTCGATTTAGTTCTCAGTAATAATGAACAAATAATAAATAATGTAGAGATAGGAGACCAACTAGGAAATAGTGATCATAAATCAATTTATTTTAACATACAATGGACAGGAAAGGCTAAAGAGAATACGACACTAATCCCAGATTTCAGAAAAGCCAATTATGGTGGATTAAGAAGAGCCTTAAGAGTCGATCCTATGGTTAAACTATTAAGTGGACCCAGGTGCGCTAATGAACATACTCTCTCTCAGATACTGTACCTGTCTTAACTCAGGATAATTTGACAGCTACATATAATCATTTTATATCTTCACTCCACAATACGCAAAATAAATATATCCCCAAAAGAAAATTTAGATCAACACAGAACCAACCCAAATGGATGAATAATAGACTATTAGACCTTCTAGGAAAAAAGAGAGGAATACAGTATATCGAAAAATTAAGAAAGGCGAAATTCACCTACTTGCTTACTATCAGAATCTATCAAGAGAGGTTAAAAAAGGTATAAGGACAGACAAAAGAAATTATGAAATCAGGATAGCCAATGACTCAAAAAATAACCCTAAGGCTTTTTACCAGCTATATAAATCTAAAGTTAGAGATAAAATAGGCCCCCTTAAAACTTCGATAGGAGAAATGACAGAAAATGATTTAGAAATGTGCAGTACATTAAATAGTCAGTTTCTATCCGTTTTCACTAATGAAAATTTGGCACAGATTCCAGAAGTCCGTAAGGTATATAGCGATAGTATAGAAAATAGGTTAAGTACGGTTACTATAAGTAGAAATGATGTGCTTAAGGAAATTGACAGACTGAAACCTCAGAAATCACCTGGTCCCGATGAGGTATATGCTAGAGTATTAAAAGAATGCAGAGATGAGTTAAGTTACCCATTAACATTTCTTTTTAACAATTCATTAGAAACAGGTATCCTTTACCTTTTGATACCTTTTGATGTGTTCGCCACTCTTCTAGCGGCACCAAGGAGCGCGACGCCCCTCGTTTTGGGTGGTGATTTGGTGCAGTAGACTGTTTGAAGCGACAGCTCGCTCCCTTGCGAGGATGGGCTCGTCTGGCACCTTTTGCAGTTCGACATCCAGGGCTCTCTTGAAGCTGTCTAACGAGACGTCCCTCATGTCTCTTACTCGCCGTGGGAGTTTGTTGAAGAGCCCATAGCACCCCTGTTATTCATCCGGGGGATTTCGCATTCCCAGCCTCTCCTATCACTGAATTTCATGACTATCGGAGTATGTAGGTTTGGTACTAAACCCTCTGCGATTTTCCACGTGTATATTATTAGGTAACGTTCTCTTCTATGTTCCAGTGAGTACAGATTCAGTGCTCTTAAACGCTCCCAATAGTGTAGCTGTTTTATCGAACTTATATGCAAAGTGAAATTTCTTTGTACACTCTCTACGTCATTTATTTCACCTGCTTTGTATGGGGATGTTAATACGCTACAATATTCAAGCCGCGGTAGCACTAGAGATTTGAAGAGCGTTATCATAGGTACTTCACCGCGTGTTTTAAAAGTACGCAGAATCCAACCCGTTAGACGTTTCGCAGCCTAAGTTCCAGAAGCTTGGAAGCTTGCAAATGTAGTTCCGATTTTCAAAAAAGGTGATAAATCAATAGCATCCAATTACCGTCCCATTAGTCTCACTTCAATCATAGGAAAGCTACTAGAGTCAATTATTGCTAGGAAAATGAGAAACCACTTAGAAACATTTAACTTAATCAATTCTTCTCAGCATGGATTCACTCAGGGACGTTCTTGCTTTACTAATTTGCTTAGTTTTTTCTCAGAGGTATATGAAGCAGTAGATAATGACAAGTCATATGATATTATATATTTAGATTTCAGTAAAGCTTTCGACAGAGTCCCTCATGAGAGATTGATGAGAAAGGTTGAGGCACATGGAATAGGTGGGGTGTTGTTAGGATGGATTAGGTCATGGCTAATTGGTAGGAAGCAGAGAGTCAGCATAAATGGTACTAAGTCAGAATGGGGATCAGTCAAGAGTGGTGTCCCCCAGGGATGTGTATTAGGTCCTCTGTTGTTTATTATATACATAAATGACCTTGATTTAGGTATAACTAGTAGGATAAGTAAATTTGCAGACGATACCAAAATGGGGAGAAAAATTTATTCGGTTAGAGATATAGAGTGTCTGCAAAGGGATCTAGATACCTTACACGAATGGTCAGTAAAATGGCAGATGAAGTTTAACATTGACAAATGCAAGGTATTAAAGATAGGGAAGATGCATACAAATTTTAAATATAAACTAGCTAATATGGAATTAGAAAACTCAGACTGTGAGAGAGATCTAGGTGTGTTTGTTAGCAATGATTTGAAGCCTAGAAAACAATGTATAAGCGTTCGTAACAAGGCAAACAGGATTCTCGGGTTCATATCTAGGAGTGTGAGTAACAGAACTGCTGATGTTATCTTAAAACTTTACTTGTCATTAGTGAGACCCCATATGGATTATGCTGTTCAATTTTGGTGTCCTTATTACAAAATGGACATAGATTCATTGGAGAGAGTACAACGTAGAATGACAAAAATTATCCATAATATTAGAAATCTTCCGTATGAAGAAAGGTTGAAGCAATTAGGTTTACATTCGTTAGAGAGACGCAGAGTTAGAGGTGACATGATAGAGGTATTCAAGTGGGTTAGTGGAATTAATAAAGGAGACATGAAAAATGTACTAAAGCTCAGTGATAGCGAAATAACTCGTACAAATGGTTTCAAATTAGATAAATTTCGTTTCAGAAAAGATATAGGCAAATATTGGTTTGGTAACAGTTTTAGATGGGTGGAATAGGCTACCAAGTGATATAGTGGGATCAAGAACGATAGGGAGCTTTAAGATAAAATTAGATAGGCATATGGACGAGATGGGTTGGGTGTGAGGGGGATCTACCAGGTGTGGGCCAATCGGCGCTCAGCAGACCCCCGTAATCTTGTGTTAATCTCTGACCGTTTTGGTGGGGTCAGTACTAAAGGTATTAGTGAGATGGGTCTATAATTGGGCCTTGTAATTGGGGTTGAGTGTGACAGGGATCTGCATTGTATGGGCCGATCGGCTTTTTGCAGACTCCCATTTTCTTATGTTCTTATGTTCTTATTACCAAAACTACCACTAATTATTTCTCAATATTTGAAGGCTAGTATAGAATAAGGATGTTGCAAAGATAATTTTATAATGTGTTTCAATCTCCGGAGATACATTTTATGTGAACTATATAAAGTACTGTAAAAACAAAAAAACTCTGCCTATAAATCTCCCTATTGACGGCAGTGAAACTTATTAAGCCCCTTACTGATAAAATAGATGCTGATTTCAATAAGTCATGGGGGGGGGGGGGTGAGGGGGGGTCTCAACCCATCCTGTATCCAAAGGCAAAACAAATTGTATATTTACTCTGAAAATGACATATCTGAGTGTTTTAAGATCGTTGGATAATGGGAGAAATAACATTTTTTGGGGGATTGTAACTAATTTCAACTAGGCCTACTGTATATTTACTCTGAAAATGACTTACCGGTATATATCTGAGTGTTTTAAGATCGTTGGATAATGGGAGAAATAAAAATTTCCGGGGATTGTAACTAATTTTAACTACTGTATAATGAGGGCGGGTGCCCAACCCCGAAAGGAGTTGAAATAGGGGGAGCTATCCGCTATCCCCCCGCCAAAGGCGGCTTTCTAGGGCCTTTCCTAGCTGATGCTGAGAGGATTGGGTTCTAGTCATGTGGTGATGGGCTGGTCTATCAGAGTGAGAGTTGAGCGATCTCTGCCATACCCATAGCTTACTCTGACTGTTCCTTTTACTTATATATCTTCTAGATCTCAAGTGACGGCGTCTTTTCTGTGGATTGACCTCCTTACTGCCAAGATTGGGAACCAAAGCGTCACATTTTTCCCTTGCCCTTCAACTTTTCCTTCATAATTGCTGAGTGGCACAGGGCCTTGGGTGGGGCTTTGGTTTCCTGGGCGTTTCCGCACCCTCCTCAGCTCCCTGCCTTGGAGTGGCTTCGGTCACCCGGGCTTTGTTAGTGGTAAGCAGGGAGGGTTTTGTGGGGGCGCTCGTTTATGGCCTTGGCCTTGCTCGAGACCTTGGGGCTGTTCGGCCAGACAGCCTGGGGAACAACAACAACAACAACTGTATAATGATGCAAACTACCTAAAACCAAAAAGAAAAACCATGGGAAAATTAGTGGTAGTTTCGGTAATATTTTCCAATAATCTGGTTACTGTATTTGTTTCTCAAAAGTGCCAGTTCTTCTGGAGGAACTCACTAGTGCTTGTAACCCATTATACCGGTACCACTATTTAGAAAAATGTGGTATTGTTGATATGTAGTATGAGCTGCAACCATGGAAATAGCAGCAGCTAAAGCCGGCAAGGATGTAGTATCTGGGCGTACAGTCGTCTTGTTTACGCAAGTCGTACCGGTAGGCCTACTCTCGCGGTTACGTTCCGGTCTATATTGACTTTTTTTTCTGTTATTTGCCCCCTGCTGGCAATATATATGATGATGACAATTAGTCATGGGGGTTGAAGGGGGCTCAACCTATTATTGTATCCCACAGCAGTCAAAATAGACAGGAAGTCGATCGCGAGCATACAAGTAATGTAAACAAATCAGGCGATACGCCCGAATACTACATCCTTACCGGCTTTCCCTAAAGCATATAAGAATCCGTCACTGTGCCACTCACAAGATCTTAACCCCTTGAGGATCATGACACATTTTGACAGTTTAATTATGCTATTATTAGACGATTTTATACAGCTTAGGAAGGATATGATGGAGTGAGGAAGTACATGAACGAGGGCGGTGCTGGTTGGGGGGAGGGGCGTCGACTGACTGGGGACAGAGGTGCATGGGTGCGGTTCGTTCATGGCCACCCCTTCGGGGATCACGGCGTCAGGCAATAGATAGATAGATAGAGGAAGGATATGTGGGACTTAAAAAGGTAAAGACTATCTCAATTAGACCCCTGACTTCCATATACCTTAACTAATCTGAATAAAATTATCTAATTATAACCAGATAACATGAAAGAAGTGCGTCATAGAGTCTCAAAGGGTTAAAGGTGAATTCCAGGGATGAAACCTGTTCAAACTACAATGTCCATTGGGATCTGCTTGGTTTTAGGGATAGGCTATGGTACCGTACTGAAGAACTTTCATCAATGTGCCCTGACAGCATAGAAATATAGCTTATCTAAATTATTTTATGTGGCAAGAACTGGCGTGTTTACCATGATTGTTACAAACATTTTATGAATGGAGGATGCCTTTAAGCACATGGACCTTTTTGTTTTATCTGTGTTTTTCCTTCCTCCGTTCATTGTCTCTAAAAAAAAAAAAAAAAAAAAAAAAAAAAAAAAAAAAAAATTATGTCATAGGATGGAATGGCGGGAACTTTTGACATAGGAAATTGGTGAATCTGTGTTTTTTTTTTATGTGAGAAACTCTTATACTTTGTATGCATGTTTACAGCTCAACATTTGGCTTAATCACTATCTGGTCAAGGGACTGCGCTATAGAGAATTAACCGAAAATTATAATATTATTAAGAAATAGCCCAAGGTTACAAGCGAACTCCCTCGACTCTGGACCAGGATAAACACTAGGCCTAATAAAAAAATACCTGTATGTTTATTGTTGGCGAGATTGGATTATTTCTTGATGTGCACCACATCTTCTGGACCTTGTTCGGTGTTTTGCGGAGATTGAGTAGAGTATTGAATTGAAAGGTATTAAAGATAGGGAAGACGAATACTAATACAAAATATAAACTAGCTAATACGGAATTAGAAAACTCAGACTGCGAGAAAGATTTGGGTGTGTTTGTTAGCAACGATTTGAAGCCTAGAAAACGGTGTACAGTATAAGCGTTCGTAACAAGGCAAACAGGATTCTGAGGTTCATCTCAAGGAGTGTGAGTAACAGAACTGCCGATGTTATCTTAAAACTTTACTTATTATTAGTGAGACCTCATATGGATTATGCTGTCCAATTTTGGTGTCCTTATTACAGAATGGACATAGATTCATTGGAAATAGTACCGGTACAGCGAAGAATGACACAAATTATTCATAATATTAAAAATCTACCATATGAAGAAAGGTTGAAAAAATTAGGCTTACATTTGTTAGAAAGATGCAGAGTTAGAGGGGATATGATAGAAGTGTTCAAGTGGGTTAGTGGGATTTAATAAAGGGGACATGAAAAATGTACTGAAGCTCAGTGATAGCGAAAGAACTCGAACAAATGGTTTCAAATTAGATAAATGTTTGTTTCAGAAAAGATATAGGCAAACATTGGTTTGGTTCAACAGAGTTGTAGACATGTGGAATAGACTACCGAGTGATATGGTAGGATCGAGAATGATAGGGAGCTTTAAGATAAAATTAGATAGGCATATGGACGAGATGGGTTGGGTATGAGGGGGGATCTGCTGGGTGTGGGCCAATCGGCGCTCTGCAGACTCCCATTTTCTTATGTTCTTATGTAATTACGAAAAACAGACCTGACAGTCCAGGACTTCATGTGTTGTTTACAAACTGCCTCTCCATACAATATCGTCACTCCCGATCAGCCGAACTCGTCCAGCTGATCGCCGAGAATGGCAACGATCTTATATATATATACTGTATTAGTATTTTTTCTGGAGTTTAATGGAATTATATCTATATTGCCCATATACTGTACATATTATATATAGTATAGCCTATTCATGCCAAGTTATGACCCTGCATTAATCTTAATTTTTTCGTTCATTCCCGTAGTTCACCTTTAATCTAAAACCCAGTACTGTACTGTATTTGCAATGGCATGTGCATTGAATGCCTGTACAGTAATGCCATCTTCTAATTTGTCTTGGTACCAGTACCGGTACCCTAGATAGTAGATCTATAGGCTACACATATTTTACTAACAAAACCAGTTCATCAGACTCTCCCAATAAGAACAATATGGGCATTTCTCTAGCTAGATGTGGAGGTAGATGGTGATGATAATGATGATTACAACTTTGATGGGTTTAATAACCTACAGAAGGAGGAGGGGAATCTTTGAAAGCTGTGGAGACTGGAGGGGAGGGGAAGTAGTTATAATTTATCAGAGATCATCATGCTCTATATGATCCAGTGTAACACAGTTAGGCCTATATACAATCATGGTTGAAGATCATAATAACATGCGTATAAACCCCTAAATGTCTTGGGACATGATATGACACAATGTCCTTTTTTATATGCTGTGTATATACGGTACTGTATATATATATATATACTGTATATACCAGTACTGTATATATATCTATATGTATTTATATACCGGTATATATACATATATATATATATATAAGTACCGGTACCGGTACCGGTATGAGTAGTATCAGAAGGGAAGAGAATTACAAACTCCGTTTTAGTGTACCGGTAGGTCTGTTCATAGCCAAGGCCATAGTTTGAGGGAGGTTGTTTTTGACGTTATCTCATGACGTTCACCCTTACCAGCCATCCACAATGCATCATTGATAATTTTTTATATTCAAAGTAAGACAAAACCGTATTTTCAATTCAATGCCACAGGAAGTTACGAAAAGTTACGAGTTCTCGGTGTCTATTTGAAAGATGGATATCATAAAGAGAATGGTGAGTTAGATATGTGTGGTTAACCCCCAGCTATGGGGTACCGGTATGTGCCTGTGTACGGTATATACCGTACATATACAACCCCAGGGGTTGGGTATCAAATGAGGAACTAAGAAAGTGTCTGGGCATTAGGAGTATCAGTGAAGTGATGCGCATTAGCAGACTTGGTTGGTTTGGACACATGGAGAGCATTGATGATAAGAATTCGGTGAACAAATGTCGAACTATGAACATGGGGGGAGCTGCGTGCAGGGGTAAACGATAAACCTGGAGATGTGTGGGATCAGGTACCGTACCGGTACTTGAGTTCGATTTCAACATAAAGAACTTGACAGAGGCAGGCAGCCCAAAACAGGGTCGCCTGGAATGCCACCATTTAGGATGTAAGACTGAAACCACACTCTGTGGATGAAGCAGTCTTTAACCCCTTCTATACCGGCGATGTCTTTTTAACTTTCTTCTAGCTATATTTAGACGATTGTGTGCAGTTTAAGAGGGATCTGTGGTAGTAAAAATGGTTAAGTGAGATAGGCTAGTTGCAAGCCTGTTAATTGCTGGAGACCCTTTTTAACCTGAATATAATCTCATAATGGTAACCAGAATATCCTATAGGTAAAAGACATCGCCGGTACAGAAGGGGTTACACTTGTATGAACTGTGGTGGAGATGAGTTTATTCGATAGTAAAGTTATTCCTGGTACAGAGTAACAATATATTTTGGGATCAAAATAAGTTGTCTGTTTTTATGTTAGCCTTCTATATAAACATATTGTCAAATTTAATTATGTAAGTGCCACCTTTTTTTCTCGTTAATTTTATTTTGTGTTTTAGCTAGGTTGCATCAATATGCAGTTGTTTTAATTAGTAATATCCATCATAATTTTGGTAAGGATGTATTCAGGCGTATCGCCGGCATATATCAGGCGTATTACCGGTACGGTACATTACTTGTATATTCACGGTCACGTTAGGTTATTATATTTTTACACTTTTATTTTTTCCCATTCTTAAACTCTTACTAAATATACAATTTTCCCCAGGTCAAGACAGGTCGGTACTATGGCACCTGCTTCCCAGACTACGAGCTGCGTCGTCGGGAGGCGGGGTTGCGGGCTAGTCTAGGATGGGAGTCTGGCATTAGGCGCTCCCTGTACTCCTCTATGGTCCCCTGCACATCATGGGACCCTGGGATTAATGACACCAAGACTGGATTTGTTGGTCATGGAGGTGTCTTCAATTTGGAATTCTCTCCAGATGGGTTAGTAATGTCACATATTTATTTTCTCATATGTTCAGCCGGCGGGCCTGCATGGAACAGGGGTAGCATGTATAACTCATATGCAGGACGATCACCACTGAGTGCAGTTGTTTTGACACTTACGCAGGGTGTCAACTGAAAGCAGAGTCCAATATTTTTAGTCTTTATTACAGTAAAGCCTCGCTAACTCGGACTAATGGGGGGGGAGACCACTTCCGAGATGTCCGAGGTCCGACTTAAGAGAGGGAAAATTCCGAATTATAAGAGGAAAGTCCGCGTCCGAGAAAATTGAGATTTTTTTTTTTTTTTTTTTTTTTTATTTATTTTTTTTTTAAATGTGAAATTCATCATATTAATGACAAATACGAACCTTATTATGTTTTCAGGGACAGTACAGTACATAGTAATTAATATTAACACAATAATTAGAAGGCACAGGCTTCAATTCATCCTAAAATCACTTAAAACCGAGTTGTTGTTGTTGTTGTTGTTGTTGTTGTTGTTGTTGTTGTTCCCCAAGCTGCCTGGCCGAACAGCCCCAAGGCCATAACCGAGCGCCCCCACAGAACCCTCCCCGCCGACCACAATAAAGCCTGGGTGACCGAAGCCACTCCATGGCGGGGAGCTGAGGAGGGTGCGGAAATGCCCGGGAAACCAAAGCCCCACCCAGGGCCCTGTGTCCCTCGGCAATTATGAAGAGAAAGTTGAGGGGCAAGGGAAAAATGTGACGCTTTGGCTTCCAATCTTGGTAGATTGGGAGGTCAATCCACGTTAGAGACACCGTCACTTGAGATCTAGAAAATATATAAGTAAAAGGAACAGTCAGAGTAAGCTATGGGTATGGCAGAGATTGCTCAGTTCTCACTCTAATAGACCAGCCCATCACCACATGGCTAGAACCCAATCCTCTCAGCATCAGCTAGGAAAGGTCCTAGAAAGCCGCCTTTGGCGGGGGGATAGCTCCCCTATTTCAACCCTTTTCGGGGTTGGGCACCCGCCGCTTAAAACCGAGCGAGAGAACATTGTAAACCGGACACAAATCCCGCCCAACTCGTAATTTTCCGAGATATACAGGGACGTTTCCGAGAGGCCTATGCCATTCCGAGAAGTGCGGGTTTCCGACTAAAACGAGTCTGAGTTAGCGAGGGTTTACTGTATAGCATATGTAAAGCAAGAGAGAGCAAGAGAGAGTCGAAAGATGGAGGGAGTACCGGTACTTCAATGAGTTGCTAAATGTAAGGAATGAAGAGCCAGCAAACATAGCTGGATATGGTATGGGAGGGAGAAGAAGAGAAGTAGTGGAGGAGGAGGTGGGGATCAGGTCAGAAGTGTGGGAAGCCATGAAAAGAGTGAAGTTGGGGAAAGCACCAGGAACAGATGGAGTGTGTGGGGAAATGTTGAGGTATGATGGTGAGATAGTGATCGAATGGGTATGGAAAATGTGCAAACTAGCATGGGAGAAGGGGAGTGCACCTGATGACTGGAAGACTGGCATAATAGTCCCCCTATATAAGGGCAAAGGGGAAAGAGGAGTGTGGTAACCACCGAGGAATATGTCTTCTAAGCGTAGTAGGGAAGGTATACAGTAGGGTAGTGATTGAGAGAGTGAGAGTGAGAACGGAGAAAGTGATACACGACGAGCAGGGAGGTTTTAGGAAGGGAAGAGGATGTGTAGATCAGATTTTTACCCTGAATTGTGTTGTGGAGAAATATCTGGAGAAGCAACAAAAGGTGTATGTTGCCTTTATGGACTTGGAGAAGGCCTATGACAGAGTGGATAGAGAAGGTTTGTGGAAAGTACTTAGAATATACGGAGTAGATGGCAAGTTGCTGAAAGCAGTGAAGAGCATGTATGAGGGTGCAAAGGCGGCAGTACGTGTGGAGAGTGAGCAGAGTGAGTTCTTTGACCTGAATGTTGGTTTGAAACAGGGGTGTGTGATGTCCCCGTGGTTGTTTACTGTATATGGATGGAGTCATGAAAGAAATACTATCAAGAGCAGTGGATGTTGGTGTATCGCTGAAAAGGGAGGGAATTGAGTGGAAGCTACCTATACTGCTGTTTGCGGATGATACAGTTCTGATGAGTGATAACGAATGGGAGTTGCAGGGTCTGGTAAATGAGTTTGGAACAGTGTGCGAAAAACGGAATTTGAAGGTAAATGCGGGGAAGAGCAAGGTTATGGTCTTCGAAAGGGGTGAAGTCACAGAGTGTGAGGTGAAGCTGAACGGTCAGGCTATGGAGACCGTCAACTCTTTTAAGTATCTGGGCAGTGTGTTGAGTAAAGATGGGACTATGGATGAAGAAGTGCGGGAGAGGGTACAACAGGGGAAGAGGGTTGTAGAAACGATGAAAGCAGTAACAAGAAATAGGGTGGTCAGTATGGAAGTGAAGAAGTCCTTGCATGACAGTGTGGTAATCCCGACACTGACTTACGGAAACGTTGGTTGAGAGACTCAGACCTAGAGTGAGAGCAGTGGAAATGAATTACCTAAGAAGTGCCTGCGGAGTTACATGGAGGGATAGACAGACTAATGAGGAAGTAAGAAGGAGGTGTGGTATTCACTTTTCACTTGCTTGTTCGTCAAGGGGATTCCACGCAATGCGAGCTAAGCTCATGATTATCGCGCCTCCTTAACTGGGAATGTATTGCGTGAAATGCATGTTAAGTGTTTATGTATCGTTGGAATGGCTGTGGAATGTGGATGTGTGTGTAGTTTGTATTTTAGCCAATTGGCGACATCTGGAAACGAAGGCTTCGGGTTAATCTGTACGATACCATTCCCACTACGGTACCAGTCTCACCCGAAGGCTTAGGTTGACCAGTAGCTTAGGTTGACCAGTACGATACCCATCTCACCTTGTAACCGATCACCAACCCCAGATGGGATGTCACAACTTCGTCCACTTATACCAGGTTCCTATTTATACTGCTAGGTGAACAGAGGCTACACCGTTAGGAGACTTGCCCAAATGTCTCTTCCCCGCCCGGGTCTCGAACCCGGGACCTTCTGGTTGTGAGCCAGACGCGCTATCAGTTACGCCACGTGGTGTGGGGGTAGATGTGCTGGAAAGTGTGAAATGGAACAACTTGAGATGGTTCGGCCATATGGAACGTATGGAAAGTGAGAGAATGACTAAGAGGGTGTACGAGAGCGAGTTGGAGGGATAGAGAGGGAGAGGTAGACCGAATGAGAGGTGGAAGGATGGAGTGAGGAAGTATATGAACGAAGGCGGTGCTGGTTGGGGGGAGGGGCGTCGACTGACCGGGGACAGAGGTGCATGGGGGCGGTTCGTTCGTGGCCACCCGTTCGGGGATCACGGCGTCGGGCAATAGATAGATATGTAAAGAAAAAAGATATGGTTCCTAATTCAAATTATGACTTTGGAAGTGATAAACTGGCCTAATCAATGCGATTTCATATAAATTATCTTGTATTTCTTCTCCTATTCATTCAATTCTTTAAACAAACTTGCTCCAGTTTGACACCCTGCTTTTATGGTCTCTCAACCCTGTCTACAATGGCGGAATCAAAGGTGCAATATACCGATACTGTACCATGTCTCATTTATAATGTGAATGCTCGTACCTAATCAGCATGATCAAGCTAATTGCATGATTACAGGTAACACTCACAATCATAAGCACTTCAACAGTATACTGTAGTGACAATCAACATTCGCTTCACTCTTTACATATAACCTTACCGAGCCAGAATAAGCCACCTTGGTGAGGTACAGAATCTGCTGTCTTCCCCTTGATGGTAGGCTGGGTATGCAGTTGGCCATAGGCTACAAGGCTGATGGTGATGATACACCTTTGTTATATAGAAAACCCTTCAATGGAAACTCCTAAAGACTCTCAAGCATCTGGCTACACAGTGGAGGGTGTATCCAGAATCATCTCAATGCTTGGTTCCCTGAAGGTGAGGTTGACAAGCCTCTAGACCTGGTGTTCAGCAATCAGCCTTCAAGTTGCACCCACTATGGAAAGTGGGAAAACTTAAGGAGTTCGGGGCTTTGTCTCCAATTTGTCCTTATCTGGGGTTTCTATCTCTTTAACTGCCCCCTGTGCTCAGTATGCTTCCGGCCAGGACCTCCAAGGTGGTAAAGAAAATGGCAAAACAGTGGTGGAACTGCCATCTGGGTGAGGGGATGCTCTGGGTCTGGTCCTTCAGTGCTATTGGTCTTAATCCACTTGGTGGAAACTTCACTGTGTAGTGGGGTGGTGGGAGCATGTCTGTGACCTCGGCAGTTTCTGTCATGGCCATCCTTTTTAGGGTGCTTCCTCTGGAAGCAAGGCGTCAGATTTATGTATGCATTTATGGAACTGCCACAGGATTCACATATACTGTAGTGTATTCTCTATAACGAGTCTAGAAAATATGACCCCCCTAGGAATGGCAAGAGCAAACATTAAAAGTTTCTCATCAATTTACTATTTGACTCTTTCCAAATGTTGGAAATATCAGCTTGATTGCTCATCTTTATGTAGTTATGAGAGGATGGGGGTCGGGATTTGTACATAATGTTGACTATAGAGGCAGAGCTACTGTAGGGTTCGATCCTCTCATATTTTATATCTCTAGTATTATTATAATGGCAATGTCAAGCACAGTAATCCCCGCCGTTAGGGAGTCACCGTGTCGCGGTGGCGGGGCTTGAAGCTTGGCCGGTGGACTCTGTTCATAGGGGGGACAGACCTTCTTATGTTCGAGGCTCCGCCGCCCTCGTGGACCAAGACCTCCCTCCTCGTAGGTTTCCAGAGGCCTGCAAGGTACCACTTTTCTGTCTTTTTCCCTCTCTCACTTTGTCCTTTTCTTTGCTTCCCCTTCTTCTGTCGTTGACGACTGGACTACTCTATTTAATTGATGGAGGGTGGGTGTGGACGGCGTTCCCTTCCACCCGTAGAACTGGAGTACCTGACGTGCACGCACGAGGGGAACCTTTTATCGTCAAATCTCGCTCTCTGTGCTGGACCCGAAGCTGACGAGTTGACCGTCTATAAGCACTGGGGGTAGGGATGTATATCAGGGTTTGACTCCTAGGGCAAATACCAAGTCCTCTAATTATAGGCTCCGTGGTGGGTATGGAGCTTATCCCGGACGAATCATAATACCTTCGTCATATGGAGACTTCCTCTGAACCCTTGATCACCGGCACTGGCATGGATATGGATATTGAGACTGATTCACCTTCCTTGACCATCATCCTCTCGGATGGTGGTGGCACTATGCCGGATTCTTTACCGGCCCCTGCACCGTCCTTGGACTCACCCCTCTCTATGGACCCCCCCTATCTCCCTGACCTTGGCAAGCCTTCTACTGATAATGTGACGAATTCTCCATCGTCGGATAGAGAGATCGATCAGTTGGTCCCCCCGGCATCATTTCCAATGCAAAGTGCTGCCGCTGTGACCAAGATTAGCGATGACAACCCCACGGTCTCAACCTTAACTTCTAAATTACCCGATCATGATCCTAGCCTTAGACTCCCTATTCATTCAGTCGAGGACCTTAATGATGAAGCTCGGATGCCCTCCGCTGACACCCTTACGGATACTTCGTGTATCCCTGATAAGTCTACGACTACATCTGTTACCATCTTACCTCAGGATGCTGGATCTGCTCCCTCCATCAAACCTGCTTCTGTACCTCCACGATCTCAAAGGCCTACTGTCACATTAACTAACCCTCGGCCGTTGCATACCTTGAGTACCGGTACTGAAGGGAATTCAACTGCCCATACTGTGCATCCTGCCCCTACGACCACTGATTCAACTCTGCCCTCACAATCTACCGACACATCCACTCCTCCTTCCTCTCATAAAGGATCTACATCTACTGTGCAAACCCTCAAGCCGCATGTTCCTCAGCGCACACGGAACAAAGGTCGTCGTACCACATATACCCCAGTCCCACAACCAACCCTAGACGCCATGTTTCGTCCCCCTGATTGGCCTCGATTCTTCGAGGTCACTGGTGACCCCATGGACGATCTTGATCTTTATGATTCTCTTGCTTCGACCTTCGGTGATTTCACCGTACACACTGTCGGGAAAGGAAAACGCATGATTGAGGCTGCCACACAAGAACAATCAGAAGCCTTACAAGACCATTTTCTCACCCACGTTGGCAGGTATACAGGCAAGGAAGACGAATACCTTAATCAGCGCATAGGTACAGTGGCCCTCCCCTCGGACTTCGAAATTGCTGATCAAGGCTTTCAAGACTCGGCCCCACGCATCTTGAAATTATTGAAAAATACAGACCCCTCCATCGTCAAAGTCGACACTTATGTTGTGCCCCAACGCTATAATCGACCCAGTTTGCGTATTGTCAAGGTATTCTTTAAGAGGCACGTCCTCCCCATGCATGTCAAACTAGCTGGACGACAACTGCCAGTACGTCGCTACGTTTATAGACCTAGACAATGTACAGAATGCTGGCGTTTTGGTCACACTACTGCACGGTGCAGAGCACGCTGTCCTCGTTGCCAATATTGTGGCTCTGAGCTCCATGATCTGGAACACTGCCAGTCAAAGGAGGCCAGATGCGCAAATTGTGACGGATGCCATGAAGCTAACAATAGGGACTGCCCACATTACAAATTCCAACGGGAGATACTACACCTACAGGCCTCGACGGGTCTCCCACTCAGGGCGGCCGAAACGCAACTCAGGGACGAAGGCAAAGCTCCTCCCTACCGGAGATATGGACCTCCCGCAACAGCTGCTACTCTCCGTCCGAAGGGACCATCTACATCGCAACACAGTCCTCGACGTTTTTCCCTCCAGTGAAACGTTTCGCCTCGCTAATCTCTCTTCTCCTGGGTTGTCCACTTCCAATAGATTCGAGGGCTTTACCAGCATCTCGGAAGATATGGAATTTTGGTCAATGCCTACGGTGGAGGAGGTCGTGCGACGTACCCCTGACCACGTAAATGCTCCTTCGCCACAACCTCAACTACTAAGGACACAGGCTTCTAAAAAACGCAGGATTGCCATACCAGTTAGGCCCCTTTCTCGTGATTCGGTCAACGACTCACCCACCCAACTGTGGACCATGCCTAATCACGATCCAGACTGTGGATGTCACGACTGCGGCAAATACTTTCTCCTCCGGCACAAAACCTCCAATCCTAGAGCCTTCGAAGACCATTTAAGGAACTTTGTATCCTCTCGTAGTCCAATCAACAATAAGCAACATCACAAACCCCCTTGCTATTGTGTCTCTCATATCCACCACCTGACCTTCCACCCACAGACGTAATGACGCAATTCCTGAAGGACAATAATCTCATTGACTCCGATCTGACCGAAATGGTACTCACACGGTCTGCATTTGATGTCCATCAATCGACGACACCCGTTCCCCAACTCCTCACGAAATGTGTGGTACTCGTAAACGTCTCCTCACAAAGGACGCTCCCTGTGCTTCAGACCCTGATGAACACCCCCCAATTCCAAATACTCCGCTTCCTCTTGCCACTCATACGGAAAGCGCGACTGAAGAACTTATGCATCTGGATACCCCTGTGCCACCCTCCTCTGATAACCCCCATTTGATCTGCAGCAAGGGTATTCCCCCTGGTGCCTGCGGATGCTCTGGATGTTTTCGGGAGTACATCACCCCACATCTCTCTGAGCCAGATTCTCAAATACTTGCACGAGCAAACGCCTTCGTCATTGCACGTACTCTCCCCCCTAACACAGATACTGCCACTACTTCGCCGCCGGACTTTATACATACATTACAGCTAAAGCTCCTTCACTCTCCAACACTTGTTCCCAAACTCGTAAAACAATTCTCTGCAATAAATGACGATGAATTACCCAATTCATCTGCCCCTACGTCTCAAATCCCGCAAGCAACTATCCCTCCCCGTTCTTCGCCTGACTCCTTAAACGACATCACACCCAATACAGATGTGTCCCCCTCTGTACACAATGCCTCATAATATTGTCCAGTGGAACATTAACGGATACCAAGCTCGCCTTCATATGGGAGAATTACAAAGACTCATTCGCTTATACTCTCCCATCTGCATATGCCTACAGCATGTAGGCAATATTGTGATCCCCCCCAGACATTACTCTGTCGCTGTTAGTTCTCCGATTACCCCCACACACTATCGTACAGCAATTCTTGTTCATTACCAATATCCTTTTCTTCCCGTCACCCTCAATCCCAATCCATTTCAAACTTCTGCAGTTACCATCTCCCTCCCACAGCTTCCATCCCTCACTATTTGTTCGTCCTACAATCAACCCTCTTGTAAAGATGACACGGCTGATCTTCTCCGTATCACACAACAACTAACTCCTCCTTACCTCATTCTTGGTGACTTTAATGCACATTCCCACTATGGGGAAGCCCATTTACAGACACCCCGGGTAAACATATCGAAAACCTTCTGATTGACTCACAACTCTGCTGTTTGAACCTAGATTCCCCTACATTTTGGTCTGCAGCACACAACTCGTTCTCTGCGATAGACCTTTCACTTGCTTCGACTGACGCCGCCCCTTTATTTGAGTGGTCGGTTCTGCAGGAACGATTCTCCAGCGACCACTGCCGATTCTTTTAAACTACTTATCCCCTGAACCCTTTACACAACTACCTCAATATAATCTCTCCAAAGCTAATTGGCTGACATACACAGAATCCACAGCTGATATTGCGGATTTCTCGGATATGATCACCCCCAAAGTTAACTTTGAAATATTTCATGTCTTTCTTAACCTCTACTGCACAGCATCACATACCATTCACCTCCTCCTTGCAACATCCTCGACGAGTCCCTTGGTGGTCACCCAAACTGGCTAGCATGATCAAATTCAAACACAGGGTAGAGCGCCTTCTCACCAGGGTGGGTGATAAGCAACGGAGAATTAAAACCTCCCTCTCCAATCTTGCTACTCATCCTCAATGCTTCCGTTTCATCACCATCACCATTGAAAAACTTGCCCTCAAACTTTCTATAATAAAGTCTGCGCTATTGTCAAACGCAATATCATCCGAAGTAAAGTGCTTTCGTGGCGCTCATACATCTCGTCCTTCACTAGTCGCACCCCTATCTCTACTCTGTGGAGAAAATTTCGTAGTGTTGACGGGCGAACTGTCCGTCCCCAACTCTCTCCATTACGGGACACTGATTCGGACTCTTTAACCCATGATCCCCACGTCATCACTGCTATGCATGCAAACCATTTCAGTGAAGTTAGCTCTAACCTATCTTTACCTCAACAATTCCTCCGCTTGAAACAAGAGAAGGAGTCCCACCCGATCACGTTTTCCGGAGGTCGCACTCATGACTATAACGCTCCTTTCTCATTACCTGAACTTCAACATGCCATTGACCACTGCTCGGATTCCACCCCCGGGTCCTGATGCCATTCCCTATGCGTTCATTCGTCATCTTCATCCACGTGCACTAAATTATCTTTTGCAACTTTATAATCAATTATGGGATAGACATTATTTCCCACCAAATTGGCGACATGCGTATACCATACCCGTCCCAAAACCAGGCAAA